>JARYHS010009186.1:48813306-48832686 GCA_031002005.1 Vandiemenella viatica | reverse complement strand
CAACTCCCAACTATTATCCTAAATAACTTCAAAAGCAAACATCACATCTGGAGCTAAAGCAAGAATGATTTTAGTGGTGAAGCACTTGAAGGCTGGTGGAAACTGTAAATTAGAAACTAATTTATGATCTAGACCTGCCTACTTTTCATTCAGCTCACAAGTGCCGAGGCTACACTCCAGATCTATGTTATGCAACCCAGCTCCAGAATTCACAGAGTCAAGTATGCCAGTCAGTGGGTAAGGATTTCCCCAACAGTCAATACAGGCCTCTTATCTTAGAGATGGAGACCTCTATACCCTTTATATGACCTCACTCATAACCAAGCTGGAACTTCAAGAAAGTAAAAGTATTGCTTTAAATTACACAGGAAAGGCGTTTGGGAAAATTGACAAACAAGTGTCACTAACAGAATTAACAAACAGATTTCCTGGAAGCTGAGGGAAGTGGACAATACGAAAACTCTTGCTTAACATAAACAGATATTTATAGATTAACAGTACAGTAGAGTGCACGTTGGTACTTAGTGGGTTAAGAGTTCTGTAGCAGAACAAGTGAATAGAGGGACTAGTAAAGAAAGTCTCAGTACTGTCGTTCTTAGAGATTGAGATTACTATCGGATCTTAAAATAAATTGTGTGTCTGTAGACTTGGGCATTAGAGTAGTTAAATTGTCTAATTAATTTTCGATCAACTCATATATAGCAGAGTTAGAGGTGCTATTCCAGGTCAGTGTTACACTAGTGTAGGTACAGCTATCAGGAATAAAGTAGGTGTTGTGTGGGTAGTCTGGTTAAACTGTCCTAAATTAAAATCTCGTAGTCTAAAAAGAAACTCTGCTCAGTACTAATCTACTAACGGTAAAACCATATTTTAATCTGTAATATAGTATTGTTCATGCTACTTTAGAATTTGTTTGGAAGGTACTTGAGTTATTTTGGAAAAAGCATGTCTTGAAAGTGTGGCACCTGTCGCAGGATCATGAAGAGTGGTAGGTGGTGCAGTGGGTGTAAGAAGAAGGTTCATGAGGTATGCAGTGGAAAGGGAACGCGGGAAATAAATGAGGCTCTCCCATGGTTTTGTCCACTTTGTGTTAGGGATGAAACAATCAGGGAGATGAATGTAAGGATGAGGGAGAAAGACTATACGATCAGTGTTGTTGGAAAGAGTCAGGGCCATTGAAGCTGAGCCTGTGGATGCGAGGCCTATAGTGGCAGATAGAGATGGTGGGTATGGAGAAGAGGGAGATAACGATTGTTGGTAGCTGATAGCAGGTCATAGGGGAAAAACGGTAAATAGGAGGAAGAAGCCAGACACTGCAGAAATTATTGGGATACATAGGTTTGACCTGTTACCAGAGTCAGGAGGGAGGAACCTCATGCAGATGTAGGAGTAGGTAAGGTGCAGCAGGCCCTTAGGAATAGGGACGTACAAGGAAAACATAGGAAGGATAGGGTTCTGCTGCTAGGTAGTAGCAACGGGAGAGGTGTAGGTCATCTCTTGCAGGATCAGCTGGCCTCGAGTTATGAGGTTACAAGTTTTTTCAAACCTAGTGCAACTTTAGGTCAGGTAATAGAGGATATAGGTTCACTTTGTACGGGTTTCACCAAGGAGGATGGGGTAGTAATAGTAGGAGGTGAAGGGAACAGTATCGACAGAAATGCTAATTATAGTATAGGGAGTGACCTGAAGAAAGTGTTGAACAAGGCACAGTACACTAGGGTGGAGCTCATGCAAGTCCTAAGTTGCCATGACCAGCCGCAATTGAACCACGCTGTGAGGCATGTAAATGTGGAAACGGAGGAGCAGCTTGAGAACAGCATTAGTTCTGTCATGGGGGTTGTGCCTGTGGAGACCATTGGTAGGTGGGGTTTAACTAGACATGGCCTACACCTAAAATAGGAAGAGCAAGGAAATACTTTCGGAGTTGTTGGCTAGGGCTGTGAGGGAGCCCACTTCCTGTGATGACGGGGTTGGGACTGTGCCTTTTTTAGATTAATGGTTGCTGGTGAGGGGGTAAAAACAGGAAATCATAGGAAAACTGAGTATAAATCCATAGTTAGAAAACTCACTAATACTGAAGAAATAGAAGAAGCTATTAAAAAAAATAACAGAAGGTGGTAGATCTGGGAAGGCAAATGTTAGTGCTGAAAATATCACAAAGCCAGTGATAAGAGTGTTACTGGTAAACTGTATAAATATAATGAATAAAGTCATGGAATTTGCAAACCTAATTGAGATACATAAACCTCAAGTAGAGGCCTGATTAAAAGAAGGAGTACTAGACAATGTGGTTTTCCCTGATGGTTACAGAGTGTATCACAGAGACAGGTGAGCAACTGGGGGAGGGGTATTCATACTGGTTATCGGAGACTGCTACAGTTCACTGGTGTTTAGAGATCATGACCATGAGTTACATGGGGTAGACTTCTGGGGAAATAAAAAAGAAAAAGTCAGGGTGTTGGCTACTTACTGTAATGGAAAAATGATTGACAAAGATGAGGCTCTTGGGAAGAAACTAAATTCATATTCAGAGTTCAGAAGTGAGCATATAATAGTCATCATTGGTGGGGATTTGAACCTACCAGGTGTTGACTGGGTAGGAAATAAGATTTATAACACTAAGGAACAGAGATTTTCAAATACCTTAGTAAGGGAAGGAGGCTTTACACAGCTGGTTGAGCAGAAAACAAGGAGACAAAACATGTTGGATATTTTCCTAATTAAGCCAGATGATAACCTAATTGGATGTCAAGTAACCGAAGGAATAAGTGATCATAATGCAGTTCTGATGGATATAAGGGGATCCAGTAAACCAGTGGCCAGCATTGAAGAGGGAAATAGATACAATTATAAAATGGCACAAATCTTGGAACTGAAAAGATATTTAATTTTATTATAAGTTAATTTTATTAAATGGAAGAATGGCACAAGTTCAGTGGCGACAAAATGGGAAGAGTTCAAGGAAATTATAAGAAAGAGTGAAGAAATGTTTATTCCAACACAGAGAATAAAGAGAAGTACAGAAACTACATACTATAACAGGGAGGTGAGGAGGTTAAAGAGATTGGTGAGACGAGAACATAACAGGGTTAAGAAACAGCAAGGCAGTAGGGAAGGCATGGAACAACTAGCAAAGCATTAATAATGTCAAAGAAACTGACTAAGGATGAGTTTATGAAGAATATTATTGGTGCAAGGGGACCTCTGACTGATGAATCTAGAAATATCTATAGCTATATCAGGAAACTGAATGGAAGAGAGGGTATTGAGACAATTATAGATAGGGATGGAGAAGAAGTAATGGAGGATGCAGAGCTACTGAGTAACTGTTTCAGTGAGTCCATTAGGTACAATATTTCAGGGGTTATATCTGGAAACAAGCCTATCTGCACAGATGGAGGAGAGCAGATTAGAAAATTTAAAATTAAATATGAAAGTATGAAGGAACTAAGGAATCTAAAAAATCATAAAGGGGCTGGCGTTGATAATATTACTACAGATATTTCAAAGATAGTAGGATGGGACATTGTACCTTACCTTGAAACATTATTTAATTTGATTCTGGATACTTGATGTTTACCAGATGACTGGAAAAGTGCGATAGTAGTACTGATCCATAAAGGAGGGGTGACAAACAGGGTCGAAAACAACAGGCCAATCAGTTTGACATCAGTGGTAGGTAAATTAATGGAGAGATTAATATGCAACCATATTAGAGGTTTCTGTGAGCAAAGTAAATTGTTTTCAAGTCGGCAACAGGCAAACTATTGGAGCTGTTAAAAAGGTTAATTGCTGAGATGGAAAAATTCCTAAAAGGTAGAAAGCAATAAGTTGGGAGTAAGAAATGCAATATCAAAAGAAGTAGAAGTGAAAATGGGAGTCCCACAGGGTAGTATATTGGGACCATTGTTATTCATTATTCTAATGAATGTGTTAATGGTTTACTGACAGAGATTAGATTGTTTGTAGATAACATATTGTTATATAAAAGGATCAAAACAATAGAAGACTGTAAACAGCTGCAGGATGATCCAGATAGGATAACTAGTTGGGTGAGTCAACATGAGATGAAGACAAATGCAAAGAAGAGTCAGCTTATTAGGTACACAGATAAAAAGCTTAAGGTTGATTACAATTATAAAGTGGGGAAGGAGCTACTTATTAAAGACTCAAAATGTAAATACCCTGGCAATACATTTGATAGCAAACTTAATGGGACAGGACACATTGGACAGGTGGTAGGGAAAGGGTTCAAAATCCTTCAGCTGTTGGAAAGAGTGAGGATGGGATGCACTAGAGAAGTAAGGGAATTGGGGTACAAAAGTTTGGTCAGACCACTGCTGGAATATGGGGGTGTAGTTTGGGATCCACAATTTGGGTATCAAATATAAAAGTTGGAGTGGGTGCAGAGGAGGGCTGCCAGGTTTGTCTCCGGAAATTACTGCAGAACACAATCCGTATCTAATATGATAAAGGAGCTGGAGTGGGATTCATTGGAGGATAGAAGGAGGGTGAAGAGAGTCATGGGAGTGTACAAAGCCTATAATGGTGATGAAGCATGGAAATATATTGGTGAGAAAATTAAGGGAGGTGCTTGGAATGGTAAGGTTGACCATGACCAGAAGCTGGCCCTTGATTTCAGGCATAAGGGTGAGGGAAAAATTTCTTTCATGAGAATGGAAGTGGGGGACTAGAATAATTTTTCCAAGAGAAGAGACGAATAACTTACCGGAAACACTGAAAGAATTTAAAGTAAAAATTAGTAGAGGGAAAAAGTAGGTTGGACGGGGAAAGGGAGGAGGTGTAGGGAGATTGCCACTGGAGCAGGCACTCCATCACAATTTTATCAATTATTATATTAAGCCAGCTGGACTTGTTTGAAAAGCAATCACACTCAAATATCGGGTGGATTACACCAACCAACAACATTAAAGATGCAGATTGATGATGCATTCATAGAGGGTAAAAAAGAATATATCCCTGGTTGATAGACAGAAAGTTAGGAATAAAGAAGCTTTAGTGTATGTTATCTCTTTTTTATAATTGACAATTAGAATCATTGAACCTCTGACAGTGCAACATGTCTCCTCTAACCCCTGGACTAGGGGTGTAGAAATATGTGACATGGTACAGTAGAACCCCGGGATTGCACCCATTCTACCAGAAATGTGTAGTCTTTTGTTAGAAAATTTGACTCTTCAAATCCTGTGCACAAAATATTTAAAAAAAACTGCCATCAGTTTGAATGATTTTGCTGAACATCTAGTATCAGTTGGTAAGAACTATAAGGAAAGCAAACCAAAAGGAATACCAAATTGCAACCTTGTTGATAAAAACAAAAATAATAGCTATATTGAAACCAAATAAGAGGAAAACTGTTGCCCAATAATACTTATAAGTGTCACATGCAAACTCATCGGTCACCAGATCCACAATAAAATTTCTGAAGCAATCAATAACTATATTCTTATAGAACAAGCAGGCTTTAAAGCAGGGAGAAGTTGAAACAACCCAGTTTTTTCTCTCATTTTGAAAATGGTTATTGGAGTAAATCATTAATCATGGGTGCCTTTTGCACCTATCAGCTGCCTGAGACACAGTCTGGTGAGAAAAAGTTCTTCCGAAATTTATAAGTATTAAACTTGTGTAGTTATATAAGAACATGATAAGCAATAAACACTTTCTGATCTACTGTGATGATGGCAGAAGTAGAAAATTTAAACTAAATGATGGCTTACCTCAAGGATCTGTTTTGGCTCTCCTTCTTTCCAATTTGTACACACGCGATTTACTGGAAACATCTTCCAGAAAATGCTGAAGCAACTTTATCCAGCAGTCTAAAAACTTTAGATGTATGCTTCAAGAAAAAGGTGCCTCCATCTAAATCTTCAGAAAACAATTATATTGACATTTCATTTACACTGCAGACAGTCATATTATAAACCAGAAGTTAGAATCAGAGGTCAACTCTTGTCGTATTGCATAAACCGAAATACCGAGGTATAACACTAGACAGAACTCCGACTTTCAAGGAGCATCTCTCAGATGTAGCTGCTAAAGTCAAAACGAGAAGCTGCTGGTACTTCATGGGGAGCCAATGCGCATGTTCTAATATTCACAGCATTAGCTTTATCATACTCTGTTGCTGAATACTGCTGCTTGACCTGAATCAATAGTTTTCACACCAAGAAGATAGACGTGCAGCCAAATCAGGCAATCCAAACAATTATGGAATGTATTCAGAATGCAAGCTCCTTTTGGCTTGATGTTCTCTGCAATATTTCATCTCCAGCTCTAAGAAGATCAGAAGCTCTCATAAAGATCTGTAATAACACCCTGCAGAACCCCGAGTTCCCCATACATAGAGATATTACACAAGCAAAACACCAATGCTTGAAATCAAGAAAGTTCCATGGCACACTGAAATAACATTATAGGGTCCTTTTTCAAACTCAGTGGCTGCAGTCATCAATTGTTAGTGAAGATCTTGTTGAAAACCCTTCAATACACTTACAAGGATTTGATCTCCCCAGATGGCAATGGGGAATCATCAACCAGATTCGAACAGGAGAAGGCAGAAAAAAAAAAGAGTCAGCTTATTAGATACACAAATAAAAAACTAAGGGTTGATTATGATAATAAGGTGGGGCAAGAATTGCTTGTTGAAGACTTGAAATGTTAATACCTTGGCATTACTTTTGGTAACAAGCTTAACACATTGGTCAGGTAGTAGGAAAAGGTTTCAAACTTCTGCATTTGTTGGAGAGAGTGATTAGAGGATGTCCGAGAGAAGTAAAGGAATTTGGTTAGACCATTGCTTGAATTTGGTAGTGTAGTATGGGATCCACATTCTCCATATAAAATACAGGAGTTCGAGAGGGTGCAAAAAAAGGCTGCTAGATTTGTTTCTGGAAATTACCGCAGAATGCAGTCAGTTACAGATTTGATAAAGGAGCTGGGATGGGATTCATTGGAAGACAGGAGGAGGGTGAAGAGGGTCATAGGAGTGTACAAGTCGTATATTGGTGATGAGGTGTGGTAAGATATTGGTGTAAGAATTACCTGTGTTAGTTCATTCTTATGGACAGTAGGTCATTGGATCATAAATATGAACTGATGCAGTGGCGGTAGCTATGTTAAACAAGACGTGTAGTTGTTGAAGTGGCATATCTATTTCCCCTCCTTCCCATCAGGGAAGGGTTTGGTTTGTAAAATACCAACATGGTTTTATGAAAGGACACTCATGTGAATCTCAGTTAGTGGACTACATGCCCATATATCACAGATGTAATGGAGAAGAGAGACAAAGTTGACAGTGTAGCACTGATTTTACCCAAAGTATTTGACAGAGTGAGCTATAAAATGATGGTAAATAAGGTAAAAACTATTGGAATGGATGAAAGTGACTTGTTGGTTGGGGGAATTCTTAAAAGGAAGAAAGTAAAGTGTTAGAGTGGATAATATAGTATCAAAAGAGGTAAAAGTTAATATAGGAGTGCCTCAGGATAGTGTATTGGGACGACTGTTTATTGTATTGATGGGTTGAAGTCAGAAGTTAGATTGTTTGCAGATGACAATGTCATATAAAAGGATTAAAAAAGTTGAGGACTGCTGCAAGAGGATCTGAACAGGATATCTAGCTGGGTAATTAAACATGAAATGAAAATAAATACCCAGACAGTTTATTAGGTACTCGGATAAAAAAGTAAGATTTTCTATGATTAGAGGGCAGGGAAGGAATTGCATGTTGAAGATCCTAATTGTAAATATCTTGGCATAAATGTTCATAGTAAACTCAATTGGCAGGAAGAGATTTCAAAGTCCTTCATTTATTGGAGAGGATGATTGGGGGGGGGGGGGGGTGTACCAAGGAAGTTAGGGAACTGTTTGCCAAACTTTTGTCAGACCTTTGCTTGAATGTGAAGTGGTGTGGAACCCATATTATAGGTATCAGATTCAGGAGATGGAGGGAGTAAAAAGCCAGAGCAGCTATATTTGTTTGTGGAAATTACTGTAGAATTAAATCTGTATTTAATATACTGATGGAACTGGGTTGGGAGTCATTGGAAGAAAGAAGATGGGTGAAGAGAGTGGTCTTTTGTTCAAGGCTTATAATAGTGATAACGCATGAATGGATATTAGTAGAAGGATTAGGAGTTCTACATGGAGGTTAAGAGGTGACCGTTACCATAAGCTGGTACCTGGTTTTCAGATGAAAAAGGAGGGGGAAAATTTTCTTTTGCAGGTAAGGGAGTTGGGACTGGAACAAGTTATTAAGGGAAATAATGGACATTTTACCAAAAAATGCTGAAAGAGTTTAAAGTTGTTATTCATAAAGGATAGGCGTTGGCAAAAAACATGGAGGGGACATTGCTACAAGAGCATGTGTGCTCTAATACAAATAAAGTAAATTAGCTTTATAGTTATTATCACCCCCTCACACTGTCCACAATGGTCATCTCTGGTTTTAGTCTTTTGTTGGTACTCAGTGTGTGCATTTCTCATCCGTTTGTCATATGTCCTTGAACATAAATATAGTTTTATACCAAACTATTTCAGATTTTCTTAGCATTTGTGTGTTCATCACTGCCCTCACATGTGGTAAGTGATGGGTTTAACTTCTGTGCCCTTCCTGATTTTCACTGCCTAAAAGAATTTTCATTCTCTTTTCATCATAATGGTAAAAATCATCTTGAAATATAAAAATATTCCTCACTGCCTTGATCACAAAATGAAGTCAAATTGCCTGTGGGTCTTTTATTACCCATTAACACATTAAAAAATTAATAATCATCCAGTTTTTATTTTTTATTATAATATTTTAGATATCACTAGGAACACATTTCTTTTTTTTATCATCATTGTCTTCTGTTTCACAGGTATTGACAGGATAATGAGCAAATGTCTGTTACCCGAAGTTCGTGCAAACTGCTATGATGTTATATTCACACCTGTTATAAAAGCTGGTGACAAACCTTCAGATCTTTCAAAAATTCATTTATATGTTATTGAAGTATGTGTAAGACCACTTATGGTAAGTGTGCATTTAATTTCTGTAAATGTAAAAGTTCAGCTAAACTATTCTTTATTGTCATTTTTTTCTTTTCATATGTCCATAGCATATGGCCTATGTTGTGTACCAAGGGAGGCGTTGTTATGTGAGGCAAAACAAGGAAAATGTTGAATGGACAGTGATGCAAAAGAAAAATTATATGATGGAAAAAGAAGAAAAAGATTTGGAAGAGATAATCAAAAATCTGTCAGAGTGTGCAGAAGAAAGTATGAATTCCCTTGCCTTATTCGTTAACAAGTATATAAAAATTTCAAATTGAAGATACATCAAATTCACTGAAGATTTTAGCTATACAATGAAGAATATTTAGAATTTTTACAGCATAATGTAATGGTAAAAGTTTTACGCAGTTTTAAACCCATTTATATGAGAAGTATTGGTTTTGCAAGTAGTATAGATAGTCATAAGAAAACCTAATGCTCTAGTTTCTTATTGTGAAAGGTTAATAAATAAATCTACATTATTCACTGTTTATTTCATTTAACACCTTTGACTGTTTGCCAGCTCATCAAATATGAATTGGAATAGAAAGAAATGACTTACCTTAGTGAAACCTTTTTTATTTTTTAACGTAGTCTCCCTATACACTAATGCACGTGGTCTAGCGATGTTACAACGCCTTGATGATCCCATCTCAAATATTAGATTCCTCCAGGTCTGCAAAATACCCGTCAACTTGAGCTGTCAGTACTTCGTTTGAGAGAATCTATGTACACCGAGAAAAATTTTGAGCTTGGGGAAGAGATGGAAGTTTGATGGAGCCAAATAAGGCAGATGTATAAACAATTCATTTTTAGTTCATGTATTTTTTCCATAGCAATGAGACTTGTGTGAACGCGCATTGTCTCAATGAAAGGTGACTTTTCTTAAAAAAACTGCTGAAGTAATTTGATGAAATGATAAAACATATTCATTCTTAAAAAAAAAGTGTATATATATATATATGTAGGATTGGTTTTGCAATTTCTGTACGAGGTATAGCAATTCAGAACTGATGGCCAGTATATTGGCAAAGGCTCATTTATATGTTTGTAATACAATAGAGATTTTATATATCTATGCAACATGGTAACAAAGTACGTTTTCATTAGTTGTTGCGCAATGGAGATAGAGTACATTTGTCAGACAGGAAACCATATGCTGGGTTTGCTTGGCTAGTGATATTCTCTTTGCAAAAGGCTCTCGTGTATGACCTGGCAATATGGGCAGTGACTGTCTCTTTCCAAAAACTTATACCGTGAACTTCTTAATTAGTTTTACCTCTAAAACCTGAAGATATAACATATGAAACATTTTTTTTATTATTATTTCTAAAGAACTTGTATCCAAAAAATATTTTACTTTCAGCGGGCTTTCATGTATCAACTTTCGTGTAATTAAATGATTGTGTAGATGAAACAAAGGCACTACAGGTACTAATGTTATTTCTTTTAGGGGCTAAATTATTATTACTACTTTACCAATGCAAGAAATTTAACTAAACTTTGATCCTTCAATCCTGCACAAAAGCCACAAACTTTTTTTATTTATCTTCAATTTTTGCAGTGGCTCGATGGAGAAGTTACTGGGGCTTTTTAAAATGACGGAAATATTAAGAAACTGGTTTAATGAAACCATTAGGGACTATAAACCTGGGAGGAGGAGCTTGTTCATATAAGTAGAAATGAGTAAACCACAAAGGTTTGAGGAAATTATGAAGAAAACTATGAAAGCTAAATAAGTGTAAAGGAGTCAGTGTAGATAATATTACTTCAGATGTTTTAACAGGATACACAATATCCTACTTTAACTTGAAATATTGTTTAAATTGTCTGGAGTCTTTGCTGCTTACCAGGGGCATGGAAAAGTGTGATAATAATACCATTCCAGAAAGGAGAAGTGATAGATAGGGTTGAAAATTACAGGCTGATGTGTTTGACATCAGAGGCAGTTAAATTGATGGAGAGGAAAGAAATGGACTTCCAAATCAACAGCAAAGCTATAGGTAAGGTTATTTTTGTGAATCTCAATTGGTGGGCTATAGGGAAGATAGGGAAACCAAGCTGATAGTTTAGCACTTTCCAAAGCACTTGACACAATGAGCCATAATCATCGTCATTATGATTTGAACTATCCCAGTTTTTCAGGTCGTTTGGCATATCTGTGCTTATTTTAAAAGCAATGTTCCACCTACTACCAGCTTGCTAGGCCTGTTGTACTGTTGATGGGGGAGCAGATGTGTTGGTATCTGTATGTAAAATGTGTAACTATGCTCTTTTAAATGTGTAGTCTGTGAGGTGGAGATTAGGGACGGCCCAAGCATTTGCTAAGTATTATGAGAAAACAGCAATCAGAGTAGCTGTTACTCCAGGTCTGAAATTTGAATCTAGGAATGTTGTACCTCTCTGAAACACCTTTAATCACGCTGCCACACTGGCGGTTAGTTGGCCATTAAATGGTGTTTTAAATTAGGCGAAAAGTGACTTATGGGGTAGAGAATTCTTTAAACATAGAAACCAAAGCATTATGGTCGGAAATGCAGTATCAAAGAAGTGGAAATGAATATATTAGTTCCACAGGTACCATTGCTATCATTATTCTAATGAATGATTGTGTTGATGGATCATTGTCAGAAGATTAGTTTTTTTCTCTCTTTTTTTCAGATGACATAATTCTATATAACAGTAGCAAAATGGCAGAAGGCCGAACAGCTACATGGTGACCTGCACAGGATAAGTCAACACTAAACGAAAATAAATGCCAAGAAGAGTCAATAGATAAAAAAACTGAAGGTTGTTGATGATTTAAGGGGGGGGGGGGGGAAGAAATTGCTTGTTTAAGTGTAAATTTGTAGGTATAACATTCATAGTACCGAGCATGGTGGTGTAACGGTTAGCGTTCTGGCCTCACACTCGGGAAGATGGCGGTTCGAATCCCCGTCCGGGCATTCAGATTTGGATTTTCCATGGTTTCCCAAATCACTCCAGGCAAATGCCGGGATGCTTCCTTCAAAGGCCCTGGCCAAATTCCTTCCCATTCCTTGCCCCCCATCCATTCCCATCTCTAAAGACCTCGCTGTTAAGAGATGTTAAACAGTTATATATATATATACACTCAATTGGCAGGACACTTTGGGCAGTTGCTTGAATATAGTGGTGTCATATTGGACCCACATTTTTGATATCAAATACAGGAATTGGAATGGGTTCAAAATATAGCAGCTAGATTTGTCTGTGGAAATTACGATAGAACACAATCAATAACTGATATGATAGAGGAGATGGATTGTGATGCACTGCAAGAGATGGAAAGTGAAGAGAGTGCCTCCAATCTGAAAAGTGTATGTTGGCGACGAAGCTTGTAAAATATTGGAAGATTTAATAGTAGTGCATGGAAGGAGAAAAGATGACCATGACCACAAGCTGGCACTTAATTTTAGGTGTAAGGAGTTGGAAACACTTTCTTTGTAGGGAAGGGAGCCAAGGATTGAAATAAATGAAAAAATTGGGATTAAGTTACCAAAATCGCTGAAAGAATTTAAAATTTGTAAAAGGCAAAAGTAGATGGGTGGGAAAATTTACACTCAAAGAATTTCATATAATGAAAATAACTACAATAGGAAAGTGGTAAATAGGTGGCTAGGGAAATTGTCACCAAAGCATACACTCCATTGCCATAAAATTAATTATATATATTTTTTAAATATATCTTTTCAGGGAATTATGCTAACGTAATTCTATGCTGAATGTATATAGGCTTTATGAAAAGATCAAGTGATAACTGTGTTTATGTACAAACCGACTTCAGTGTGTAGTTGATATCACTGCTGCACAAGCAGCAGAACTGTTTTGTCTCTCCTTTTTTTAAAAAATTCTTTTTATAAATTTAACTAGAACTGTCTTGTTTGTTTGCTTTCACAGTAGTCTTATGTTCATGGAGATTTCCATTACAAAACTCACCCCAGAGCGTAATGGAGACTGGTAAAATGAAGAAAAACTGTCATATATAAATATTGGAGAGACATCTCAGGATTATTCCTAACTCCCCAAAAGTATTCATCTTATGTGTTAGATAGGCTGTTAGTAGGTTAGCACTTTGATGGAAGTGGCTACTTGTCCATTGATCTCTTTATACAGCCATAATCACTGTTAGAATTAAAGTTGTTGAAGAAACAAATGGACAGTAAGTGTGAAGGTAAAAATGCATGTTTGAAATAATAACTATATTCAGAATATAATGGAGCTCTATGTGGAACTGATCCTGCAAGAGTGCTGCAAATGTAGTGCCCATCACGAAATAATACCCTGCAAAGCAAGTCTCAGTTCTCCCCACCCCACAGTTTCATGCCTCATTTACATTGAGGTTATTGGAGGTGATAGAGTACAGGGGGTCAAGTAATGCAAAGGGATTTAACCATGGCCTTTTCAAGCAACTATCCCAACATTCACCTGGTATGATATTGGGAAATGAAGAACCTGCATTCTCCCGATAGTCAGGATTATGCTCACTCTTTAGGCCTGGCCTCCTCTTCATTTTGCCATACTTTGTGTAAGCACCTTAGAATTTGGGTAAATTCTAGTTTTCTTAGCTTAGAGCATAAGGGAGGGAGTAAGCTTTACAGTAAACATATAATTTTCATTGCAAGTATAGTAAGTAAGAAACGTTTCATGCAGAAGCTGATACTGCAAGCCAATTCAATATATAAACCAATTTAAAAACAGTAAAGATCCACAAAACACAATACAAGTGCTAAATAAACATTTTTAATAGTAAAGAACCTGGAATAGGGTAATCCATTATTACCCAACTTGTAAACAATTTTGTTACGTGATAATTCCACTAATTCTTAACACTTTTCGATGCAGTAAAGTAATTTTAAAATAATAATTATTCAAAATAAAGTTAAATTCATTAAAATTCCGTAGTTTCAGGCTGTGTAAATAGCTTAAATAAAATTTTAAACACCTCGTGGAGAACACTTTCAACATTTTTAATCATATGTTTCTTGGACTAAAAAGTAGAATTTCTAAAAGAACTAAAAATCCAGTATAACATATTAAAATTTCAGAACATTCCATGCAGTAGAACATGTTTTATATACATTTTAAAGTTATTTCGTTATCTATCACAATGTGGTTTCACTCGAGAATTATTTGCAATTAAACCAAGCCACTTCCCTAAATAGAACAACTGTTAAAACACATAACTACATTCAAAGAAAATTCAGATAACTTCACTTTTTCGATATAAGCAGCAGAAGGATAATTATGAACCACAAACCAAGTTAACTTCTGAAACATTTCAAACACGATTTTGGTAAACAGATAACTTTGCTATTTCACCACTGATCATAATAAAATTTACACCACTGGAATCAGGAATTAACGTAGAACACAATGACACTAATTTTATCACGATAATTTGTAATTCAGCAGGGTTACCTAAAAAGTGCTTAAATTTAGAAAGAAATGGGGGAATCACTAATTAACTTTCAAACATTTTTTAACATTGCGCACTCAAACAAAATTCAATTACAAGAAAGTTTATCATTTGAGAATTTTTACTAAACGCTTTTCATAATCCTTGAAGGCCAGGCTACCCACGGAGATTCTAAACATATTCTGTAATCATATCTTTTTACACTATTTTGGATAAGCTTCCGGACACAAATAGCATGCGGATGGGGGTATATAGGTAGTTGCCCAGGATAGGGGGTTGTCTTTAACCTGGGAACGTTGTGCTTAGTAAATCTGGGCTGGGATGTTGTGTGTGTCGGGTAGAACTGGATAGTAGCCGGAAATAGTTGACTTGCATCATTGATGTGTCTCGGCCATATTGGTTTTTCATCATCAGTAACAGAAGGGAGTAGTGACTATGAACTTGTAAAATTTTCAATGGGGCTCAGTCGGTAATATTCTCTCTCTTCATAATCTACAATCTTTTGGAAACGTTTGTTCGATTGCCTACTCAACTGTAACTGCTATTTTCTGAAATGTGACTTTGGAATAAAATTTGTTTTTCATCAAGTGGATTCTCAAATATTTTAGTAGTGATCTGTAACCATTCCTAAGCTTTTGGTTCAAATAAGCTTTGTGGCGGCCGTTAAGCTTTACAGTTGAATATTCTAGTCAGGCACATGGTCATTTAAAACTATTTAGTCAAGTTCAATAGAACTTTTTTCAAATAAACATTCAGTTAAGGTATCTAAGCTCTATACTAGCCCCGGTAAAGCAGCTAGTTCCTTACATCTGATATGACAGCTCTAACATGCAATTCCTTTTTTCCTTGTGGGATCATTCATTTAAAGGATCATCTCACCAGTTCCCACACCAGTACTATCCGACACATCCCTTTATACTGGCATATCACACAGCCTTGCCATGTTTCACTGCAGTAGGAACGTTTCCTGGAACAGTATTCTACAGTAAGGTCATAACTTCATTTAACTTCCTACCATGCCATATCATACTGATTAACCATTTATTCTCCACTAGAAAGTAAACCACAGAACCTTGGCGCTGTGGTGGTTTACTAATTTAATTCCCTTCAGCAGCAACATGTTATTTTTAATCAACTCCAGGATTAACTTTAAATATAAATAGTTGGATAATGGAAACAAAGAATCTGCCGTGAGGCACTGAAAATAATTTTAATATAAAAGAAAATATTTATAGCTTATAAATTCCGATGTAAATTCTTTGCTTTAAATTCAAAACAAATGATACGGTGTGAATTGTTCAAGAGGAAAAAAATTAAGCTTGAATTAATTGCACAATTAGATTTAAAAATCATAGTTTGTTGATATAAAAAAATTTTGTAGGTAAACATGGAAGGAAAGTGGCCTGTTAACTGTAATAATGTTACTTAGGCTGTCCAGGATTTTTCTCTACTAAATGTTAGGGCTGATGCAAAATGAACAGCTATTGACTCTTGGGGGTGTAAGGGTTTGGGAGAGGCTATACTAGCCTTTTCCAACCAAATATCAACCTCTCCTTCACGTGGTGCACCCTGTTTGCACAGACGAGGCTCTGGCGACTGAAAGATTCCCGGTATAAGGAATCACCCACTGCTTGCGAGCGGGGAGCGGTTCAGGGCACCCTCTTGCCCTTGGGGCTGGAAACGGCCCCTACAGGCGGATGAATCAGAAATGATCAATGGCATGGGGATGCAGAAGGCAACGGGAAACCACTGCATTAAAGACTCAAAGGGTATCTCGAGTACATGTAATCATCTCAAATTACATATATCATGATGGCTTCTTCCTGGGTAAAATAGTCCCCAATCGGATCTCCGGGTGGGGACTGCTCAGGGATGAGTCATCAGAAAGGATAGAAACATTCTACGAGTCGGAGAGTGGAATGTTAGAAGTCTGAATAGGGCAGGTAGGTTAGAAAACTTAAAAAGGGAGATTAAATGGAAGGACGCACAGGATTTCTGGTCTGGGGAACACAGGATAATTAGCACACAAGCTGTCAATGGAGTCACCGGTGTAGGATTTGTAATGAACAAGAAAGTAGGGAAACGGGTGAGTTATTGTGAACAGTTTAGTGACAGGATTATTTTGATGAGGTTAGAAACTAAGCCCGTCCCAACCACATTAGTACAAGTGTATATGCCAACGTCACAGGAAGATGACGAAGAAATAGAGAAAATATATGCTGAAATCGAAGAATTAATCCGATATGTGAAAGGGGAGGAAAATCTAATAATCATGGGTGATTGGAATGCAATAGTGGGAGAAGGAAAAGAGGGGAATACTGTAGGAAGTTTTGGTCCAGGAGACAGAAATGAGCGAGGAAGCAGGTTGCTAGAATTTTGTGGAAGATATAAGCTAATAGTGGCGAACACACTGTTTAAGAACCATGAAAGAAGAATATACACCTGGAAATGTCCTGGGGATACAGGCAGATATCAGCTAGATTATATCATGGTCAAACAGAGATTCTGGAATCAAATTCTAGACTGTAAAGCGTACCCAGGAGCAGACATAGACTCTGACCATAATTTGATAATAATGGAGTGCAGGCTGAAATTTAAGCTAATAAGGAAGCAGTATCAGCAGAACAGACTCGAAGTAAATAAACTGAAACAATCTAGCACGAGAGAAAAATTTGCATAAATAGTAGACTTGGGTCTAAGAAGTAAGTCTGAAAGGAGCTCAAGCGAGGACGAATGGAATGCATTAAAGACCGAAATAATGAAAGCTGGTAAAGAAACATTAGGCTTTAGGGAAAACCTTGGATCACAGAAGAAATTTTGGAGCTGCTGGATCAGAGGAGAAGGTACAAAAATGCTCAGGATGAAACAGGAAGAGAGCAGTACAGGCAATTTAGAAATCAAATAAATAGGAAATGCAAAATAGCAAAAGAAAAATGGCTACAAGAAAAGTGTGAAGAAGTAGAAAAGGAAACGGTCGTAGGTAAAGTAGATGTTGCCTACAGAAAGATCAAACAGAATTTTGGAGAAATGAAGAAAAGAGGTATGAACATTAAAGCTGCCGATGGGAAACCTCTTTTAAGCTCAGAAGATAGCGCTAACCGATGGAAAGAATACATTGAGAAACTGTATGTTGGGGACGACTTGAACAATAGTGTAATGGAAAAGGAAGATAATGTCGACATTGATGACTTAGGAGATCCTGTTTTGAGGACAGAATTTAATAAAGCTCTGAATGATTTGAAAGAAAATAAGGCAGTTGGAATTGATGAGATCCCTGCAGATGTTCTTAAATCCCTAGGAGAGTAAGGAATCGAAAGATTTTTCAAGCTGATATCAAAAAGTTATGAAACAGGAGGAATTCCAACTGATTTTAATAAAAAATATCATCTTCACACTTCCAAAGAAAGCACAAGCCGACAAATGTGAGAATTATTGCACCATTAGTCTAACATCACATGCTTCAAAATTACTGACCAGAATAATATACAGAAGAATGGAAAGGGTAGTAGAAGAAATAGTAGGTGAAGATCAGTTTGGGTTTAGGAAAAATCGCGGTACAAGGGAAGCAATTCTCTCTTTAAGATTAATACTTGAAGGGCGGATCAAGAAAAACAAAGATACTTTTATGGTATTTGTTGATTTAGAAAAAGCTTTTGATAATGTTAGGTGGGACAAGATGTTCAAAATTTAAAAGGAGTCTGGTCTAAAGTATCGAGATAGAAGAATACTATATAAACTATATAAGAATCAAGCGGCTATAATAAAAGCAGAGAATCACAAGAGGCATGCATCAGTTAAAAATGGGGTGAGACAAGGTTGTAGTCTATAACACAAGGGAACAAAGATTTGCAAATATCTTAATAAGGGAAGGAGGATTTACACAAGTGGGTGAGCAAAAACACTAGGGGACAAAATATTTTGGATATATTTCTAATTAAGCCCGATGAAAACCTTTTGAGGTATCAAGTAACTGAAGGAATAAGTGATCATGAAGCAGTTCTGATGGATATTAGAGGATTCAGTAAACCAGCAGCCAAAATTGAAGGGGGAAATAGGTACAATTATAAAAAGGCACAGGTTTTATATTTGAAGAGATATTTCAGAGAACAATTCAGCAAATGGAAGGAAGGCTCAGGTACAGTAGAGTCAAGGTGGGAAGAGTTCAAGGAGATAATAAGAAAGGGAGAACAAAAATGTATTCCAAAGCAGAAAATAAAGAGAAGTAGAGAACCTATGTACTATAATAGGGAAGTGAGGAGGTTAAAGAGGTTGGTAAGAAAAGAACATAACAGAGTTAAGAGACAGCAGGGTAGTAGGGAATATTTAAAACAACTAAACAAGGACTTAATAACAGCAAAGAAAATGGCTAAAGATGGGTTTATAAAGAGTATTGTCAGTGCAGGAGGACCATTGACTGATGCATCTAGAAATTTCTACGGCTATATCAGGAAACCGAGGGGAAGGGAGGGTGTAGAGACACTTATAGATAAGGATGGAGAAGAAGTTACTGACGATTTGAAAAAGGCAGAGATTTTTAGTAACTGGTTCAGTGAAAGCATTAGGGACAATGAATCAGAAACAGGAGGGTCTAATTCGGAGAACGAGCTTAACAACACAATTAGAAATGACGATAATAATAAATTTGATATCCATCCTGAGGAAATCATGAAGGAAATAAGAAAGCTGAATAAAAAATAAAGGGGCTGGTGAAGATAATATTACTACAGATATCTTAAAGATAGTCGGATGTGACATTGTACCTTATCTTGAAATATTATTTAAATTGAGTCTAGACACTTGCTGCTTACCACAGGACTGGAAAAGTGCAATAGTAGTACCGGTACATAAGGGAGGGGTGAGAAATAGAGTTGAGAATTACAGCCACCAAT
>JARYHS010009186.1:48719879-48812306 GCA_031002005.1 Vandiemenella viatica | reverse complement strand
ATTAGTGCACGAGTATCCTGGGATAATTAAAAAACCTATAACTTAATACTGGCTAGTTACCTCCTTTCTAATAGAGGGATTTAAGTTGAATGCAGAATTCTCGCTCCACCACCTTAATCGTATTGACCACCGGACTAACATGCATAAATTCCACACTTGTCTATATCAGTGTTTCTGTGGTCTGCAGGTAGAATATTATAAGTTTAGATGCAGTTTCGTATTGTATAAAGCTTAACTAGAAAAGCAAAATACCAAATCTACGAATATTTCAATAACCAGGCAAAAATCTGACATTTTCAAGATGAGAGTAGTGTAACAGCCCTCATACCAGAACTGTAAATAGAATTGTATTTTAATAAGTATCTGTAGTGAGCTAAAGTTTGCTTGAATGTGATCTGGTATGTTTGTTTAGTAAATCAGTGTATATAGACTTTGTTTTGTGAAAGGCAATGATTTAAAGGCCATTTAATATGTTTAAGAATAGAATTGTGCACGAGAATTGCTTAAATGTTTGTAATTCCAAGTATTAATGCAAGTTACGATGTCTACAGGACAATTTTCTACTGTTTAAAATGATTTATGTAAATAATTTTGTATTTAAGTGTGTCTAATTTCCATTTCTAACCATTTTGTAATGATCTTGAGTGATTATGTATTATTTCTGATTGTTTTTAATATGTTTAACTGTTTGAGTAATTGTTAATGTTCGAGAAATATCGGGCGGAAGCTTTTGAAGAATTCTCGAAATTTCTATGGAGCCTATATAAAGAAATCAGCAGAACGACAGTTAGACAGTTTAGTTCACAGAAGTTTTATACGGATTATCTTTGTGGCTGCTAAGAAATTCATTAGTAATATCTCTGTATTGTATCTATGCATTTGAATATCGCTGACGTTGTTTTTGGAAAATACAAACATCTTCAACATAACCTTCTGGTGGATTATTCTTAATTAATCAGTATATTAATTAAACCACCGAGGACCCTTACAGTAGGACAGCATTGTTCCTGCAAAAGTCTATTCATTTTCAATCGGCATCAAAAATAGCGCCATTCGTTTAAGGACTAAGTTAATAATCGTTTTCTCAGGGTCTTGGAGAAGGTGAACATGGTAGGGTTGGTAAAATAAGAATGATGAGGCAAACAACAGTAAAGGAATCTAGTGTAGTGTCTTTTATTTTATTTTGTACAAGTAGCTCTTTGGAATAGGGTAGCGTTCAGTGTATATCAACATTATTAACCATTTGGTTACTTAATATTAAGAGTTGTAATGACGTAATTAATTTTTAATAGTTTACTTTCAGTTTCATAACTATGTTTCCATAGGAATTCAAACCAGGCTTTTGGATTTATTATGTTTATAATGGTACAATAAAATATGTCGCAGATGTTAGTAATACACAAATACAAAATTGCGACCGAGCGTGGTGAGTGAACAGTTAACGTTCTGGCCTCGCATTCGGGAAAACGCGGGTTCGAATCCCCGTCCGGGCATCCAGTTTTGGGTTTTCCATCGTTTCCCCAAATCACTCCAGGCGAATGCCGGGATGCTTCCTTCAAAAAGGCCATGGCCGAATTCCTTCCCGTTCCTTGTCCCCAGTCCCATCCCGCCTCTAATGGCCATAGCCGTCGACGAGGCGTAAAGCAATAAGTAAAAAAAAAGTCTCTATAAATTAGTGGTCCGCAGCATTATTTTCGACACTTTACTTATCATCGGGTTGAAAAAGCTTGCTGACCACTGATTTATATTATCGTGTATACAGAATGTAAAAACTGTAGCTGATATTAGGCAGTCATTACACAGGCTTCAAAATACTAAATGTTCAGATACTTCACTAGACATAATTTGCGCAGGATTCGTAGCGTGTTTGAGTTTCTTTCGGTCGCGTGTTCGCTGTAAATGTGTTGGCAGGATAGATCCCTGCCGTCCAGATACAGATCAATAATACATCGTCACGCGTCTGCATTTGCTGCTACATCTTGGACCTGTGCCGTCGCAAGTGTCTTTATGACTCCCTTGTAATCCTTTTTACGATTGCACAACTCGCTTTCTTCTTTCGGTAATTACAATACTGGAGAATATATTCGTAATTATTTATAGCTAATTCAACCGCTACAGAATTAGGGGCAAAGCAACTGTAGCTGTCCAGTAAATTTAGCTATTCAAAATTTGGGGTTTCCATGGTATGCCCAAATCACTCCAGGTTAATAATGCCTCGATGGTACCTTTAAAAAGCCATGGCCGGATTCCTTCACGTTTCTTGACATCAGTCCTTGCCTCTAACGGCCTCGACTAGGCATAAAGCAATAAAGCTTGCTATAAAAAAAAGCCTCTTTTGCATATGTTTGACTGCCTTTGGTGTTACTATTGAAAGTCAACTTGCAGAATGGAAATAATACTAGAACTAAAAACTGTTTCATTTGAGAATTGATGACTAAAGCGTTTCGTCTAGTGAATTCATAGAAACTGACCAATTGTTTATAAAAGTCGTACAGTTATACAGTTTACGAAAATACCTGCAGAAAGACCCAGCCGAGAGTGGTCGAAGCGTCTTCACGGGCATAGAAAGTGTTTAAATGACGAAGTTTAATGTTTCCAGGGATACGGTTTTCTTTACTGATGAATAAACAAAAAAAATTTTCTTCTTATTGCAAGATGGTGATCTGTTGCATTCGTGTCTTTTACGGATGGGTATATTTAAATTTTTTGTATCACACTTGGAAGAGATTTGCAATTGTAAACTTGTAATGTTGAGACGCGCATCTATGCTCTACCTTAAAAGTTCGTTCGTTATGTTAAATGCGTTTCCATGGAACTGATATCCTTCTTCACTGGTTATGTTGCCGGTTAATTGTCGTCTACAATTCTCTGATGCGAACTGGCTTCTTAATATTTTAAGTACGCTGACTCGAGTTTGGTGGGGAGCTCATCCATCTACATTGTTGATACTCTATCGCACCCTTCTCAGATCAAAACTGGATTATGGAAGCACATTCTATTTCAGTGGCAGTAAACGTCTACTAAATAAACTGGATCGCATTCAGTATCAGAGCATTCGTATTTGCCTGGCAGCTATGACATCCACACCTACGAATGCGCTTCTTTTGGAAGCAGCAGAAATGCCCTTTAATGTTCGCTCACAACTCCTGTCAAATAAATTTTTATTGACACGTGCTTATTCCATAAATTCACCAGTTCTCCGGCATCTTATCAACCTACAACAGCTAGTGAAAAAGAGAGGTCGGTGTCTATTTGTCCAAAGGTATCCACTGTTGCAAAGTCTTGAGTACCTGTCAACACTCCTCCCTGACCTCCAGCAACAGGAAATGACGACTATGTACGACATACCTTACCAACAATGTGTGACCCCTTTGGCAGTAAGCTGCCTACCGGTGTATACACAACCTTGTCAACCAGTTCAACAACTTTGTCAGGAATATTTATCTGTTAGATGGCCATCTTCAGTTCAGATATACACCGATGGGTCAAAGATACCTTTGACAGGTAGGGTAGGCTGTGCATTCTACTGCCCCGAGACACAACACGCTCAGAGGTTCCGCCTACCAGGTCACCTACCAATCTACTCGGCGGAAGCCATTGCCATCAATCAGGCTCTTATATACGCCAGAAGATTTTTACGGCGAAGTGTACTAATACTCACTGATTCACTTAGTGTTCTTCGCTCCTTGGCCATACCCCTTATACTCCAGCGAACTAATACACACAACATCAGCATAGTTCAACAGACTGTAGAACTTAATCAACGCGGTTGCACTGTTAATTATATCTGGATACCCGCGCACTCTGGAATTAGGCATAACCAGTACGTAGATATGTTAGCCAAGGAGGCATGTAGCTCGGGCCGAAGCTTAATAACACCCAGCAATACAACTGATTATCATGCAACAATGGTCAGCAATGCATACCACCAATGGACGAGGAGCTGGAATGAATCGAAACAATACAGAGGCCGACAGTACGCTCTAGTTCAGACCTACCCTCCACGAAAACCTTGGTTTTCAAGATGGAATACTCAACGACGGTACATTACTTCTATTATTCGTATGAGATTCCACCACGGCGCCTTCCGTAGTCATCTTTTTCGCATCAAGGCGGTAAACACACCTTACTGCACATGCAACGGACAGGAAATACAGGACCTTAATCACTTATTTTTCAACTGTTCCAATTTTCAACAACAGCAATCAACATTCATCAAGTCTCTTGTGCGAGCACAGCAGCCATTTCCAACTAACATTGCAGTACTACTCGCTACAAATAACAACAGAATCTATTGTATCATCAAGGATTATATCAAAGACAGTGACCTACATATTTAATGTATCTGCATATTTTTATATACTATTAATATTATTACCTTGTTACTTTACCAGGCTGACTGTATGGTCTATTCAAGACCTAAGGTCAAATAAATAAATAAAAAAAAAAAAAAAAAAAAAAAAACTGGAATGAGATTCGTATCAGAGTGATATAATTATGGAAAAGGTGCATTTCCAGAGTTCTGTTTCCAGTTGAATATTCCTTGAGTTACGGTCATATCTCACTGGAGGTATTAATATTTGCAGCATATTTCTTACTGACAATCGTCTGGTTCAACTTTCCCATAGTAAGAGAATAGCCATTCTTTTCACCAAAAGCAAATTCTTGTGGTCTTACTGTCTGGTGGCATTCCACGCACATTCCGCCTGAGTTGTCGGGCCGGACGTGGAATTTGAACCACGGACGTGGAATTTGAACCACATCCAATTCAGAATGGGATCTACGTCTGCACACCGTTTATATCTTTTAACGGATATGGACTTGAGGAAGTCACTGGCATACAGTGAACGAAAAGAAGACATGGCGGTTACCATCGTACGAATTTAGAACGAATGCGTATTGACTAATCAAGGGAGTCATTCGACCAGTTCTTTTGGGCTGTATGGTGCTGTTGTAAAGATTGGTGCAGCTGGTTCTCCTGAAGGATCGTATTTTCTAGAATCTGTTGGGAAAGCATTCTGGACTTGTGACTCCGTGGTTTTCAGTCGGCACTAACACTATAAGATCGATTAAACGTGGAAGGCATATTAATTAACATTCAGCTTTTGATACATCTACATTCATACGTTGCAATTCACAAACATTGTGGGAGGCAGAGGGTGCTAATCACCAATCTTAATTCTGCGCATTCCTATCCCGCATAGCACGAGGAAAGAAACAATACATAAAAGCATCAGTACGGCATCTTATTTCTCGAATCTTGTCCCTCCGGTCATTGCGACCCAAATAGGTTGGCGCAAGAAGTATCTCACTGCACTCGTAGGTCATAGAATTTCACACATTCTCCAATACATTCAAACGCTGTCAACGTCTGTCTTCCAAACGATCCCAGCCCAATCTATGTATCAATTCTGTGACGCTTTCATGAGGGCTGTAGCAACCAGTCACGAATCGAGTGGCCCTCCTCTGCACCCTCTCCACTGAGTCAATCAGAACCTTGCGATACGGATCCCAAACTCCACAACAGTAATCCAGATGCGCACGCACTAGTGTTTTATACGCTATTTCCTTTGTATGAGCATTACAATTCCTCAGAATACGACCTATCAATCGTAATTTAGAATTAGCTTTGCCTACGACGGAAGTTATGTGCAAGTCCTATTTCATGTTGCTTTGTACAATTACCCCCAAATACTACAGGGAATCAACTGTATCACCAACTGAATTGTTTACTTTGTACTCGTGAGCAAACTGATGATTTTTGTTACTTATTCGCATTGCCTTGCACTTTTTGCAATTAAGTGTAATCTGCCATTTACGGCACGATTCGGAAATAGCATCCAAATCGCGCTGAATTTCTAAGCCAATCGTCAGAGCACCTTATTTCCCTATGGATAACTTCATCTTTGGCAAACAATCGCAACCAGCGTTTAACGTTATCACCTAGATCTTTTATAAAAATTAAGAAAAGAACTGGTCCTATTACACTTCCTTGAGGAACGCCAGAAGTAACAAAGTAACATCTAGCTTGGAAGAGGCTTCCCCGTTAACAACGACATACTGTGATCGACCAGTTAGAAAATCACGTATCAATTCGCAAATCTGATCCGATATACCGTATGCTCGAATCTTCGCTAAAAGTCGTTTGTGTGGTACAGAATCAAAAGCTTTCTGATACCATGTCATATCACCGGACGGCAGTTGATATGTCCTATTCCACGACTTAAAGCTCTTCGCCAGACTATCCCATTTTCTACAAGACACTATGAAGCTATTTCAACGCAGTTCGTATGTTCGTGTAGGAGCAGGTGAGTGAGTGTAGTATAAATACCACCGAAGTTGCTTCCCCTCCTTAGGTATTTAGCCGGGAAAAAATTAACTGGAGTGGGTTCCGCTTTTCCTGTCGTAATGTGAATGGTGTCGTAAGTGTTGTTTCTGTGTGCATTACTGAAATATAATGTTTTGCAACTGAGAGATGAAAAAGTGATAGGGTGAATCCACACCTAATCTTCCAAAAGATACCAGGCAGGGCGCCTAGTTTAGCATCGGACGTACAATAACCGTTATCACCCACTGTTTGATTCGCTCATCTCACTCCATAAGCAGAGTGATTTGACCAAGGACTTTGTCATACTAATCCCATAACAGGATCGCCATGTGTTGAATAATACAAATTTCGTCCTCCACTGGGCACTGGGGTTCGAAGTAGCTAACCTCTTGACAGTCTCGGTGCGTCGGCTGAAGGTTGCCGTATGATTTTCTTTCTCAGAGTTCTTACATCAGCACGCAGCCCTTTAGTATTTCCGAGGCAGCGTCTCTTATTCCTGTTGTTGAACTGATCTGTCTGGCTTGCCGCGGATTTCCGATATATTTAGATTTCCTTTCACAGCGGTGAGATTTGTGCGTTGCGAAATAAGACTATTTCCATGACTACGCGCTCTTTTGAGGCCTACAGTCAAAGCCTTGGCCGCGTCTTCCCCGTCCTGTGTGACCTTTCTGTGTTCACTGCCACCACGAAGTTGCAATAGTTGAATAGTATTCTCCTGCCCTTTCCATCGCTACTGTTTGGAAGAAACCGCACTGCCCTTGGATGGCATCGACAATAATTGATAGCTGAACTGAAATTCACTGGAGCGCGTTGTAACTTCTTCGATTGGATAACTTCCTGGGAGTATCTACTACTGTGCCTTGTTTTTCCTCTATCTCATCAGTAAATAGCAGAACGACATGAAATTTTCTTTTCTTTTATCAATATATGTCATTGTTGACAACGATTCCGACGTTTCGTAATCTGTTAGCCTTTTCACCATGTTGTTTAGTTCAAGGCTTGTTTTTTTGTAAACGTATTATCTAGTGCCATTATAGTAAGAAAACATTTCAAAACTTGATTTTTACTTGTTAATTTGCCTCTTTTTCAATACCTTAAAATTCGATATTTATCATTATTAATTTCCATGGTGACAATTTCCGTATACTAATGTTTTAAAAATTTGAGAATTTTTCGCTTCAAATTATTTCACTGTTGCATTTATTCCAGTCCTTATCTCCCTTATACCTGTGATCGAAACCTACTGAAGTCATTGTCATCTCTTCCCCTCCACATAATACTCCTAATTTTTTAAGGAATGCCTATGCGGGTCTCATTTCCAACATGTGACTTCATACATATCCTGACATCCAGTGACTACAATCCAACTCCTTTATAACATTAATTATTGTTTTATATACAATTTCCACAAACAAATCAAACTTCATTCTTTTGCACTCCCTAAATAACTCTATTTGGTGCCCATAGCGTGTATCTTAAAGTTCCGTTCGTTGCACAATATTTTCCGAAATAATGGAACACGCTAAACGATTATTGAAGCAAGTTTAGATCATGCCTGGTGTCAGTAATTTGATAGCTGCCGTTTATGTTACAGTTTAGCAGGTTGTGCTTTCTTAAACTTGTGCATAACACGAAGATAGTGAACAAAATCAAGAAATAGCATATCTAATAGACTGGTGCAAGGTATAATTTGTATAGTAAAGCAAACGAACTGCAAGTGAAGGCGTCTGAAATGTCAAATTTAAATATCTATTTGCTTCTCGGTGTCCTTGAGCCGTTTGTAGCATTTTATCTGCGCCATATCCTGTGAATGCGAATATCTGAGAAAAGTTGGTCAGGTTTACATAAATTTTCGCCCTTGCAAAACCCGTTTCGGGCAAATCGTCTGATCATTTCCCAGTAGTATATACGACTAACTTTTTTTATATTCCTGCTTCAAGGATGCTTTATTTAGGTCCTTTCTTATTCAAAAAGTTTGCATGACATCTTGGAGTAAGATATAATTGCCAGGTGATAAAAACAGTGATACATTTAATGATAACATACCAAAGAAAGTCACAACTTTTGTTGAAAGCGATGGCTGCCACCAATACCATCAGACTTCCGTAATGTTTCTGTTTATTGCCCTTGTTAAAATTTTATGTTTATGTGCATAAAACTTATTACAACGATAAACTGGACGAATTTGAGCAATTGAAGTTACATTTTGGTGTGCTTAATCAAAAATTTGAAGGTACTAGTAAGTCTGAATTGTGAGTTCCGACAAGAAATATATTTTCCAGACACGCAATTCCCCATATCGAGATCCTTTCAATTTGTTTTTTAGGGTTTCGTAGCCAAAAGAAAAGAAAAACGAATCCCTTACAATTTTGTCGTGTCTGCCCGTCAGAACCTCGTAATTCTCCTTCAATTCTGTAATTTGTGAACAAACTTCACAGCAAGGTGTGTTATATTGGCTGCGAACGGCATCTGTAGACAAATATAAAAAATAATCATGTACCTTCCCATTCAGGCAATAGGGGGATGAAAACAGCTTTGTTTTGGCACATTTATTTCTATATAGCACGAAGTATGAGCTATAAAAGTCGTTAATATTGGGTTTACTCTATCTAATTGTGCGATCATGTAACTACTAAAAAATCTGAAGAATTCAAAGATGAGGTCACTTAGCAAGGACACTGGACGAAAATAGCGTAGAAGAGGAAAATTTTTAGTTTCTTTCAAGTTTTCACATTATTCTACTGAAATAAAATGTGGTCAATATGGGCTAGATTAAAGTGCAGTTACAGAAATGTATCAAAATTACGTGATGTAAAAATATAATGTAGTTATAAAACTGAAATTTTGTTGTTGTTAAACAGTTGGTCTTGAACACAAATTGAGTGCCGATATTAGTTAATGTATGGTTTAATTACCAGTGCTTCTGCACTATTTTCTGTACTAATTCTCCATTTTTCTCATTTCTGTAGGTAAATGTTGCTCAATATAATTCAGATATTCCCAGTGAGTCGGGAGCTTTACGGGATTTGCTTTGTATGTGCCAGGACGGTGGTTCTGATTTCACATTAAACTGTTTGTCCAGCCACGGCAGAGGTGGAACGCGCGGCAAATCGAAACTATCGTTGTGGGGCCTCACAACCTTTACCTGCCAAAAATTCAGAACGCATTTACCTTTTTAGGTATTATGACGACCTTACGTATCAAGAAATTTGAATGCAGTGCTGTGTGTTCGGATTAAAGCTACGACAGTGGCATTATACTAATACTCCGAATCGATAGATTTTACTCTTTGTATTTCTTATCCACAGCTGTTGGTCTTAAAGACACCGAAACCATCTGACACTCGGCGCTGAATTAGCCGGATCGAGGCATAGAGATGGATGGAATTTTTAATATTCTGCCGGCAGGGTTGGAGACGTGGCAGTGATCACCTTATTATCTACCTAAATCCCAGTACTCTCTGCAGAGAATACGGAGTGAAGATAAACCTATATATGGCACTGTTGATACAGCACAGTCCATCCAGTGCGGAAGGATTATCACGACACCAAATTCGGATGACAGACCATTTCCTTTTACTTATGTTGCATCTCTCTACCGACTGTGGCAGTAGTGTAGTAGGGCCTACTTAGCAAACCAGATATTTTGATCTTTTATTGTGTCTTAAATCTGGTTGGCTTTCTTTTCACAACTTACTAGACATTGTTTGTCTGGAGAATTTTATGCCAAACGTTTGATTGTTTTACCATATTTTGCTGCCTGTATGGTTGACCCTACTAGATACTGTCTGGCGAATTTTATGCTTAGTGGCCTATTTAAAGATAAAAACTCGAAAATTAAAATTAATGGAGAAACATTGGAGGATGTGCAAGATTTCTGCTACCTAGGAAGCAAAATGACAACACATCGAAGAAGCAAGAATGAGATAAAATGCAGTATTGCACCAGCAAAATTAGCGTTCAACAAAAAGAAACGAATTTTTACAACAAATAACATCAGCTGGACAACGAGGTAAAGACTATTAATAACTTATGTCTGGAGTATTGCCCTGTATGGATGTGAAACATGGACATTTGGTACAGAAGAGAAAAGATTAATTTCATTTGAGCAATGCTGCTACAGAAGGATGTTAAAGATTAGCTGGCGGGACAAGATTACTAATGAGGAAATTTTTGAGAAGGCAGGAGAGTATAACCCTATATGGAAGAGTATAAAAACGCGGAGGACAATATTAATTGGACATATCCTAATACATGAGAGCTTAGTAAAACAATAATGGAGGGAATGGTAGAAGGAAAGAGATATCGAGGAATACCAAGTTTACATCCAGCAGATAAGGTGTTGGCTGCAGGAGATATGAAGATATGAAGAGGAGGGCAGAGAGTAGAGCTGGATGGAAGACCACAGCAGACCAATCCCAGAATTGACTACCTTTTTGGCTGTCTGTATCACTAGCCTCTTTACAGTTGGTCTTACAGACAGTAATTTAGTCCAGTTTTGAACCATATTGCTACACGAGTAGTTTCTTGTCAGAGTGCTAATGATCTTGGTGACGAGGCGTCCTAATACCTAAAAGTAAGATGCAACGATACATCGCATGAGAAGCATCCAGGGCCCTAGATGAGTGGCTTTAAAGAATCGATTTATTTAAGAATTTTAATAATCGGTGTTTACCCATTGCTTTCAGTTCCCGTCAGGGTAAATTCTCGTCGCGGCGGTTGTAAATCATTTCGAAACTCTGTTGTAAATTGTCGCCGAGGCAGATTAGATGGTTGTTAGAGGTGTTTGCATGTTGGAGGCGTCGGAGTGTGTTTCAAGGCCCGTCGCAGCGGCGGTAACCGGATTTCTGCCAGCGACTAATGGTGCACCTGTTTGAATTGCGGAGAAGTGAGCTCATTAAATCAGTTGTTTTATGCAGCCTGTCGCAGTTATATAAGCCGTCTCAGACTTCCCTACTGCTATTCGTCAGCAGACGTGACAATTCTGTTCAGTGTGGCAGGATTCACTCGTGACGCCTGAGTGACGTAGGTCCTTCCCTTTAGGGAGCGTCCATAAACCACGTAGCTCCAGTTTGGTCTCCTGTGGACCCGCCTTCCCCTCCACGAAGCCCTACCTGGATTTTGCCTCTACCTCTCCCCCCCCCCACCCCCATCCCCACGTAGCACGTAGATTTTTTCCCTTTTGATTCCAGAAGACATTTTGTACTGTTTTGTCCTGTCAGACTATGGTAAATTACATACTGGGATAATTAACTAAGGAAAATGATATTCACATGCTGGTGTGTGTTCTGTTCCTCATTTTAATTGTGAAAAATGTTATTAAAGGAAAGCTACGCGGCCTGGCTCGGAACCTCCCCCCCCCCTTTCCCCACGCAGCCCAGTGTAGCCTTCAGCCAACCCCCCCTTTTTTCCCCTGGTCCGAGCCACGTAGTTTGTGCACGCTCCCTTACTAGCGTGTTACTTGAAAGAAAAATGAAATTGGAACCACGATTTTAGTTTGATATAAAGGAAAGTTATCCTGAACCAAAATAAAGACTAAGTAAAAACTAATGATAATTAGCAGTTCTGTAGACTTCGTTAAACAGAAGAGAACAATTATGTCTTGTCTTGAAAATTTGAAACAAATTTTATAACTCATAAAATTACTTCGATAACAATTTAGAATTAAAAAACTTTGATCATTAAGTAAATATTTATAAAAACCTCTAGACACAGTAAAAGGCGAGCATCACTTAATGCTTTAAGTAACAAGTGCGAAGCTGGTCCCATTAATATCACACTCTAGAAATCGGAAAACTGAATAAAAGCTACTAACTGCGAATTCGACGTCAGTCTAAATTAATTGCCTATAAATTAGGCTTCGGGAACAAACAGATCATATAATTTCTTTTATTCTTGGGTTCGTTAAAGATGTGGGATGATTATGTACAAGAAACGAGAAGAAAATCGGCTATAACTTTTAAAAAGAACTGTCCCCTGTAATTGCGCTGGAGTAATTTAATCAAACCATCGAAATATGGACTGACAGCCATGGGATCGAATACGGATGACGCCTATGAAATAGTCATAACCCACTTCGGGTTCTAAAACGCCTGTAACCACAACCTCTATTTGTTATTTCTAGAAACTGCAAAAAAAGTTTGTTCCTTGAATACGACCAACAGTATGCCAATTCTGCAGTTTCTAATTTGTAATCTCTTAGTAAAGGCCCCATATATTTGTTATGTAGGCTACAAGTACTGCACTTAAACATAAATTCTTTTACTTATTATTCTTTTTCATAAGAAATCACATCTTGTGCTAACATTGGAGTTTCTTGGCAGTCAGCAAATGGCTACTTCACAAGCTTGTCTGTATACTTGTTCCCCACTGCTTCTGTCCGGTAGAACGAAGATTTATGCAAAACACAGTCCTACGGCAGATCTGACAACTTCAGAACACGTTACGTTAGAAACCAGTTAACATACTTAATTGGTAGACTAAACAGTTAACACACTGAATTACCAAAATTACTATATTCACCTTGCCTTCCTAATGTTGGGCCCAAACGTTGGAGCTCTAGCCAGGTTAGGTAACCGGATTTAATACGTTACCAGATTTCAGTTTTGATGATTTTCCCAGATGAGTCTAGCGAATTGCCAGGAAAAAATTCCGTTAATGCCCAGCACAGAAAATTTTCAAGTTGTTCTCGCCAGAAATTCTTTCGTCAAGCACCAAGGAGAAAGTAAAAACCTTCAAGTTTACGGTCATATTTAAGAGCTTCAAAGAAAATTAAAAAAGGGCCAGTCTTACAAATTGCTAGTTTTAAGGTACAATTTTAGAATCCCTAATGTTTTTTTAGTAGACTTCCTAACTGAGACTCGCTACGAAACTGATGCTGAGAAACGGGGCGGATATTTCCTTTGCTACACATTTGTAACATTGAAGTCGAGGTTTCTACGGTAGCCTTTGTTAGGAAGCGTCTATTAATGACGTGAGGTGAAATAGGGGGGGGAGGGGATCCGGCGAAATCTCACGAAACCTCACCAAGTGGGAGGAGGGGGTCAACGGAAATCTCGCGTGAGGTTTTTAAATTCTTGTAGAACTGTAGAGCTGAAAAGGAAAAAAAAAAATCTTGCGTCATTTTAGAGGGGAAGGGGGCAAGGGGGAGTCCGACCAAATCTCAGGAAGTCTCACCAGGGGAGGGGGGAGGTCCGAAATTCCGGAAAAACACCTCCCATCATTATTCTTCCTATATACCCGCCAGTGTGGTTGAGCTTGGTCTCACGTGGAGGTACAACGAGACCTGATCTCCGCGTACCGACCGTCATGAATGCGATTTGTAGTCGGTTTCCCGCAATCATGTAGGTGAATGTTGAAACTGTCTCCAATCTCCGCTTCATAAACTACCCCTTTCAGAAACAAAAATACACTTGCCGTGCAGAACACGAAGGGTTATATGTTTGGGAGACAGATGGCAATATAGACTTTTGTCCCATAGGTTAAGAACGCCGGGTCTAACAGACCCTGTTTGAATTCGCGTAGAACATAAGTTCTCCTTGATTCTTGGGGGGCGCGTCATGTTTCTTGAAACCGACGTTTCGACCCTCATTCTGGGGACTTCTTCCAGGGCAGAACAGGGCAGAAACATGACGCGGCGCCACCCGGACAGCCAAGAATCAACTGACTCTGGCCGCGGAAGCCTACGATTACATAAGTTCTCCTTCTTTCTCATGATTCACACTGGCTACCTGTGTACAACAGGAGGCCGGTGGCACGTGATCTTTAGATGGCTGGATCGAGAGAAAAAAAAAACCATTCGCAGTTTTTCCAGATATTGCGGCATTACATTGTTACACTGCTGTATATGTTCTATAGTGAAAAATGGTGCCGCTCATGGTCAATATTTGGACGACTATTGTGCGTAATACTTCTGAAGTCTCTACCCTAAATATAGAAGACAATGAAAATATTGTGAATTCAAACAACTGGGATAATTAATACTAGAGCTACTGCTCTCATAGCTAAAGATATCTAAAATATTAAAATTCTTCCCCTGACTACCTATCCATCCACTAAAATGTTATAACTGAAATTTGTAAGCTATTGCTCTATTAACCGCACTCTTTGTATAATTACTAAACACCGATCCCGCTTTCTATGGGTTAGTGCTTAAGAGTAAGGGTTTCGCTATAATGATTTCCGTGCAGTACAACGCAACCAAATATAAACTCCCGTTACCTCATTATCTCCCCCCCCCCCCCCCGTCTCCCCACCACCACCTAGAGACCTAGAGATTGCTTAACAGCTTACGTTCCGGGGTCACTGCGTGTAAGACTAATTTTGAAGAAGAAGAACATGCCAGCACATTCAAATGACGCGAGTATGGAGCCAAGCTCAATTCTTTTCACGTTATGCAGTGCAGTATACGAGTACTTCAGCCAAGAGTTCAGTGAAAAACTTGATCGCAGTGATATCATACGCACTAATCGTTGCTAATTGTCTGCAGTGATATGTTTGCATGGCTTTTTCTCATTATATATTTTATATGTTGCGGTACATTTGCTTTTAATGTGGTAACAATAACTTTCCCTTATTGTTAAAGATCGCGCAGAGGTAAGTAAGTCTTACTTCTGTAAGACGAGAAGGTTCTTTGCAATTAACCAACTAACGCAAATTAAACGATTTGCACTTTGAATTTCTTTGAACGCTCAACGAAAACTAGTCCAGTTGCAATAAAAATTAATGGCCACAGTGCCTGGGTGGTAAATGTTAACGCCGGCCTGGCATTCACGAAGACTCGATTTCGATCTTCGGTTCGGTTGTGTACGGTTTCTCAAAATGCATGATCTAGCGAATGACGAGATGGTTCCTTCATAATAGTCGTGGCCAATTCTCATCTCGTTCCTTGGTCTAAGGCCTCTCCAGCCTCTAATGACCTCGTCGCCAATGAGTCATAAAGCTTCAGTGGGAATATGGAACTTAACATGAAGCACTGAGAGACAGCTGATGGCAGCTGTTGCTGTTGAAACACCGGGCTTGTATATAGCAAACGGAAGGAGAACTTTATAGTTGTTGCCTTCAAGACTCGATTGGAAATACTGTACAGGCACTTCATAAGCAAAGCACAAAAATTTTCTTGTCTCTCCATGCTTATACGAAAGGTTCCCTTATCGGGAACTACACGATCTGTATCCTGTTTGGAGACTTCAAGAGTATCATTACCACCATACTGTCATTGCGGTCAATCCACTGCTGTGATGTCATGCGGTTCTGATAGATCAAACCGAGCGTGGTGGTGTAACGGATAGCGTTCTGGCCTCGCATTCGGGAGGACGGCGGTTCGAATCCCCGTCCGGGCATCCAGATTTGGGTTTTCCATGGTTTCCCCAAATCACTCCAGGTGAATGCCGGGATGCTTCCTTCAAAAGGCCATGGCCGAATTCCTTCCCATTCCTTGCCCCCATCCTTTCCCGTCTCTAAAGACCACGTTGTTAAAAAGGGACGTTAAACTGTTAAAAAAAAAATGATAGATCAAAGACTCGTTCTGGTGTCCTATGAATTCTAACTCCCTAAAAACAAATTGAGGGGTGCCTTATCAAGGAAAGGCTAGAAGTTTACTGCGCTTGCCAATTATATTCCCCAGTATCGTTTCGAGGTGACTTTTGGTAGAAGTTAAAATTAGATCAGAGACTGTAACCGCAAGAGACGCAAAACATTAGTTCGCGAGTAGGCTACAAAACCACAGACAGAGATACCAAAGTGCATCTCACATCCACTTATCAGCAGTTGAAAGGGGACACTGCTACGCAATGAAGATTACGCCACAGTTATATACAAGGATTACTGATGACAGACACCAAACTGGTCATCACACAGCATAACCGAAATATGTAGATCAAACATCGTAGAATATGTAGGGAAAATGAGATATATTAGAAAACAGTATTACGCAGTCAATTCACACATTAAAATTAGAAATATTTTGAAGAAACAACTTCCACACATTAGTCAACAGCATTAAACAAACACGATAGAATGAAACTAAAATCGTCGATTAAAAAAATCACTAGTATGTGAACTAACTTCCTAACACCATCATGTGCTTGTTTAAATAGTCAGAAATTTCATAACATAACACAAAAAGCAAATAATATCACAACATGCTAATATCATTGCATTTCTAAACACTTCTTACAACGCAGACGTTCAACATCAGTGCATGCAGACTCGAAAATACTGAAGACAAAGCACCGCAATACACAAACACATTACTTCATATCATCAGACAACCCACACATGAAAATCATGTACATTCACAAAATCAGTATCAAATCAGGTTACCATTATTATAAATATAATTACTGCAGTACAACAAATTGGAAAGACTTATGTTTTACACAATTATCGTTATAAATAAAACGTGCCCATTCCGGGTAAGTATCCGTGATGAGGTTGACATATTAATGACTTCCAGATGACCACAGCCAGCTTATCTCTACGAATTGTGTTCCATTATGTGACAATCAGTATTATGTATATCGAAAACCCAAACTCGTAACATACGTGTGGTTACACCCAAACTGACGAAACAGGTCATCAAACGCGGTTGTTTTGACATAATCTTTGCACACGCAACTAACACTAAACATTAATTATTGAAGCAAGAGAACAGGTTCTGAGCCCTGATGTGCTTGCAAGTAGCAAACGTGTTCTATTTGTGAAGGAAGTCGTATGCCATCAGAGTTCCTCTGTATACCTACAAGGTTAGTAGTGGCACAGAGTTTTAGAGTGAGGTGTTGACTGTTCTCAATTAACTAGCTTCATGAACGCTCGGAATTTAAAATCCTAAACATCAGCTGTCTAGAATCGGGGGATGTGTGCTTGAATCCGTGTCGGTCCCTTCCAAGAGCCTTGAAAATGCCGCGGCGACATATCCCGTAAAGCGCGAAGAAGAGATCAAACCCTTAAGAGTATCGGCTAGAACCACCAGCGCTATTTTAGTAATCTACCACAAGGTCGTAAGCTAGTAGGTGTGGAAAAAAAACTACAGAAGTAACATTTTTACTACCTTAACAAATTACTGTATGAAGATTATTAGTCCAGAAACTGTATCTTCAGTTCGCTTATAAAGTGCAGCTTTTCGTGTATTTTTGCGGTTCCATATCAGAAGGGAAACGGAGACTTATTGCTATCACTTCGCTATTTTGTCATAGCCCTCTATCTCGTAAAATGAACAGGTTGCATGTTACAAATCTGAAATATTTTTATATTACGTTGACCCAAAAAACGAAAATCGTGTCCAAAAATTTTGTAAAATCATAATCAACGGATTTCGTATTCAACCAAAGAGGGTCGAAAACAGTTATGCTTCATAGTGTGAGATTTAGAGCTTGTGAAGGCGAAGACTTTAATATATTTTTTCCATCCTGAAAATAAAAACGTGAGTTGCCATCGAACTTGCTAATTTTAGATATTTTTGCTACCAGGTATATCTGAAAAACGCTATTACCTAGGAGCTGAAATTTGTTTACAATACTGTGTATTTGAAGAATAAATATTAAACATACAGATGGAGGACAAAATAATACGAACACATGTGAAAAAGTAGTACCTGCAACAGAAGTCTGCCACCTAGTGAGCGTGAAGAGGAAGGTAACAGTCTCTCAACAGCAGTCACCTGCGTTGCATGCGTCTATCGCACTGTCTGTGATAAGTTGAAATGTCACACCTGTCAGAATTCCAAAGAGGAATGATTGTCGGAGCGCGTTTAAGTGGAGCATCGGTTACGGAAACATCAAACCTTTTGGGGTTTGCAAGGAGTACGGTATCAGTCGTTATGACCGCTTACACGAAAGAGGGTAAGACGGCGTCTTCGAAGCACAACAGTGGCCGAAAGTCAAAGCTTACTGATAGGGATAGACGGGTCTTGAAGCGCATAGTAGCCCGAAAGCACCAGCAATCGTTATCCGAGATAACATTCGAAATGACCCCGTTTCAACAAAAAACTGTCAATGCTGCGAACATTTATGGCAGAGTGGCAATTCGTAAATCCTTGGTCACAGCAACTAATGTTTTCAAGCGACGCCAGTGGTGCAGAGATCACAAAGGCGGGTCCCCACAGCAGTGGCAACAGGTAATATGGTCAGATGAATCGTCATTCACCCTTTTTAACCGACTTCAAAAAAAGGAGGAGGTTCTCAATTCGTCTGTTTTTGTATGTATGTTCAGCCATATCTTCGACAATTTTGAACCGATTTAAATGAAATTTTTTTAGTGGATGGGGTATACTTCCATACTGGTCCCATATGAATTTCATTGAGAAACCACCCCATCTACCCCCTTCAACCCCACAATTTTTATACAAATCCATATTTTTTATTCGATCTAGTTGAAACTTTGGACATATATAGCCAAAAATAAAGAGAAAAATACTGTCAACTTTTGGTTTAAAAAAACTGAACCCCTCTCCCCCTATCCACCCCCTTGATTTTTGCCATTTTTCTTTATTTGGACAAAATTTTACATTACTGTCATTGAAATTTTTAATTAGTTATTTTTGGAATCGGTGCCAGCGAAAGCAAGAAAGAAAAAGATAAAAACAATGAGGAATAACAATAATACATAAAAAATCATGTTACTGCTTAACTACAATTAATGCTAGAAACATGTTTCAACAAATCTGAAACATACAGATGATACGCCGATATTATACCAACTGTAAATCGTTTACTGCGTGATGCAACCTACCAACTGACACTGTAACGCCAGAGATATATATGCCTCGATGACCAATAAGGTCGAGCCACAGATTAAAATACTATTAATTTGTTTCCCTATGCTGTCTCCCGCAATAACATTATCTGCCTCACGACATGGTGTAAAATATTGTGAATTTTTGTTCGTACTCCCCGTTTCACCTCTAACACCAGTAATTCGATCTTCGCGATGCGACAGCTGGCACCGACTCCAAAAATAACTAATTAATGTAAAAATTTCAATGACAGTAATGTAAAATTTTGTCCATTTAGATTTACTTTCTCCTAAGCAAGATATAAAGTTATTTTAAAATTTTTAGTGCTTTTTTTTTAAGGCGGTTTTTATGTTTTTTTAAACAATTATTTTATTCAGACGACCGGACGCGTTTATGTCTGGAGAACGCCCAGAGAAGCGTTTAATCGTGAACGCCTCTTGCCGACTTTGAAGCATGGATTTAGAGACCGTTCTGCAGGAGGAATGGCTTAATATACCCTTAAATATTATCCATAACCTTTATGCATCTATCCCACGTCGCATTAAATCTGTACTTCAGTCAAAGGGTGGTCCAACCCTCTATTAATAAAGAGTTTCCATTATTTCACAGGTGTTCGTATTATTTTGTCCTCCCCCTGTACTTACACCTAGTGTAGTTTGTAAGTTGCAAGGAAAACAGGACAATGTTTCTTATGTAATCTATGCTTTGCATGGAGAGCACTTTCAGTAAAGTGGTATTAATATCTGGCAGAGTGCGTTGCATCGTTTGCTTTGCCGTATCGGCCCCGGCGGACCAGTAGACACCGCCACCTGTTCACAGGCGTCTAGTGTGTACCTATGTGCCCTACCCCTGATATAACCGCATTTGTCAGATCGGAAGCATTTACTCAGTTGGAGGAATAACGTGTTGCCATTTGTCAGCGAAACGTGTAACTTATGTTTTGTGTGTTGTAAGTGTATTGTTTGAGAAATGTCTGGTTTATGTGGTGGACGTAGGGAACCGTTCCATCAACCCTTTGATGATTGCCCGTACGCGCGGACCAGGACTCGACCCTTATGCCGTTGTTCCTCCCTGCAGCGCAACCACTATCGTAGGTCTCTTTCTCTTATTTTTATTCGTAGTCGTCAAGTAGGTCATTTGAGATAGAGGTTATAGGCGGGAAAGGACTAGGGATAAAAAAAAAACGGAAATAAATTTGGCCATGGCCTTTTGAAGGAACCGCAGGAGCATTCGTCTGGAATAACTTCAGGAAATCCTAATGGATGGGTTAGGTACTTTCCATAATAAATTTAACTACATTTAAACGACTGCTTTAGGTTTTTATTGCCATTTAGCCAGCTTCACAACATTTCATTATTAAATCTACCAATGTACAATGATTCTTCAAGTGTACGTCATTTTTCTAACTGAACATGTATTATCTCTCAAATGTTTTCATTCACAATAGTATGGACAGCACAAGACAGACACAATATATAATTAAAACCACCCATGCCCGAGGCCGGACTCGAACCGGCGACCCCAGTAACTCGAGGCCAACACGCTAGCCGTTACGCTGCCAGGGTCGGCTACTGCTTTAGTTAGTATCGTGCATAAGGATTGCAATCCCGCAGTGTTTTCAATCCCGCGGGATCCGCGCGGGATTTGCGCCAATCCCGCGGGATCCGCGCGGGTTTTGCGCCAATCCCGCGGGATCCGTGCGGGATTGGTACAAACAGTTTTTTAACGCATATATTTTAAACATAGTTACTTAAAACGTTAATAAATTAAATAATAACTAAATTAATAAATAATTTATATATTAAATGATAAAAATTAACAGTTAACAATATTTTTATTGGCAAAATAACATTAAAACTTTTTAGCGTGTCTTAAGTGTATTTCGGGGTTTTACATTTTTGTTTTTTAATCTAAACCAATTTTTAAAAAAATAATAAAAATGAAAAATATTGAGTCTTAGGTAATATTATGTGCCTTACAATATGTACATCACATAAGTTTAAAAAAATGGTTTGCTTAGTGGCCAAGTTACCAGAGGTTTTTTTTTTTTTTTTTTAAATTCTAAATAAACGTTCCGTAACACCGAGAAAAGCATTCCATTTCACGAAGTGAAATGAATATACTCTGTAAAGTGTAGACTTGGCTCAGAACCAGATCTCATAACTTTTTGTCACTGCACAAGCACGAGACTTGGCCTTTTTTTGCGTGATTCATTATTATATCTCCTGATTCCTTGATTGATATTACAGTTGATTCAATGTTATTAAAAGAAACTACTCACCAACACGTAAACTGTCAAGTATTTCAGATTTACTTATGTGGCGTAACGTCGTTTTTAGAGTGGAAATTATTGTTTTTTAGTAAGAAAGGAGACTTTCTCGGCGAATGATTGCAGTGAAGTCCTCATGGGTTGTATCTCCGGATTTCATTGCAAACACACGAAATTACACACGTGAGGAAGACAGCGGAGGCAGCCGTCGAAGTATGGTGTTCCTACAACACAATTCGTCGATACACCCGTGAAAGTTTCATTATACCTTTAGTCGAAATAATAACAAGGAGAAGAGGGATTAATCGAAAGCCTGAGCGGCATATGTAAGCAGGTGGCTTTCGTCAAAGAAACGCATTGAGGCAGTGGCCAAAACAACAATAAGTCAAGGAATATACAATTTCCTTTTGATAGCTGTTAAATAAATAGGTACGCGATCGTTAAAATTACGATAACATTAGTTTCATATCAACGAATAATAAAATTTTCAGCCGCAAATTAGGAAATTGTCACAATTACTTTATCTGCAAATACAGAAAATGGGAATAATGAAACCGTGAATAAAAAGCTGTAACCTTGTAGTTCAGATAACGTGTGCGACACTTAAAAAATAATAATATAGTTAGAAAATCGTACTAAATACGCACCATAACTCAAATTAAAGAAATGTGTACTCCAAACAAACGTAAGTTTTGATGAATACGTAAAAGTGTATTTATTTACTTACGAATGACGAACGTTGACAAAAACAAACGCTTGTTCACATGAGTCAAATGCCAACTGTAAGGGTACAGGCAAACAGTGCAAAATATCCAACAGAGACCGAGTGGGGCAGCGAGTCACGCAGACTGACATGCGTTTCCGCCGGATTTTGCGGATTGCGGATCCGCTTAATTTTGTGCGGGATCCGCCAGACTGTCTAATGATGCGGGATCCCGCGGGATTGCGGGATCCCGCTTTGCTGGATTGCAATCCCTAATCGTGCAGCGACGTGGGGAGTGTCCGCTACGTTACCTAAAAATATCTGAAATACTGATTTTTTGGTCTAAGACAGGGGTTCCCAAAATGTGCGCCGCGGTTCCCTATCGCGCCGTACCTAGCCACGTAGTTTATGGACGCTCCCTAATACTGAACCGAAATACAATTTGTACAAAGCGAGCCTTGGACACTTATCATATACCACTGTATTGAGACTGTTTAGCATTACGCGGAATAAGGGAGGTGATTTTTGTATTTTCAAGAACGCCTATTTCCTTGGGATTTGCTCCTGCTATTATAACCCGTTACTCCTGGGAGTCAACAAATTGCATGGCAGCATCAAAAATTTGAGACCAGACCACGTAATGTGACGACATTGTATCACAATTTTTCATCGTCTACAAGAGTTGGTACCTATGCTGGGTGAGGGAGGGAGGGGGGGGGAGGGAAGGAAGGAACAAGATATCTGGAGATGACAAACGACCAACACAGAAAACCATTATAAGTATCATGGCTGAAGCGGGGACAATTTATTCTAATAAGTTCATTATGAACACTTGAAATTTTTGGGATTGTGATTAGAAACGATAGTGCGCACATTGTTCTCTTATTTTCCACCGAGTTCCGCTTTAACTCTGCAGTTCCGCATAAGCAGAACAGGTAACCGTGATGAGTCCCTCGCTTCGTTATAGCTTCAGATCGTCATATTGGCCGATAACCCGACGAAATTACGTTGGAAACTACAGTGTTAACTTTGTCATCTGAGCAAGTATAGCCTGTAGTACATCAGCCTGGTTGTTTTGGTAGCAACGTTTACAGGGGGTAAGCGGTAACGATCAGTCCTGGGATTCGAGAGGACGCGCGTTCTAATCCCTGCTGGGCCATCCTGATTTAGGTTTTTCATAACTTCCGGAATCGCTTCAGCCGTATGCCGAGGAAGTTCCTTCAGAACTCAATGGCCGAATTTCTTTCCTTTCCATGTCCCCAATCCGTCTATAGTGACGTCGACGAGGCTTAGAATCTGAATGGGGGTGAAAAGATCAGATGAACAACTTATTCGAACTCTGTTTCTGCATTGTTCAAGCCTTCGTCGTACGATAGCGTCTGTGGCTGTTTTTCAAACACATTCGGAAGACTGTTTGTCTGCATAACAACTCTTCGATATGATCGTTGGGCAGGTGCACGGTCAAAATCTACCGTCAGAAATTTTCAATGAACGGTGGCAAACAGTACCCGGAAATACCATAAAAAATCAATTTATATCGACTTTACAATGGAAAACGACCTGAACATCTCTAAACAGTGATTTACAAATTCATAATCATTACGTTTCTCTGAAAATGTAATCATTTTTCTGACATCTTGCGGCATAAATTTAACCATGACGAAAGTTATACCTGTTTCTTATTTCACCAACAATAGCAAAATACCAGGTTATGAGCTGGTAGGAGCAACATACAACCGATCATACGGCGTAGCTACCTATGTTAAACACGACATTGAAAACGTCTCTCTCATCTCCACCTCCATTGATGATAAAATTCATAGCGTCGTCTCAAAAATCGGCAGCATCACAGTTTCCAATACTTACAAGCCACCTGCCACACCCTGGCCAGCCCAGGTTATTCAAACGCAGCCTCATCCTGCCGTATATGTAGGTGATTACAATAGCCACCATGAACAGTGGAAGTACAGAGACAACGACTCGAACGGGGACGCACTGGTAAAATTGGCAGAAGACGAACATCTGCATCTTTTGTTCGACGCCAAGGATCGATATACGTTTAGATCAGCAGCCTGGAGACAGGAATACAACCCCGACTTACGTTTTGTTTCATCTGATAGCAGAGGACGGCCCCTAGCAGCCTCTCGAAAAGTTCTTCCAGATTTCCCACATAGTCAACACCGACCAATAATAATAGAAGTAGGGACTCAAATTCCCCTAATCACTTCTGTCCCCCGCCCAAGATGGAACTTTACAAAAGCCAACTGGACTAAGTTCTCAATAGATTTAGACAAATTCCTGGTCTGGATACCACCTTCTAGCAATAATTATCATCGATTTGTTGGCGCCGGTCTAAGTACTGCCAAAAAGCACATTCCAAGAGGGTACCGTAAAGAGTACATTCCAGGCTGGTCTCAAAACAGTGATGAACTGTACCAGATCTTTCTTGAATCAGGTGATCAGGAAATAGCAGACGAACTTCTACAAAGAAGGGAGAAGTGGACGGAAACAGTGGAAAGCCTCAACTTCCAGACGTCGAGCATGAAAGCATGGTCGTTATTAAAGAAACTAGGGAGTTGTGCTCCCATACAACGCCAAAAAACGACCATTAGCCCAAAAAAAAGTGGCCTCACACATAGTAACTACATCCAGGGCATCAAAAGATAAAGCACATACCATCCAAGTAAAGAGAGAGCTGAAAATCTTAAAAAGTGAAGCCACAGAAACCGAATACTCCCACCCCTTTACCACCGAAGATATTTCAGATGCCCTTAAGAAAACCTCGCCAAGAAAAGCCGCAGGGTTTGACAACATACACCCTGAATTCCTAATAAATTGCGGCAAGTACACCAAAAAATGGCTGGCGCAATTTTTTACTAACGTCATGCAGTCTGGCAACATTCCACAGGAATTTAAACGCTCTAAGATAATAGGCATACTAAAACCAGGTAAGCAGGCAGACAGCCCAAAAAACTACAGACCAATTGCTCTTTTGTCTGGGACCTACAAGCTACTGGAGAGACTTATATATAACAGAATCAGCCAGAGACTGTTTGAAGCGATTCCAGTGGAACAGGCAGGCTTCCGACCAGGACGAAGCTGTGTAGAAAAACTTCAGCTGCATTTATTGACCTCTCGGCGGCTTACGACACAGTGTGGAGAGAGGGCATGGTATATAAATTGCTTCGTGTAATTCCCTGCAAACTTATTGCACGCCTGTTGGACAACATGCTTAGTGACCGGGTGTTCCAGGTTGTCATGGGCAGTGATATCAGCTCTCAAAGGAAACTTAAGAACGGACTACCGCAGGGATCAGTGCTTGCTCCACTCCTTTTCAGCCTGTATATCGCAGACATGCCGAAAAAAAAATCAAAAAAGTTTGGTTATGCCGACGACTGGGTTCCCCCCACGAGGTGCAGGTCAATCGAAACGTCTGAAGAAATCCTAACAGAAGACTTGGAAACAATGGTAAAATATTTCCGTAGGTGGCGACTCCAACCCAATGCTTCTAAAACGGAGGTTACCTGCTTCCATCTAAGTAGCAAACTCGCTAGAAGGGAACTTAACATACACTTCGAAGAAACCATTCTTACCCACAATAAGACACCAAAGTACCTGGGTGTTACCCTTGACCGAACATTATCCTTTAATGCATATCTAACGAAAATGACTGAGAAGCTAAAAACAAGAAACAATATCATTCAAAAACTATGTGGTACCTCCTGGGGTGCATCGGCCTCCACTTTCCGCTCCTCTGCTCTGGGTCTTGTCTTTTCGGCTGCCGAGTACTGTGCCCCGGTCTGGTTGAATAGCCCGCACGTGAGAAAAGTGGACACTCAACTTAATTACGCTATGCGTATGATTGCAGGCGTAATATCAAGACAACTTCCATAAGGGCTCTCGATACTGAGCCACATACCGCCACCTAACCTGCGACGGATAAATGCTCTTACACGTGAGTACAAGAGAATAATGAACAACAGAAACTTACCGATCCACCAAGATATTAAGGATGCCAACATCAACAGGCTTCACTCTAGAAAACCGCCAATGAAATCGGCAAGGGATGCTATTCGTGCAGATTTTAACATCACCAAAGCTTGAATGCAGGAGTGGACTGTACAGCAAAACAGGAGCTTACCTTGCATTACATAAAAGCCACCAGGTTTTGATTTACCTCGTAAAACTTGGTCCACACTCAACAGCATCAGAACTCGGCGTGGCAGATGCGCACACTCCCTATACACGTGGGGCAAGCAACCATCCCCCTTATGCGAATCCGGAGAGATTCAGACTATTAGTCATATTATTGAAGAGTGTCCTATAAGATCTTACAGTGGTGATCCTGTGGACTTCCTGCTGGCAACTCAGGAATCAATAAACTCTATTAATAAACTAGATATAAGTATTTAATCTTGTAATGTTGCATTGTATATATCTTAAGTGTCTGAATTGCCATACCATAAATAATAATAATAATAAATCACCAACAATACTTTAAACCAACAAAGTTTGCAACCATAGTGTAAAGTTCTGCAAGTGTACTTCATGGATAAGGATAAAAATGTTTTGAACAGTTACAAATTATGATTTTAAATATAACTGATGCAACTGGTTGGCTGTGTATTCTACATCTATCAGTTACTAATTATATTATTTCTCTCTCTCTTTCTGATGCCCCACGGTACTGGATTTTTGGGAGTTAGGTCCGTCGTCAGTTTATATCCAGGTGCGAACCGAATGACTTGTGTTTTTTGCTAGCTTATCCACTCTTTAAATGTGTAAGACAAACACGGAAAAATAAAACATGACACATTTCCACAAAAGCGTATTTTTTAATTAGCGTCTGCACATAAAAACACCAACATTGCCATGTATAAAATCGGAAACCCAATGAATTAACTCCATAATGCTGTTAATTCTTAAGGAACGTAATAAAAAGCTGGTCGAAAATTACTCCATCGCGAAAGAACTAACCAAAAGTAACTTGATTTTGAGAGTATATATTGTGTTTTCGTATGTCTATCGAATGACAACTGTTTTCTTTGTTTGTAGGCGTTTGATCTCGATCATTACGTTTGTTATTTTCTTTACGTATCTATCCCGTTTTACTTTTGTACTATAGCTATACTTTGTAGAAACATTATCTTCAACCAGTGCTTGTATTTTTTACTCTTTATTTCTGTTTGCTTCGCCTCATTGACTCATCCGTAGATATCCAAAAATAATAACATTTATTAACACCACAGCACTTGGCTTATTTGGTTTTGTAGTCTCTTATGTCATACTCTGTAAGCACAGCCTGCGAGGTGGAGTCTGGTGGTGTGGGCTACATATTTCTTCCAGTTTTGAGTGCCTTCCAGACGAGCGCTGTCGCAGTGCCGTGTTTTAACCGCGCCAGACTCCGACCGCCTCGCTCCTCGTTTTTGGTATTGATTGTTACCCTGGACTCCACCGACGCCGCTGCCGGCAATTGCGGGAATGCGGCAAGTTGGTCGCCTGTTCGTACACACACACACACACACATACGTACGCGTGTGGGAGGCTGTATTCAGTGGGGGCGGGCGCAAGGGGGCGGTAATCAATCCTTACTACTGCTGCCACCGCGTGGGCGTCCTGTAAAATAAGACTCATTACGTCACAGAAGTTTAAAGGTTCACACAGCGAATCAGTAACATGCTGTACATCTCCCACACTCGAAACTGTATGTACGAGGGATCTCGTTTATCAGTATCTATGGCATTTACTTGTAAATATCTCTGCATCATTTGACAGTATACTAAGTTGGGCGGGACACTTTAGGCAATTGGAAGAGACAGGATTCAAAGTAATATATTAACCACAACTGGTGATTATGGGTTCTATATAAGGGAAGTGAGAACTTTTCTCAGTCTGTTGCTTGAGTATCTTGTCGCAGTATGAGACCAACACTATGGAAATCAAATATATGAGTTGTGGAGTGTATTACAGAAAGCAGCTAGATTTGTTTGTGGAAATTGTCGTAGAGCACAGTAACTGATATGATAAAGGAGCTGGGTTAGGGAAAACTAGAAGGCAGGTGGGTGGGGAAGAGATCTGGAAGTGTGTAAGGCGTATATTGGTGATGAGACCTTGATAGATATCGGTAGATATGTGGAAAGAATGGCAGTGATCATATAGTGGCTCTTGATTTCAGATATACGGTAACCGGAAAATTTTCTTTTTTAGGTAACAATTAACTGAGGGACTTGCTGAATATTTTACGTTAAAAACTGAAAGGTTTTAAATTATAATTTCGCAAAATAAAAAAGTGCTTCGAAAAATTTCTCCGTACCAAAAGCTCTATCAAAATTAAGTAATTAGAAGTAAATTTGTAGTCGGGTCTTTTATTGTTTAAATTTCGCCTCAAGAAAAAGTTGGGAAAAAACTTGGACTTTCTCTTCAGTGACCCTTTATATTTTAGATGAACGTAATAGTTTTTCCTGTTGAAGGATCTGATCTTGGTTTTTTACTCCGCATTCAGTACAGTCTGACAAAATCCGTTTGATTTTGTTGTTGGTCTCTTGACATCAAGTTTAGCATTTCGGAACTGAACTCGTGACGTTTAAGTGTATAAAATCGAGTGGTACTCAAACGTCAATCGGAGGAAACCGTTGACTGAAGTGATGTACCTGTTTGATTTAATTTTTTTTTTTTTTTTTTTTTTTTTTTTTTTTTTTTTTTGTGGATTGTGATAAACTGCATTTAATTCTGTTGCCGAATTTTTGTTTTTGTTTGGATATTCTGGATTCCACCACCCAGGTTGGGACCAGTCCAGTTTAAACTGCAATTAAGGGCCTTTGTTGTGTTGTAATATTGCTCAGCACTACAGTTATACTCTCTGCTAAACCACAACAAAATCAATCTTCCAATTGTGCTGCAATAACTTGTTTCTGGCCAATTTTTAAAATATGCAGCCGTCCTCTTTAGAGATATTATCTAAAATAAATGAGGAGCTGAACATCCATACGGGTGTCACTGCAACTGTTTCGGTATTCAAGATTTAATGGTGGCAGTGACTCGACTCACCTTCTGACTTTGTTCGCCGAGCTACAGTAGCTTGTTACTGATGGGAGGAGCAAGATGGCCTGATGGATCTCGGGCTATGAATAAATATTCACCGGTCGGTACTTAATGGTGGTATATAATGCCTTACCATTATGTATCAGTTTTATGTATTAAATTCAAAGTTTCTCCGCAGTGGGTATTGTTGGAATGCATACAGTAGTGTTGTTAAAAATTAGCCGCCGTTTAGTCTTCTTGGGAAGAGTATGCCTGAAGCGGCGGTACTGAGTTTCACTTTTTTTTTTTTTTTTTTTTTTGTAACAGTTTAACGTCTCTTTTTAACAACGTGGTCTTTAGAGACGGGAAAGGATGGGGGCAAGGAAGGGGAAGGAATTCGGCCATGGCCTTTTGAAGGAAGCATCCCGGCATTCACCTGGAGTGATTTGGGGAAACCATGGAAAACCCAAATCTGGAAGCCCGGACGGGGATTCGAACCGCCGTCCTCCCGAATGCGAGGCCAGAACGCTATCCGTTACACCACCACGCTCGGTCTGAGTTTCACGCTCATGCGCAGCATGAACATATCACAGTCGTCTATACATATCTAATAACAGTTAAGATACTCGAGAAGGCATCTGAAAACCACCATAGTTTCACGTAGCGATTGGTGTGGTTGGGTATACATGTTATAGCACTTTATTTCAACGAATGTAACAACAGTACAATAATAACAACGGTTATCTCGGTTATGCTCTAATATAGTTACCAAGTACAGAATAGATTTATGATTCCACTAGGATGCATGATGATTTTCGAGGTGGTGTAGTACATGCAAGTCACAGACTTATGTTGGTACCTTCACATTATCGCGGTTGATACCATGGTTTTTGGTACAGCAAGGTAGACAGTGCGTTATTTTGCCAGGTACTCCTCTCATTTGTCTGTTCGCCCAGCTGATATTACTCCGGCATGTGTTTTATTTTGACGTTACTGTTTCCAGTGACCACGGCGCTGGCAGTCATTCCAAAGCAGACCCAGCGGTGGTTGGGTCGCCCCGCTGAGTGCCAGCAAATATAGCACGACTCCTTTTGAAGGATAACAGTACTAGGGTAAGTCCTTATTAAAGCAGATATGTTTTGAAAGTGATTATATTTGTCGCATAACGATGGATACTGATTTAACAAGCACATGGTCCTCATTGTCAACTTGGTATACTTCCACAATCCGAACGTTGGTTGGAATCTCCAAGGGGTTGCGAATACGTGCTAAGCGAATGTGCCGGTGGTAGAATCGTCACTTCATTTCCATCAGGGCCTAAAGTTTGGAATGCAATTTTTCATACGCACTCGGTGAACTTTTCTAGAGTAAAAGGTCATGTTAAAGACCTGTGGAAATGTCTCCCCATACCAGAACTTTAACTAGAGAGTATTACTAGAAGCACGATCCGTAGCTATACACTACCGGACCACTCGTGGTCATCATAGTGATGGAGGTTATTAGAATTGGAATCGTTGAAATTCTTATGTCAGACAGATGCAATTAATGTTTTGTATGTAATGATTCCCGTTTCATGTCTTTCCTTGGTTGTTAATGCACTCGTAAATAGTACCAAGTATGAAAATTTAATTTTTCTCTGTGATGCCCTAAGTTTTTTGCTTTCAGTAATGTTGCCTTTGGGCCAGCTTCATTACACATGGTTTCTTGCCAGTTGGTACATACTTCAGTTACATAATTGACTTTAAAAATGAAGTATATAGTTCGTTAAATATTTACACAAGCAAAAGAAATTAAAAACTGCTAAAAAATACTGTATGTAAGATATACTCGCAATACTATATCTAAATCTATTTATTTTTCGTATGGTAAAACAGCGAATGCATAAATTTTTTATAAGTCTTTCAATGAAGGATATAGAGAGAAGCAAGATTAAAGATGTTACACTGTTTTAGGTAAAAAGATTTTGTATACTTTATATTTAGTGTCCAAAAACAGCCGCAGAACAGACTTTAATTCCAGTAGGAATATTAATTTAATATAGTTAAAGTTGTTTATAGAGAAGAGAGAACCTCGAGATAAGTATCAGTAGCTTTTTTTTCAGTTCCGGTAGAAGATAACTTGGCTTTTTCGTTAGTGGTTGGATATATCGGCTACGAGACATGGCTTTACAAATACCCAAATAACTTGGTTATTGGAAAATTTTACGTAGTTGCTTCTTAAATGTTTAACAACTGTTTTTGATGAATTATTTATTTCTAGACTCGCTTCGTCCTTGTGACATGGCGCATTGTCAGTGGCTATAAATGTGGAAAATTGTAATATTTGTTTACACCGCAGTTGAAATACATGTAACTGATACATTCTGTTTTTGAATTTGGTAGTATTTAGATAACCATTAGTGACATAAACAAATACTTACGCTATTAACATTTTCAACTGCTGACGTTACGCTATACCACAAGGATGAAACGCGATTAAAAATAAATAGGTCACCAAAAACGGTTGTAAGGAAACACTTTATAATTGAAAAGCATACACCTGCAGATTGTTGTTGTTTGCGAACAATGATAAGCAGCATTAAAGAGGGAACAAGAGTTTAATAGTCTTAAAGACTTGCTCCATTATTTATTTGCTGCAACTGAGCTAGACGTGGCTGCTGTTATCAAATTGCGTCCTCTGCTCTACTCATTTTCACGTCAACTCCTTGCAAATAGGCTTCACTTCATCTCTCTTCGCGCGTCGAAGAAATCATTTATCACCCTGACTGAAGATTCACCCAACCATAAATCTTCTGAATTGCAAGATTTTTCCACTACATAAAGCGACTAACCTAAACATTGGTTACAGCTACAATAAAGCTAAGACATCGATTCTGGCTTGTAGTTACACTCAGCTCTGAAACAATATAAAATTAGTTCGACCATACTATTCTGAAATCGTTGTACTCTTGAAAAGTCATTCCACGCACGGGTACAGAGGTAGTATGGCCAGTTTGTTTCTTGCCTGTGTTTACGTGGTCTTGTACCGGTGTAAATGACTGTGATGAGTTTTTTTGTTGGATGTTTGAAAACAGTTTACGAAGGAGAAATTCATTGAGAGGAAATATGCCGAACGAAATCTGAGGGATCACAGTGCAGAAGAAGAGAACACAATTACAACTGTAAGAAATGGAGCAAACTTCGAAACTAAATACTATCTGTTGAGGGACAATACAAATGAGGAACAATGAAGCTGAAGGATCGTAAAGAACATCACATTGTTGAAAGGGATCCTACGACAACGAACAACGCAGAGGCCGTCCTGTGAATGACCGCTGAGGCCGTCTTTGTATTCCAGGAGGTTACCTGTTGACAGCCTGGGCGACTCACAACGCGCCCTGTTCCAAATCACTCTACCTTCGCAGCTCAGTCGACAGTAAAAATAAACGAACCCTAGTAAAATATTTAGTGGTAGTAGTAATACCCATTCTGTTAATAACAGTAGGAATAACAGCAATAGAAATAGTCCTCACTAGTGTTGTAAAAAAACGGTTTTTTTCTGACTTGAAAAACAAACATGAAAAAAAACTGTGAAAAAAACATGTTTTTTTTTCTGGGACACATTTCTTTCATAACTACTAAATCTCAAATTTGTAAGGCATTTATCGTTTAATATGACTGTCTTAGAGTTTATTCCAAGTACTTATGTTAATTTTTAAATCTACTATATTTTTCTGGTTCAGTAGAAAAAAAAATACGAAAATATTGGCAACATTGACTGAAATTTTCTTTTATGAACGGGGATTTCCCGAAGAGGCTAGGTTGCGCGAGGAGGAATCCCCGTTCCTCGTTGTTTGGATTGATACTCGCTATTTGAACCAGTGCTGCCAGCCCTACCCTACGGATTTATCTGTAGACCTACGGATCTTGTTAAAAAAATAGGAATTTTAAAATTTACCTACGGTTGTTTGCCTCCTTTTATTACTTATTGTGCTTTCCTTATATTCGTATACTTGTTAAACTCTCAGCGTATAGTGATACTGACTCATTTAATTGTCAGTAATTATGAACCGTTTCCTTGCAACCGTTGGCGTAAACCAACGACTGAAAAGAAATAAAGCTTCTATTTTGTATATTAATAGATTTAAATTCAAACTTTAAAGACCGTAATACATAACTATCGGCAGTCTTTATGCACAGTGTGTAATTTGCTCATAATTTAAAATTGCAATCTCAAAATCTTTTGCGTACAATACAAGAACAACCAGTAAAAGAAAATGTAACTACTTCTGAAGTTATGAATATAGAGGAGACAGGAGAAGAAACGGAAAATACCGACACCGACCAAACTAGTGTTGGTAGTGCTGATACTAGTGAGTGTGATACTGACATAGAGAATGAATAAAAAATTATGTTACCTATATAGATATATTTATGAATCATTATGTAAGATATTATATGATTTAATAAGATTTAAAAAACACATGTAAAATTTATGTTCCATAAATAAAACTATAATTTATCAAATATATAGTTTTCTGGAAAAAAAATTAGAAAAAAAACCAGGGTGTTAGGTTTTTTTCATGTTTTTTTCACAAATCTGAAAAAAAAATGTTTTTTTTTCAGTTTGCAACACTAGTCCTGACATTGGCATTTATTATTCATTAATTATTAATATATGTTGGCGATATAAGTGAAAGAGGAAGACAAGCGGAGGCATTTGTAAGGAGCATTAGAAGCCTGATATGGAATAAAGAAGTGCCACAGAGAAGCAAGAGAGTGATCTATCATACGTACTATTTGCCTATCTTAACTTATGCTGCTGAAACATGGACAATGAAAAAGCGAGACATCAGCAGAGTACGAGCAAGCGAAATGAAGTTTTTAACAGGTAGAATGGGAGTTACTATAATGGATAGAATAAGGAATGAAGTGACTAGATACACCATAAAAGAGGAACCCCTACAGGATAGGGTAGAGAGAACCAGACTGAGATGGTATTGACATGTAAAGAGAATGGAGGTTCAGAGACTTACAAGAAAAATCCACGAAATTAAGATGCATAGTAAACGACCCAGAGGAAGACCAAGAGATGGATGGCTGAAAGGAGTGGAGGAGTGTGTAGGGAAGAGAGGAGAGGACTTGAACAAAGTGGTGACAGAGAGGTGGTGGGATGAAAGAAGGAAATGGAGAGGCTTGTGCATGGAGGAGACCCGGCCAGAGGCTGGAAACTGTCTAGGATGATGATGAATTACTAATAACGTTAATATGTTAAATACAGACGATATACATACCTGTAAAACAGTGGAAATCAGGGGTACCAATTATATCGTAGGTGGTGGGCCATCGGGTACATAGGAAAATACACAAATATATATATATATATAAAATGAAAGAAGAGAAAGTAAAAACTAGCGCAATCTGTTCAGACCTAATCTCGCGACGGGCACAAAAGGGGGAAAAATTTTAACTTCGCAACACGACAAAGGAAGCGCCATCAACAGAACTTATACCTTCACTCAATACGAAATTCGGATGGGTTTAAGATCTAGCGATCTGTCCAATGCGGGGATCATGATCATTTCTTGTTTGGGGCTCGAACCATTTATCCCTATATCGAGCGCCGGATACCTTCACGACGACTTAGCAACTTCGGTTAGGTGGTATTTTACCAAGAACTTTCGTGGCTTTTCAAGATTCATATAGTTACCTCAACGTGCACCATGTTATCCCAGTAAGATTTTATTCTTCCCAGATGAGAATGTCTCGCAAGTAAGAACTGAAAAATCTATTTCATTCTAAATGTTTTTCTGATCGGTCTGGAAAGGAAGAGAATAAGTGTAAACACAGTGTGTAGTTTCGGCGCAATTATATCTCATTTGTAAATATTTACTGTAAATATTATTCGTACCATCATCATCCACCTAGGTTCCCCGGAGGTGGCTACGATGTGGTTGTATTCTGTTACCCTTGAAGACGAATCCGTGCTGCAGGAAATGTCTATTAAATTTTCTAATTGCATCATTATTACGGTAGTTTTGTTTCCCGTCGATAAACATCTCGCGTATTGGTGATCTTGTGCAGTATTTATATTTCTGAAAATGTTTCGGTGTTTGCGGGTTACAGCCACGCCGTCTGTTCGCTTGACCGGCTGGAAAGCGCGACTGTCCCAACAATGAGCTGTTATCGCAGCCCAGGAACCGGTTCCGCTGTTTCCACTTTGTATTTACAATCTTGTCCGATAAAGCTCGTACTTTCTATAATACCTCTAGCAAACTCTCGTTTTTCGGCTTCACTTAAAATCTGAGTTTTGGCCGACTGTTTGAGTTTGTTTCACGAGGTACAGCCCTAAATTTATTCCATCGCCATTCTGTGTTCACCTGTTTAACTCAACAAAGCAAGTCATATCTACGTCTACACTTGGCCACAGATATCTCACAAACACCTTCCTTCAATAATCATTGTCAGAAGGTGTCCATTTTCAACTTCAAATGATTCAGTTTTCCGTCATTCCACTCTCAGAATAGCTTTAGCTTCACTTACTTCACCTACCATTCTACACGCTTACGGTTCTATTAGTAACTTTGAGTTCCAAGCCAATACTTGTTTCTAGAAAATACCTCTTTTCGATGGAACTTCGTGTTTCTAGGCGCTAGTCTGGTTTTTATACCCTTCTGATGTCTGCTATTGTCCGTAATTTTTTTTTCTTACTTCTTTTACGATACGTTTTCAAAATTCGACATTTGTATATTATTTCATTATTACATTGTATACTATTTTACTATATGACGTTTTAATTCTCTATTCATTGCTTATTCGGAATCAATATTTATTAATGTCTTTGTGTCCTCACCTTTATCAGCTAGTACGACAATCGCAGTAACAAATTGTATCACTTTTTTTCTTACTTCCTTGATATTTTATCAGATATACATTTCTTCTTCGATCTTTTAAATTTATCGTTCTTCACAAAAGGTTAATATCAGCAGTATTTTACTGTTGTGTTGATTAAATCATTTTAATTGATGTTTTTATTTTAACTTTTCAATTACAGTATTATTCTTTCGACACGCTTTTAGTCTCGAGTTCTTTATAATTTTAAACTTTATCGTCTCTCTTGAAATAACCAGCAACTTTTCAAAATCACAGGTGCTGCAAATTTATTGTTTTTTTTTATGTAGGTGTGTTCTTGTATAAATCGAAACACCAGAAGTACTTCGCTTGTAACTTGGTCTTTACCAATTGAAACTTATTTATTCTTATGTGTATTATCATAGTCTTGCATTATCTATTTTTTTTTTTTTTTTCGTGCCTGTATTTTTATTTTTACAAATTTTTTGGAATGTAAATTTCACAGACGTTAGATGCCTAGGAGTTATTTAATTAGAAAATACAGTATTTAACCTGAAAACAAGTGTCTTATCATTTAAATGTGTCAGATTTGTGTCTGTGTTTGTGTGTATCTCCTGAAATGTTAGGAGACGCACGAGGGAAACATTTGCGTATTCGGGTTTAGGACGCATTGCCACAGACAAATGGTGGGGAGCTAGAGGCAGAAGCTACGTCGGGCTACGTGGGTGGGGGGAGGGGTTCACGTGAGCCCAAAATGGAGCTACGTAGTTTGTGGACGCTCCTTTAGTAATATTCGATCCTAGGCACCTCTCCCAGCTATAATCACTGCGCTGTGAGAACCTGGGACGAATTCGATCGAATGTTAAAATCTTCCTGATCTTTTTTCACCTACGCGGCTCTCGTAGATCTAAACCATTACTACTGCCTTTCGCAGGAGAGGTCACTTAATACGTCTGTTGCGGGGAAACTTCCACTTTGGTGTAAACAACAGCACCGGATGGTCCCTCATGACACTGAGCCCGCCCACACGTGGCTGCTGATAACAAAGTAGCCAAGGACGAGAAGGTGCTTATTTCCCAATCTCTGTATTCAGCAAAGTTTGCTTTATATTTTCAACCAAACTCATCCAGAAAGGCTTCAGTTTCTAAACTGTTGATGCCGTTGATAGCAACTCAGTCAGGAGACTTGTGGTATCGTAAACGACGCAGGAAGCGCTGGATTCCGATTAGTGACTCAGGAGCGCCCTGTGCTTGGAACGTGCGCGATAAGGCCATGTAACTTTCGGGGCGAATGGAAAAAATTCTGCTCGAAGGGAGTCCGACCTTACCGTACAAAATTGGTTATACATACATACATACCTATTTAAGTCACAGAGAAGTACTTCCGTTTTCATACTTTCTGTCGGCGTAATGTTTTAACACTTTTCGGGTTACGCAATCGTACGCGCCAAGCGTGGCAGGTGAGCGATATCGATCTAGCCTCGTATTCGGGAGGATGTGGGTTGGGATCCTCATCCGGCTATCCAGATTTGGGTTCTCCATGATTTCGCCAGATCACTCCAGGCAAATGACGGGATGGTTCCTTCAAAAGACCATCGCCATGTTACTTCTCGCTCCTTGCCCCCAGACCTTTCCCGCCTCGAAATGACGAGGTGTAAAGCCAAAAAAAAATCCTGCTCGTGGGTTTTCCAACGAATTCATCCAACCAGCAACATCTCCATCTCGTCTATTAGCTCCTAATGTTCTAAGACCTTCACAGAATCTTTCTGCGGGTTTCTGATATGCATGTTAATATTTGATGGCATAGCCACCTGGAGAAAATGTAAAACCTGATGGACACAACAGAAGACTGATGCTATCCCCAAAAAAATAAATTCTATCTAAAGGTGTCTTTATGAGAATGGAGGACACGGTTCGTTTTATGGTTAGTCGCGATCTGGCTTTTAAAACCACTTGTCTGGACCGTTACTGTTCTCTGATTCGCGAAGCGGTCAAAGCGAAACCAAAGTAATTGAGATATATGTTTCAGTAAAGTAATTAAGACTGCGAAGGCCATGGCTGTATTCCTTCCAGTTTCTAGTCCCCATTCCTTTCCCGCCTCTAATTACATCGACGTCGACGAGACTTGAAGCCAAAATAATATATATATATACTTTGGTATGATATCGAACGCTGAATTTGCCATCTTCTGACAATGGTGGAAGCACGAGAAATTCATTATCTTGTATACGAATAATAATGTTGTTCATTGATGCCTTTTTTTTTCGTCTGTCACTTTCGTTCAATGGTTTCACTTAAAATCAAAATTGCAGTAACGAAGAGAAACCTTTTAGTTTCAGATGTTTATCAAGGACTCTATGAGGCATGGACTTCAGGAATTCTAGTAAAAAGGAAAATTTAATCATTTGAAATGTGGTGTTACAGACGGATACTAAAAATTAAGTGAAGAGGAAAAGTACCAAATGAATGAATTTTGGAAATTATGGGTGAGGAAAGAAGTTTTTGGTAAAATCTTGCAAGAAGAAGAAACAGGATGGTGCGTTACATTTTAAGCAATTGGTAAATAAATGTGTGTCGATCAAACAGTTCAAGAGAAAAACTTTAGAGGTAGGTCAAAATTGGAATATACGAAGTAGATAATCGAAGTAGATAATTTAGGACGCACATTTTAAGGAGTATGTTTGGATCAAAAGGTTTGTGAAAGATAGAAATAGGCAGATGAGGGTGGGGGAGGGTGGGGAGGGGTAGAGAACGAATTAACATTGTTGGTGAGCGGTAACTCTCGCTTCTGGCTTTCGACAAGATCTCTGTTTAATCTTGGTCTGGCCAACTAGATCTAAATGCAGAGATATTCTTGTATAAATGTCAGATCCTATATGCCTCCCGTTTCTCTAGAACTAACACGCCTGTCGTCATGGAAACCCAATTCGGTATCAGCCTCGTTGGGAATCTCACCTAGGACCATCTACAGTAATTCAACTATTTCGGCGAATATGTGGATGGCCCCTTTGAATTTGTTGATACAAGTCTTTGAGAGGGGCTGAAAGGATAGGCCATCTTTCAAATGTTGTCTCCTGCTCGCAAGGCCAAGGAGAGCCAGTTTTCGGTAAGAAGAATTACACAGGGTTTCTTAGCCCAATGGCTTTGAGAAGTGTTTTGTATCTTGGAGGCCAACGAATATGGCTAGTGAAGAGTTCGTGAAGAATAACGTACCTGTGGTGTATAGTTTTATTTCTTGTTTAATGATGTTTCAGTCATTTCTGTTAAGATAAGGATTCCCGGCTCGTAGTATGACTAGTCTGTGGCGTAACCCGATGTAAAGTTGATATGTGTTTAATGGTTAGAGGTTAACAAGTGTGCCGGTACAGAAGGTATTGCATTATTGTCGTTTGCAGGAGTAGTGAACAGAACATGGAGCAAGTCGGCCGCGGTAGCTTAGGGGCTAGAATGCTAGCTCCGCGTGCCGAAGGTCCCCGGTTCGAGACCGACCGCATGCGTGTTGTGTTGCGTCGTGTCCGTCCTGTGGTGTGTCTAACTTGAAACTATTCATACTGGAAATACTGAAAGCACTGAGTGATATAATTACTATCGATCTGGGTATATGGCCTAAGATGCTGGAAGCTATTGAAACAAAACAAAACAAAAAATAATTAAACGTGGACCAATAGGGCTCGTATTCGGAAGTGACATACTGCTGCGAAAGAGATATAAGTAATGAACACTTAACTAGAATGATTCAGCAGTCCTACGAAGTGATAAAATTATAGTTTTACAGTCAAAGACTTGACTAGAAGCATGCAAATGAAATGTGCTATAAACAGTTTATTGAATATATGTGGAAATGTAAATGGAGCAGGCTTGACCGTATCTGAAGGTAATGCTTAAATACAGCAAGAGTATCAAACAATTTAATTATTTCCTTGTACAATATGGGTAATCCGATGAGAATACAATTTGTTTTTCTTCTGTCCATTTTCTCCCGGATTATTTAATAGAGGGTTTCTGGGAAAGTCTGCAGTCTGCGGATAATAGGAGATCTCGTGGCGGGAAGTACTTCGAGTAAGTAGTCAACCAGATTGACACTTCAGCTCAATTAATTACCTCCATAAGCTGCAGATTTAATTCAGAAAGGTAACCAAGAGAAGGGTACCGGCCTCGGTAGCATAGCGGCTGGAGTGCTAACTCCACGTACCGATGGTCGCCGGTTCGAGTCTGGCCGAGGGCATGGGTGTTTAGGTTAAGTGTTGTGTTGTGTGTGGCCTGGGTTGTCCTACAAATTGAGCGTTCATATAAAAAGTTCGAAAGATTCATTATTATGGCGATATATAAAATACATTGAGTGCTGGCTGAATGGCTACAGGCCGATTGCCAAATACTTAAAAACAAGAGACAAGAGGCCGAACAGCAAGTGAGTTTGGAAGCTGGTTGTGTGTGCGAAATATTGGCAAGCAGTATTCTGGAGGAAGCGGATTGAATCCCCGTCCGGCCATCCAAATGCCGAGATGGTTCATTCAAAAAGGTCACGGTCGAAATTCTAACTGTACCTTGCTCCCTTTCCTTTCCCTTTTCTCGACATCTATACCATAAAGCCAGGGGAGCTTGAAATGTGAAGTGTCGAGGAGATACTAGCAATAGGTCTTTCATTTTTAGTGAAGCCAGATTACTTATTTTTAGATTATAAATCTGTAGTATATTTCGCGTTTAAGCACACAGATTACATAAATCTCTTCCAATTTCGTTTGTGACGCAGAGATCAGATTTAAATCTGAGCAGGAATATATATGCACAGGCTGGTATCCTTGCCTCATACAGAAAGCTGTCATAGTGAATCACAGGTTTCAGTTACGTCGGCGCTGTAAACGGTAGAGGACAATACATAGCAGTGAAAGAAGAGGCCGGGAATAAACCGAGGAGATATATAGGGTGATTCTAAAGTCACTATACATTTTGTACTTAAACAAATTTTACTAACCAATATGTAATGGCACTGAAACGTATGTCACAATAGGACATAATTTCAGTACATTTCAATGTGACCACCTTGTATGTCTAGGCACACCCCCAGCGCTCCAACCGAAAAACCTGCCCAAGCATATCTGGTGTAATCTCAGCAGCTGCGGCGAATCCGCTGTGTTAAGTGTTCAGTGCTGCGGATCTTCACCTGGTATACCTTAGACTGGATAAACCCCCATGCAGAAAAGTCTAAGGGTGTCAAGTCAGGAGAGCGGGGTGCCCACATCCGTGGAGAGGCACGACCAATCCGTCGGCCGGGAAATGCTTGATTCAGATAATCCCGAACAACGAGGACAAAATGGGGTGGTGCACCATCCTGTTGAAAAACAACAGTATCCATAATCCCATCAGATATCAACTGGGGCTCCAAAAACTGTTCCAACATATCTAGGTATGTGGTTCCAGTAACGGTTTGTTCTGCGAAGAAGGGCCCGTACACTGTTGACCTCTTATTTGGTTAGCATTCTGTCGTATTACCTGTAAGAAACAAATATTCCTTTACTATATCACTGAAATGTATAGTGACTTTAGAATCACCCTGTATAAGGGACAGGGTCCCAGCATTGCTCAAAGTCTGCAACAAACCAGAATTGGGTTTTGTCCAAGTCCACATATTGAATCGTCTACTATTTATTGTTAGACACGTTTACGAAAGATACTGTGTTGAGCTAAAATATATTAAGCAACAATTATCTGACCAACTCTTCTGTAACTCACTGTTTCTCTCATTTTTTCCCAACCTGATGTTTTTTATCTCTGTAGCTGAATTCAGTAGTTTGCAATCTATCCCATAGGGCAAGAGTGAGTTTGCGGTCTGTACACGATCAGTGGCGATGGTGCTCTTGGTAATTGCCTACTGAAATTCAAAATGGGGGCGGGTTAGCTCAATGCACACACGAGGTGAAAATTTAATTCCTTATTCACCTACTGTTGCATTTCACGAATTTTTAAATTCTTTTAATTTTTGAAGTAGTTTTTCAGCATTTACCTCTGTAATTTTACTACCAGAACCCACACACTCAAGTGTATAATAATTCTTTTGCTATAGGAGAAGTATTGATTTGGTGGCTTCAACCAGTATCCCGTAACGGTGGTTCGTAAATCTCTGATGGACAATGCCCGAGGAGTGATACGGGTTTCCCCGAAAACAATTTGACGGATAATAGATGATCACGTCGAGTTAGCATGGGAAAGGGTTCATGGTGGCAGAACGGGTACTCATCAGTGTGAACCGGTGGTATTATGAAACTGCTATTAGGGGGAGCGAAGCGGGCCCTTACACTAGGAGACGGTTTGTACACTTTTTGAAAAAAACTGCTGCACTTGTAGATGCCAAACTGAGCATACTAACTCAGTCAATTCTACATGAGCCATCAATCATTATTTTTGTAAAAAAAAAAAAAAAAAGTAAGATGGAATTATTTTTATTCGTTCATGCTGACTAGGAGAGGTCTTCAGTGTGTAAATAGCTATCGTAGAACGAACAAGAGATATCGGGGATTAAAAATTGTGTTTGAATGACTTATACCTGTACGGAATACGGTTTGTTAATAACACTGGATTTGCCGTGCGTGTTAAGGCGGTGCGTTCCTGAGCGGTGGGTCCTAAGTTCGATCCCGCGAAATACTTTTTTCTGTTTTTTTTTTTAATTTTTATTCTGTTTTGCAGAATTAAAAATTTGTTTTGAAACAAATTCTCCAATTTTTTTTATTTTCATTTCGATGATGCAAATAATAAAAACATTTGAAACAAAAATTACGTGCACACCAGGAACATTTTATAGGAGATATTCTTCCACAGCCACATATTGTATTTATTATTGATGTAGAAAAGCAGATTTCGTTAACATTTGAAAATTCATAATTTCTATTCAAAATTTGTTACTAATACTGATCAAATTGGATGTACCTATGAATGTGCTTATAATAGCACTTTGGAATTCAAAGGCACGAAGACAGTGCTCGTTCATAGACGGCGGAGTATGGTTTGACACTATCTGGAGTATTGTTACCACACATACCCCTTTGTGCTCAGGAACCAGGCAACCAGTTTGATCCAAGGATACGTGAAGAAATTCGGCGCTTGGAGCTGGAGTATGGAAACGTTATTGTGACCTGTTCAAAATCTGAAACGCTGACGAGAGAAATGATTTTTTTTTCTTTTTTTGGAGTTGGTCAATAAACCATACATTTTAATGAATAATTTTTGTTGTTGGTTGATTCGTGGAGTGGTCACGTTGATACAGCGGTTTATGATAAAGTATTCTCAAATGAAAATCGAAATGTCACTTGCACAGTAAAAGTGATACCATCCAAATGTACGCATTAATGTCAACCATGTGATGCGAATTTCTACCATCAGGTAAAAGTACTAGTAAAAAGGATTCATAACGCTCCGAACTGTTGCAAGACAATCTGAAGCATCTTTTCGTGAAGATTCTGTTAAGATACAGACAAATATTCACCACATTTTGCCTGTATTTTATGAAATGTTAAAATAATCCTGATATGGTTCAAAATTAACGAAGGAAAGGCCGGAATTTGAAAATGTTAATGAAATCTGCTTTCCTACATCGATAATAAATACTGTATGTAGCTGTAGAAGGATATCCTTTATAAAATGATCCTGGTGGGCACATAATTTTTGTTTCAAACTACATCATCCAAACTAAAATAAATAATTTGGAGAATTTGTTTCAAAACAAAATTGTAATGCTACAGGATCGAATAGCAATTAAAAAAATACAAAGAGGAAAAAAAAATATTTCGCAGGTCGTGGGATCGAATTTAGGGCCCTCCATTTAGGAACACACCGCCTTAACATGCATGGCTAAACCAATGTTGTTCTTCTGTACCGGTATAAGTCATTCCAACACAATTTTTACACTTTTTAATTCCAGATTTCTCTTAAACGTAGGCCCATCAGGCAGAACTGCTTTAGGGCAAGAAATCAGAGGTGACGTGCTATTTACCAGACTTGTTCGTTCTACGATAGCGATTTTCACACGAAGACCTCTCCTAGCAAGATCACCGAGCCACTGATTAAAATATCGACAAATTTGTATCCGTAAAGTGACTCAACGAAAGATGTTTTCATAAAAATATATATTTTTTGTATTGTTTCCCTCTCACCTCGAATGCCCAGTATTGAGAGATAATTATTTCTCTGTCTGCCGGCCATTCCAAAGTCTGATAGTCTTACTACTTAGACATATTTGACAATCAACCACACCCAGTCAAGTATGTTAAAATGTAGAAAATGGGAAGAAACTCGAATGAGAAATTTTCTATCTGATTAAAACCAAATTAAATAAATTGATTTTTAAATATTTAAATATTGTGTCTTATTACAATGTGTCTAATAATTTATCAACAAACTAAAACTACTGTTTTTGATGATAGTTCGTGAAGTTTAAATATTAAAATTCTTAGGATTATTTATTAATTTCTTTAGTTGTATATAATATTTCTTATAAAAAAACTTCGCCAGCCACCACAAAGCCGTGCTTTTAGATAGTTATTATTTAATTTAAAAGTAACTGCTAAACAGGTGCATGACAACAAGTGATCATTTCTTTAGTGTATCTTCATTAATGTTTCCCGTATAAATAAGAAGCGAATTGCAACTCGTCGGTGAGTCGTTCTGCGGGAGAGAAGGGAGCTGCTCGCTGTCTGCTCATTTCTTTGCAGGAGAAAGTTTAGGGAAGTGGCGGCGAGAGGCGGCCGAGGCTATGATGATGTCGTGGTCGTGACCACTACCAACTTCTGCGAACGCAACTTCACTGATGCGTATTGTTTTCACAAGCCAACTGCGTAAAGCAAAATCTCAAAATCGCACTTCCAAATTCAACCTTGGTAGATCAGCTTCTCTTAGTAGTATCCTCCTGGGCTTCGGCCCACTCTGGACAGCAAGAAAAAATTTCATTTATTTTCTTTTGATCTCCCAATATTCGTTCTCGTTTCACATTGTTTCCTAGTTTCTTATTTTTCTTTTGTTTCTGTATTTACTCTTGGAATCTCTCAAACTCCGCCTCTTTTTGCGTATTACTCTGTTAAAGAGTTTATCTTTCTTAAAATTAATTTCTACTATGCCCGTGTTTGTTTTAGTAAGTATATGAATTTGTGACTTTGGATTTTTATCCAAATAATCTTTTGTCAATATTTTTGCATTCATCCATACATGCTGTCCAGAAAAAGCACGTCTTTTTTCTGATATGATCCAAAAAAATTTAAAGTTTCAATATATAATTCTTTATTACTCCTTTTATCAATCCTTTTCTTTCCCTTTTCCATGCTTCTTACATTTCTCCTTTTCTGTGTAGTTTAAAATTCATGGTTTAATGCACTGGAACATTATGTTGCGATATCAATGTATTTTCTTGTATTACGATCCACTCACCTACCCTTTCCCAGTACTTTCGAACATACTTCCCTCAAGTTCTATATTCGTCGTTGTATACTTGTCACTGTCACACATTATCGTGTGAAATAATGTGGAATCTATCTTAAATAATTTTTCAGAAAACCTAGTTATGGACATTAAAGGAATCAATAGATTGCCATGATCTTTTGGACGATATTTTAACAAGAGATATATGAACTCTGAGATTTAACAGCCTGACTGACATCCACAGTTACCCGAAAAAGAAGAGAAGTGCTTTTGAATTTTAGGGAGCGAGCAACAATATCTTGTTGTCACCGTTGAAAGTCCTTATTTGTGACTGTGTCAAGGGCTATTTTTTTCCTGTCATGTCAGTTTCTTTATTATTTTGATCTAATCTCTTCATTTAAACATATTAAGTATTCATTTTCGCTTTTCGTACTAAAAAAAAACTTAAAAAAAACCGGAAAAACGACGTTTTGTTGCCTGTTTGTTTGTCACAGTCTTCTAACCTGGATTCTTCAAATTTACACGTGTTTAGTATTACATTTATCACTCGCCGAATATCCAAAATTTTGTAAGTTTCTGTTCTAGAGAATTCCACAGAAGAGAAATGTGTCGATTTTTTTATTTTTGCTCTAGCACGTGAGGAACAGAGTTTTAATTAAGACTTGTCAAATGTAGATCTATATTTTTTAGTTTATTTTCCTCTGGTAAAGAAAAATGTGAGCAACCGTCAAAAATGTCAATTTTAGATCATTTTTGTTATTAGGTCTATCTCAGGAACACTATTATGTAGGAAATTGAAATTCGGTCCCAGTGTCGACCAGGTTGTATTTTTTTAATACCAAAATATTTTATAATGTAGTTTTTCAGTTGTGAGCAAAAGAAGAAAAAAAATATTTTGCGCTTATTTTACCATATACGAGGGCAGGGAAGGAGTAATACATCAAGCTTGTAGAGCGCGAACGAAATGACTTTCAGAAGCGCGCCCGGTCGCATGTGGAAGTAACATCCCTCCTCTAAACGCATGCGCAGGTTTCAAGTCGTTGAATTTATCTAGTGTATTTTGAGTGGAAATATGGAGACTTGTTCTAGTGGTATGTCAACGCTAGTTAAACAGCGCGCTGATATAGAATTTTTAACTGCTGAAAAGTGAATCCTACTGAGGTTCAACGTCGTTTGGAGGCTGATTATGGTGACGGTGCTATAAATCGGTGAGCTGTAAAATGTCGTAATTGCAAACCTGTTGATGGAAAAACCAAGCAGACGTCCGATCACTGCCACAGACGACGAACATCGCAGTCTAGTCGACGCTTTGATTCAAAGTGACCGGCAAAACACTCACAAGCGTATCGCTAACGATATTTGAATATCCAAGGAACGTTTCGGCTTTAATACTGAACAATTTGGAAACCGTAAATTTTGTGCAATACCACGATGTGTCTGCGAAACCCTGACGTTTGAACCGATTCCACATCGGCCTCCTCACTCCCCCGATCTTGCGCCTTGCGATTATAGTTTTTTCTTCGAGAGAGACCTCGAGAGGTAATCATGACACCTCGGACGATGAAGTGAAGGCAGCTGTCAAATCCTGGATTCGAGAAAAGTCTGAAGAATTTTTCAGTGAGGGAATAAAAAAACTTTTTACACGTTGGGAAAAACGAATGGGCCTTAACGGTGACTGTGTGTGAAAAATAAATATATGATTTTGAAGCTTAAAAATTGTACTGTAATGGACTTTTTGCCGGATCCTGCTATTTGTTTTTATTCGTGTACTACAAGTATGTGTGCAATTCTTCCCTGCCTATTCTCGTATTAGTACTATGTTTATTGACATTATTTTTAAAAGAGTAGATTGCGTCGTACTGAATAGGATAGATGATACAGTAAATTTAATTTTAATTCAACGATTTCATTAGTGTAGTAAACGGCAACATTGCTTAGAACGTGTGAAGCGAAATCCGCTGTATAACCTGAAAGTAAGTTGATCATTGGTTTTTGTGACTGGGCACATATCTGTGATAACTATGTACTCTTTGGCGGCGGCAAGACTGTAGGAAAACTTCTCGGGATTCTACCTGCGTCAATTTCGAATGGTCTTGTGACGTTTCGGAAGCTGGCACTCTTCCATTGTCAAGTCATCGCTCAACATCACTGAAGACGGCGGCACGGTAGTCCGCTATGTATTCATATCTGTGCTAGTCATTATAGTACGAAACCCTAATTGCGCGTTGTTCAGCTCGCACTTGCCCGATTTTTCGGTTTGCTCAAGTAAAACCACCGCGCTTGTTATACGTGTTTCATATTTTAGGCATATACAACGAATTCTATAGGTTGGTTTCATAGCACCGACTGGAAATGAAGCTTTATTTTCGTTCTAAGAACGTTGTTTCAGACAGAGAAGAGTGCGAAGTACAAAAGACTTGAACGACTTGGAAGCTAATTTAACTAGGAATCTTTTAGAGCTGTCATGCAGTGTAATTACTTTTAACCAAATTTCTATGTTAGATTTAGTGAAATTTAGAGCTTATTGCTTTGCCATCACTAATAATGGGAGTGTCTGGTCACACGTGGCCAAGTATCTTAACAATTAATTCTGGTGATGTAGATTTCAAATTATGGCTTGTGATTAGTAACATCTCGTACAGCCAGAGGGAGTTCGGCTACCAAAAGGGTGATATTTGAAACATAATCTTCAATAATAATGCTTCTGTTACATTCTCGTTTACAGAATGTAATAGAAGGATTATTATTGAAACGCGCCAAGTTATCTTTTTTTCTTTAACTGCTTAACGTCTCTTAACAGCGAGGTCTTTAGAGACGGGAAAGGATGGGGGGGGGGGAGGCAAGGAATGGGAAGGAATTCGCCCATGGCCTTGTGAAGGAAGCATCCCGGCATTTGCCTGGAGTGATTTGGGAAACCATAGAAAACCCAAATCTGGATGCCCGGACGGGGATTCGAAGCGCCGTCCTCCCGAATGCGAGCCAAGTTATCGAGATGAGCTATGTCTATTCAATTTCTATAACTATATATCTACCTTAAAAATATTTTAAGTCAGAAATATTCAGAAGATTGCGAAACTCGAATAAAACACAAAATCACTGCATTGATAGTTCTATCTAGAAACTTTGTACGACCAAATAGCAGCCGGTTGCGACACACTTCAGATAATTAACACGATGCACCAATACTTCTTCTACGAATATAACTTTGCCAAGTTTACGAAATACAGCGAACGAAGATGACATTTAAACTTCATCGTTATAAATGCATGCCGACAGTAAGAAATACTCAGTTGGTGGTACGATTCGTTGCGCATTTGAAACCTAAGAAACTGAATTAATGCTTATTCATTTGAATTTCAAATATTAACTAACTTTTAAAGGTTCCTAGTGTGTCATCTGGGTAATATTATGTCTGCAGTGTCACAGCATTGAGAAATTCTAAATGTAGTAATTACATTCTTCTAAACACCGACAAATACAACTGCAAACAAAATAAATGAAAAATGCTAAGGAAAAATAAGTATCAGAAAAGTATGATATATATTACACGATAAATCGCTTTAGGCATTGGATGGAGTTTGTATTAAAAAGTTACCTTTAATTGTGGTGAGGGGATAATTAATGATATTATTTACTACTGGAATAATGTTTAATACCTCGGCGAAACAAGAATGCTAAGCCAACTAAAGTGATACTTTGGGCGCTAATGGGTTCAGTCAAACACACCTTAATATGTCTAAATATAAAACAGTGATTCATAAGGAAAATGGTTAGCGTTAACATCCTTTGAACTGAAAACCCCACAAATTTAGAAAGAAAAATTGGCACCTTTATTTTATTTCAAACAAGTCAAATGAATGAACTTCATTTCTTAATAAATCAAATGACAGTGAGTTGAAACATACATGATTGAAATTGCTCATTACATACGAAAAATCTTAGCAATTCATATTGGTTTAATTCAGTGGACGGCATGAAATATCTCACAGGCATTTGCTGGGAATTTGAAGAACTGAGTTCTGTTAAACTGTGGCGCAAACTGAGTTCCTTTACCGTTCATGGCTAGAAGCGGTCAGAAGCGTCGTGAGGCAACAGCAAATTGCCACTGCGTGACCTCTGCTCTGCAGTGATACTGGTTGCAACAGGTGAAGTGGTGTCTGCGTACCCCCTAGTGAAGTCGTGACGTGTCATCGTGGGGAACAGTTTCAAGCAGTGAGGCGCAGGCTCCAAGCCCCTGTCAACAACTTCAACTCGAAACCAAATGCCTCTCTCATCATCTTCCCGTCTGCAGCAACACTCGCCTTTCCTTGCCGTACAGTCGTTTCTTCCTGCAAAACGATCTCTGGACCGGATTGGCTGAAATTATCCAGCATTAACGTAATTTCGAGAGTTTGCATCATCTTATTTGCTGATCATTTTTACTTCTACTTATTCAGCATTTCTACGCATCAGATTCGCTTCTGTTCCCACCCAATTAGAATTGTGTACCACAGCCTCCAAGTACTGGATGTAGAAAACATTTTCCATCAACACGGATCGAACCAGATGACCTCTTGTCAAGCGCCACACACCGTGAAATGTATCTTTGCGACAAAAAACACGAAAAGTAAAATTCAGTCTGTTTATGAAGTCATTTTTTTTTTGTATAAAAGTGGAGATTGTTGTAGGGATGCGGAAAAGTCAAACTGGGTTCGTTGATCCTACCTGCCTGTTATTTTGTCGATGTTTCGTTTTAGCGCGGTCTGTAGCGGATTTGTAGTTAACCCTAATGGGTGCTTTCAGCCGCTTACTTTGTGCGGATGGCGGATTACTTCGATCTGTTGCCCGCACTTTCCACTGCGTTTACTGCTTGAGAGCAGGAGGTGTGGATTTCCCTCTGCTAATCTCTTCAAACTGGATTGCCGACTGTGAACCTGGATGTAATGAGCTTTACGAAAAGTGTCTGTTAACTCCTGTTGGCAGTTCAGCCTTGTGAGTTAGGCCTAACTTTACGACCTGCCGTTAGGGATGCTCGGTTAGCCATTTGATAAGGATCTCGGGATATAATGTTTCTTATAGCGATTTATGAAGATATGAAGATTTTTCAAGACAGCAAGTATCTATACCTTCAGTAAAGTATGTTTCTTAATTGCCTGAAATTCTCAATAATGGATAGCTTCTCAAATAAAAACTTTTTACTTTTATTTTGTAGAATCGCATAATAAAACCATATGTAAAATTTTACATCAGACTTCTCTTGCAAAGATATAAAAGCAAACGACGGCAGCGATTATCGACAACTTATTTATACATCAAAGAATGTTCTGGAGAACAATAAAGGCACCCAAAAGTCTTTTCTGGAGCTGTAACGTTACTCAAGCAACATAAGTAGTAGTACAAAAGCAATCAAAACTTGTGCGAAATTAGTTTAAATCATAACGAAGTCATTGTCAATAGAATTACGAAATATTCACGAACATTTTGCAAATCAAAAAGTTTCTAACCGATCAAAATCTTACTTCAAACATTATGGTTTACACAACATGCGTGATTAAAGTCTTTTAATTAGTATTCCAAGCACTGTAATGCTTCTAACCCATCTACAACAGACATTCAGCTCCTTTACAGCACCTTCATCCATCAAAACGCCACACATTCTCAGAATAATTAGACAAATTTGCTATTCAACACTCCGCTTCTCTAGCAAACAGAAAGTTAGTAAACCGCAAAAGTTGTAATTAGTAGGAACTGTGTCTTGTGGGCGTAGTAGCTCCATCCAGATTTCACGAAATAATTCGAGACGAATGCGGAATGCTTTGTCAGAAAATTTCGTCGCTAATTTTCTCCTCTTTTTCTGCTAGCCAAGGTTAATAATTGCAGAACTGACGAGGTTTACAGAAATCAATGGAATACCTGGTTTAGATGTCTGGCAGGAAGCTGCATATTTTCGTGGTCGGAGGGACTTAGGTCCAGAAAAACTATGTAAGCGTAGTGTCTGCATGGTAAAACTAGTTGCTGTTAGGGACGTTCGGTTGGCCCATTCCATTCAGTATCCTGGGAGTATCGTTTGATATCTGCCTCTGGAATAACGCCACATTTTAAATCGTTCGTAGCTCAGCAGTAGAGAAACTGAGTTTTCTTCTAAGATCTTCAAACTGTGTCGCTGACTGTGCATGTGGATGTATAACAGCAATACAGATGTTAATACTAACCGAGCACGATTGAGAATTATTTGCCAACCACACCCGGCTCATCAAATATTCCACACCCGCGGCTAGAAACGAGACTTCTATTTCAGTGGGTAAGCGGTAAGACAGGCCATACACGTTTATACGACGGTCGCACGGACCGTCCCACGGACTTCTGTCGTATGCGACAAATCCAATCGTGAATGGGTTGGTCGTAAAGCGGACTGTACGACCAAGGTCATGTCGCAGGTCCATTGAACCTTGCGACTTGACACGCTCCGATCTTACACGATCGCACCGGTCGTAACGTGAGTGTCTATGTTTAAGACCAAGCCATCAGAAACGGGTAGTACGAAAAGTCAAAAATTGCCATTTTTATTTTTTGAGTGACAAATCTAAAAACTTTCCTGATTACAAAGATATACAGTTTATTGGGTATAATACATTTCTTCGGGGTGTTATTGAATGTTTTCATTAACCCTACACTCAGACGCCACATTATTTGATTTTTCTCAAAACTCGAAAATTTCTGTGTTATGTACCTTTTTTCTAAGGAATTGAATAATAAATTAACTTGAAAATTTTCACAATTACAGGAGCTTATACACGATCTGTAGTGCAAAATGAAAATTAATCGATGCAATAGCTAGCGAGTTGTGATATAATAAATATCTGAAATATTTGCTAAAAATAGTTACATAATCTCAAATTTATAATATCTAAACCATATCTTATTAACAAGTTGTATCATTAACATTAGATTCCACCATACAAATTTTATTAAATTATCTACAGTAGCATCAGAAAAAAAAGGTACTAGGAGTCTGTTTTTTTTAATTTTCTTGCTTGTTCACATGTGAATCTTAAAATATTAATGAAAATTTACTACATATTTTAATGATACTAAACAGACACTGAAAGAAACAATTCGACGACGGTGGTGAAATTTTGTAGAACCGTCTATGCTACGAGTCGCAACGTATGTGTGGTAATAAGACTGTTGTTGCGACGGTTCGACTGACAGTCTTCCAGATTTTGGTTTTCCATGGTTTCTCAAGATCACTCCGAGCAAATGTCAGGATGGCTCCATGGCTGAATTCATTCCCTTTCCTTGCCCCTCTATCATCTACAGCTGTGGTTGCACGCGGGGGCGGTGGGTGTTGAAGATATCATAGGGGGCGTTTCTGGTTAAAAGTGGTCCCCCTGCTTTCCACCGTGGCTTAAAGGGTTGCATGAAACATGTTTTTTAATTTCATTCCCATTATCATATGTCACCAAAAGAGGATTTAGAGTAGTTAAAATTTATTAGCTAAAAGAAGTCCGTAGTGGAAAGCGGCGATTTAAGATTTCTGATGGCACGGAGATGAGATTCCTGCGCTGCTTTGTGTTCCCTGTCCTCCTGTATGGCGTTGAAACGTGGATATTAACAGAAACTATCAGTAAAAGGTTAGAAGCTTTTGAAATGTGGCTATGTCGAAGAATGTTGAATACCATGGACAGACCACACCCCAAATGCTGAAGTGCTCCCCAAAATGAAAAAAAGATATGGAAATACTGACCACCATATAAACACGAAAGCTACAGTATCTTGGTCACATCATGAGGAATAATAGCCGTTATGAACTCCTGCAATCTGTTCTCCATGGTAAACTACCAGGAAAGAGAAGTGCTGGTAGAAGAAGAACTTCTTGGTTAAAAAATATAAAAATATGGACCTCCAAGACAACTATGGAGTTAATCCGAGCATCAACAAGCAGAGACGAGACTGCCAAGATGGTTGCCGACATCCGGAACTGATAGGGACGAGAAGAAGAAGAAGATGGCACCAAATGTCGTAAAAATACACCAAGCTCTGCCCTCTAATGTTATTTTTCAAAATGTGTATTTGTTAATAAAACTGTGAACAGTCACAGTATTATTTATGTCTTTTAATAAAGTACGTTTAGAAATATGTCCTAGTTTTTCTGCATATATGATATTGTACATTTCGATTTAGAGGGGCCCCATCGAATCACTTTTTCAAATAGTTACTAGCAAACAAGGTCGAAACCCTATGGTTTACATTGTTTATTACAAGAAGGTAAATTTGTGTATTTTTTTTTCTTTTGAAAAGTGGACGGTGAGTAATTTTTTGTTCGAAAAGGGGACGATGAGTAATTTTTTTCTTAAAAAAAGGTCCGTAGGCCAAAGAAGGTTGGGAACCAGTGTTCTACAGCCTCTAATGATTTCGGCGTCGACGAGTCCCAACGTAAAGGTGCATGACAGTGTATCTTTTCCCCTCCCAATAGATCATTTAGTCTTCCTGAACACGTCTGTGAGAGTTTTACTTCACTCTGCAAATAAAAAGCACAGCGAGACAACTTCACATGGCCTTATCGCCTCGTAAATTACGACCATTAATTTACTAAAATTTGGCAGAAATTTATAATTTATCACTTCGCTAAGAAACACACATTTTTTAAACTGCAAGTATTGTAATTAGTAGTAACTAAGTTTTAGGTGTGTAGCACCATCCAGATATCTTGAAATCATTCGACACGAACGCGGAATGCTTTGATAGAAATCAGTTTCGCGAATAAATACTATAAATTGGCGCTTGAGAACCGAATTAGATTAATATGCGTAACTGCATACATGGTGATATTTCATCATTAATTTTTTTAACAATGGATACGAAAAATGTTATGATTGAGTATCAAGAATAAAATTCAATAAAAATTGTAAGTATAAATAATTTATTAAGGTATGTAGACTATTATTATATACAGCTGTGCACACGGTTATGCCAGACATTGCTCGCGTGATGTATTTTACTTCTCTATATTCAGTCGTGGTACACATTTCTAATTCGACAAGGCTTGAGCTAGACTATTAAATTGATAGATTCTGAAATTAGCGAATACTTCTTTTATGTATCAGCAAGTAGATGTCACTTGGAAACATAATGAAATCAACTACTATATACATTATCGCTGCAATATTTTGTTTTTGCTCGATCCGTGCATACACATAGAAAAATAACGGAAGTTACGGTTTTGACTTCTGTATCATCCTCGAAATATGGTACCAATCGGGATATAAAAGATCTTATATCTTAACTAATTACATAAACTAATTGAAGTTTCATTTCAATCCATTTATTAGTTTTTGCGTGAGGCGCACACTCGAGCAAAGATTCCAAGATTTACGGAATCTTTTGGTACTATGTTACTAATTTGGGTAATAAGTTTCTATATTACAACCAATGACCAGTTCCTTAAATCTGCTGGTTACATACATACCAAATTTCATTGTATTTACTTCTCTATCATCAGCAGTGTGCATTGCAATTAAATTTTCTGAAATAAATTTTAGGTACTGACACATCTTATCTACAATTTTTATTTATGTAGTATAGATTTAGTGGGCGACTAAAGGAAGATTCTGTTTTAGATCATACTAAAGCATCTTGAATGAAAGCTGGCAACTCGTTGACTCTGAAAATGTCTGAATTTGTTATTATTCCACTGTCAGTACAATTTCTTTGGCGAAAACCCATTCAGAAACCTAATACACTTTATTCCAGAAACTACTCATTTGAACATTCTTTTATAATTCACAATGATAAAAAAAATATGCAACTTCCTAAAAATTATAGGAGAAATGTACTGATTATTCTGAAGTTTATGGTTTTCGCAAAAAAGTAAATGTATATTTTAACGAATTTCTTTAGAAGTTTTTTTCCAACAAAAATCAGATATTCCATTCGGTATAGAATTTTATGAATTGGATGATACATATGTCGCGAAAATAATTTTAGAATAAATGTCAATTTTTTAAATATTCTATAATGATATACTATCTAAAAGAAAATTTCGCGAAACTAATGATGTACTCGATTTAAAAATTCCTCATTGATTTTAAAATTTTTTACGTAATAATTTCGTTAATGAGTTCAATTTAATACATAACCTGCGTTCGTAGCCTTAGCGCGTGGGAATAACTCTCACTCTGGGGGTTTTACATCTTTTAGACATCTATAAAACTGGATATCCGTATGTTTGTATGTTCTTTATACAAATCCACAGTTTTTATACGACCTCTGTAAAAATTTACACACGCGTACTTTAAAACTAGGAGAAATTACTTTCTACATTTGGTTTACAAAAGCCCTGCCCGTCTCCCCGTAACCCTCCTAAATTTTTACAAATGTTATTTTATTCAAACCAACAGTTTTTAACCGATTTCGATGAAACTTGGCACATTTATGATCTAAAATAGTGGAAAAATAATGTTTACATTTGGTTTACAAAACTGCACCCGCTCTTCCCGTTCACCCCTCATTAAACAAATTTACACGTGTAACTTTGTTGTTGTTGTTTTTTTTATATATATATCTCGAAGACGGTAAGGCAATCGGTCAAAGTGGATGGTGAAGGAGATGTTTACGACAATCCGATAAAACGGGATAAAACATCAGAACTTCCATGCATAGTCTCCGAGCAACGCCGGGTATTCTGTTAGCTGTAAACGCGATGCACAAATACTAGCCACGAACATTAATATTACGTACAATGTGCATTTAGAATGTACGATGAACATGATGTCGTAATTATCCGAGTGAAGGTGTTCGCAACTGGTTAGGGGCCATCCATAAATTACGTGAGGTATTTTTCCGGATTTCCGGAACCCCCCCCCCCCTTCTCTCTCTCTCGCTCTCTCTCTCTCTCTCTCTGGTGAGACTTCGTGCGATCTGGTCCGACCCCCCCCCCTGGTGAGATCTGGTCCGTGAGAGCCCCCCCACCCTTGTAATCGCTTTCGCAACTTTTTGAGACTTTTTTTTTGGGTCTCACCCTACCAAAGTCGGTTACACCCCCACTTTTCGACGAACCCCCCCCCCCCCTAAAATCGACTTTCCCGTCATTTATAGACCTTGTTTTGGACTGTAGAGATAAAAAAAAATTCCAAAACCTCACGTGAGATTTCCGTTGACCCCCTCCCACTTGGTGAGATTTCGCCGGAACCCCCCCCCCCTCCCTATTTCACCTCACGTAATTTATGGACGCCCCCTTACAGTACCATACTGAAAATCGGCGTAGCGATCGACCAGTTCGGCAACCGTAGAGCAGTGTTGCTCGATAGGCTTGTGTAATGAGGTTTCAGCAGCCAGTGGACCCTGTGAGTCGACGTCGCGGCGTTCAGGTGAACCCGCCGCTGTGGCCTGCATTCGGCAGGTCGCCGATCGATCCCGGGCGCCCACGGACGGCCTTCGCTCAAGGCTGGCGGCGGCGGCAGACAGCTTGACGTCACTAAGGTCACAGCCACCTGTTCAATTACAGCTGCGATACGATGGAACGCTGAGTTATTGTATTATCAGAATGTAATTTGGTCAGTATAATCCTTGATTCTTATGTAAATCATGTTATACAGGAGGAGGACAAATTAATACGAACACCTGTGAAATAATGGAAAATCTTTATTAGTAGGGGGTTGGACCACCCTTTGACTGAAGTACAGATTTAATGCGACGTGGGATAGAAGCATAAAGGTTATGGACAATATTTAAAGGTATATTAAGCCATTCCTCCTGCTTCAAAGTCGGCAAGGGGCATTCAGGATTAAACGCTTCTCTGGGCGTTCTCCAGACATAAACGCGTCCGGTAGTCTGAAAAAGGGTGAATGACGATTCATCTGACCATATTACCTGTTGCCACTACTGTGGGGGCCAGCCTTTGTGATCTCTGCACCACTGGCGTCGCTTGAAAGCATTATTTGCTGTGACCAAGGGTTTACGAATTGCCACTCTGCCATGTTCGCAGCATGAAGTTCCCTTTTTGACAGTTTTTGTTGAAACGAGGTCCTGGAGATGACTGTTCATTTCGGATGTTATCTCGGATAAAGATTGCTTGTGTTTTCGGGCTACTATGCGCTTCGAGACCCGTCTATCCCTATCAGTAAGCTTTGACTTTCGGCCACTGTTGTGCTTTGAAGACGCCGTCTTACCCTATTTCGTGTACGCTGTCATAACGGCTGATACCGTACTCCTTGCAAACCCCAAAAGGTTTGATGTTTCCGTAACCGATGCTCCACTTAAACGCACTCCGACAATCATTCCTCTTTGGAATTCTGACAGGTCTGACATTTCAACTTATCGCAGACAGTTCGATAGACGCATGCAACGCAGGTGACTGCTGTTGAGAGACTGATACCTTCCTCTTCACGCTGTACTGCAGGTATGAAATACGTCATACTTTTTCACAGGTGTTCGTATTACTTTGTCCTCCATCTGTAGATGACCAAACGTATTTTGTTCAGGAAGCATATACGTGTCACTAAAAAAAACTTAGTGTCTTCTACAGATCTTAACGATACACATTCCTATAACTGAGCCTGGTAGGTAAGTCATTCTGGAGGAAACTGGTTCAAATCCTCATCAAAATTTCGATTTTCATGATTTCCCAAAACCACTGCATGGAACTCCGGGTTGTTTCCTTCAAAAGGCCATGGAAGAATTCATTCTCGTTTCTTGTAACTTTCTTCTCTAATGACTTCGACGTTGATGAGGCGTAAACACCTTAATAAAAAGGAAATAATAATAAAGATACTTATCGGATAAAAGGAATAGCGATGGAACTTTGAATTAGGAAATTGCATTCAGATATGCTGCACTTACCGATCTTGGTGAGCAATCGATTAAAGTTCGAGTCTGACATTTAGGAGAACGAGATTCGATTCCCGGTCTCGCAATCCGCTTATTGATTTTGCATGTTTTCTCGAGATCCTTTCAGACGAATGGATCCTTCAAGAGTCCATGGCCAAATTCCTTCCTGTTGCTTGCCAACAAACGTATCGAAACTATAATGACTTCATCCACCAGCGTAAAGCGCTAAAAGGAAAAAAAAAAATCTCTTCAGTAAGCCCACGTCGAACATGACTAGCCGGTTAAGGTGCATGTGGTATATTTGCTTCGGTTCCTTAACTTTAAACCATAGTTAAAAATGGAAGTAATCAAAATCGCTAGTGTATTTGGTACCGTGTGATTTGGTGTAATATTTTTATTTGGTTTTATTCAAACCACGCATCTCTAAACACAAACAGATTGAATAATATGTATGAACACACAAGACACCCTGCCGAGCTGGAGGGTGATCGCCACTATTCGGACGTGGGAATTTGGAGAAAAATAGTTCTCATCAACACCTAACTATAAAAATATTGCGAAGGATTTCTTCCAGTAGCTATATAGTCAGCTTTTCGCCTTTTGTATCTTCTACCAGCCGCCCTTCGAATAACCCATATCACATGAAGTCCACACAAATTCATACTGATCTTAAATACAGGGTCCGGCAATAAAACCTCCCTCATTTTAATGTGTTGTCACATAAAAACTAAATATGATAGAGAATAATTACTTTTATTTATGAAAAATACATACTTTGCCATTTTTAATTATTTGGTTTTAAAAATTATATCTGCCCTTCATTGTTGACACATTGACAAAGTCTATCCAGAAAGTTCTCCATACATTTTCGCGTCATTTCTCTTGGAATGGCTGCCAATTCTTGGCCTCTTTAAGTGCTTGCAGTGTTGTGGTACGATGTTTGTACACTACAGGCTTTAAGTGTCCCAAAAGATAGGTGAATGTTGCATAGACACACTCACACGCGCCAAATTTTCCGGCGTTGTTGCAGTCCGAGGACGGTCTGTAGGTTTTTTTTTTAGTGCTGAACCTGTCTTTCTAAAGTTTGACACCCACAGTTGAATAGTTTTTCTATCCGGGACACGATCATGTAGGCCAAGTTCGAATCGTCTCCGAAAATCTGAGAACAACTGTTACGAATAAATTCGTCCACAACAAACGCACGATGCTTACCAAGCCATGACATGGCGCACACTGAAAATGGCAGGTACACCTCTTTAAAACAAAACACATTCCACATCAGTATCCTCACTACAACCCGCACACCGGCTACGTGAAATGTGGGAGGTTTTATTGCCGGACCCTGTATATAAAATTAGATGTGTGTGTTTCTATATTTCACTCTGCAGCCACAACTACCTATCGCAGATGCTTGTGTGTGGTAGGAGCCTTGAGTCTCCCATCGTGCATTATGGTGGTTGCATTTCTGTAGCTGTGGAGATGTGCGAGATATAAAGGTATAAGTGGTCGACCGAAGGCATTTTCATATTTCGACCAAAGACGTGTTTACCCCTATATTTCACTTTACAGCCACACTACCTAGGGCAGATCACTGGTGTTTAAGTGTAGTTGTAACCAGTTTGGTTTCAGGCAAGGAAGATCTACGGTGGATGCAATTTTTGTACTCTGGCAAATCGTAGAGAAAAGTTAGGAATACGGCAAAGACACAGTAATAGCTTTCATCAACATAAAAAAGGCCTGTGACAAAGTACTGAAGGAAAGCATATGGCTAAGTTTAAAAAGGAGAAAAATAGTTGAAGTGATTATGGAATTAATAAAGAACATCTATGAGTAGTGTGAGAACTGTGTGCATAGACAGTAAACATTAAGAATTGTTTCACACGGAAAGAGAAGTAAGACTAGGAAGTGTATTGTCACCTGTCCTGCTTAATGTAGTATCAGATGTAGTAATTGCAGAAGTGCAGGGTACAGAGGTCCAACTGAGCTGAAGGTGATAGCATATGCTGATGACATCATAATATGGAAGAAGACAGAGCAGGAAATGGAAAGAGAATTACGGAAATGATGGACTGCAATGGATAAACATGGGCTGGAGATTAGTTTTTTTTTCTTCTTGTAACTGCTTTACGCCTCTTTTTAACATCGAGGTCTTTAGAGACGGGAAGGGATGGGGGCAAAGAATGGGAAGGAATTCGGCCATGGCCTTTTGAAGGAAGCATCCCGGCATTTGCCTGGAGTGATTTGGGGAAACCATGGAAAACCCAAATCTGGATGCCCGGACGGGGATTCGAACCGCCGTCCTCCCGAATGCGAGGCGAGAACGCTAACCGTTTGGAGATTAGTGTGGAAAAGACCAAAATAACAAGAAACACTGGCCCTTCGAAGGATGTGTTACTCGACGGGAAGAAATTGGAATGGGTAGAACCGTTTGTGTATCTGGGAAACAAGGCAACTACCAAGGTCTCAACATCAACTATCGCATTCAGCTGCTCTAAAATACCAGTTACTGAGTTTATAACTAGTGCCGCTTCGCCATTGATGTCAAACGTACCAAAAGTGTTATAACAAAATTATTAGTAAAGTTCTACACACCTATTTTAGTCGTTGAGGTCACTAGGGCTACTGTAAATTAGGAGTGTGATAGAAAATTATTTAATGTTTTCCCTCACCTATCGGATACGCCGGACGTTAGATGGGAATGTAACCATTCCTAAAGGAAGCATTGGTGAAAGAATTACAAAAAGGTAGGTGGAAGTCATAAGAAAACTCAACATCGAAAGCAGCTTCTGAGAGAAGATCCGACGCGGCCATACAGCAAGAAAATCATAATTAGGCGATACTGATTTAGAATTAATTGAGCGTATCTGAGGCATATCTGGCTTCACCCAAATTAGTAAGATGCCAATTTTCGTTTCCTTGAGTTGTTCAACACTTAGTAAATTTCATGAGTGTCAGTGAGGGTATAAAGATAGCTCACCCCGCAGTTTCCGTCACGTCAGTACTTTGTATTCGCTTCTTATTGTGAGCTCTGAGATGAGAGTTCTTGCATCAGTTTTTGAGTCATAAAGTTTGTGTCGTGAACTGCTTCTTTCGCTGATTTTACCTTGAAGCTACTGACATTTGTCGAGCCTTTCATCTTCCTGAGTGAAAACACAGAGTTAATTATAAACCACGAGTTTCGTCGAAAACTGTTTGCACGGCTATAGATATGGCGCAATAATAACTACAATAAGTTGAATGTTATCATTCATATCCGAGGTATCGTAATCACAAAAACTCGCTACCGAAAGAAAAATACAATAGTAACAATAGTCGGTACTGATTCCGAGGTATAACATTTTAAACTTCGGGATGTTAAGGATGCTTTTCAGAAACCTCTCGTTACAAAAACGGAATGACAAAACAATTTATCCAATTCTGTGGTCGAACACAACTACTAAAAACAGATGACGATCCGGAGAAAGCAGCAACACTTTTACTAAGATTGTTTTGACTGTACCTTTCGTCACATTATCATTATTATTATTATTATTATTATTATTATTATTGTTATTATTATTACTCCGCGATTCACTAATAGTGTGTGGCTGAGGGTGCATTGCACCTATCCAAATGGGGGATACTTTGGAAGGGATATACGGGATATGGCAGGAGGCGCCCATGGGCTATTGTTAGGAACCATCCCGGCATTCAGCTGGAGTGATCCGGGAAAATCATGGAAAACCCAGATCAGGATGGCCGGATTGCTTTATCGAAAGCTACTCCTGTCGGATTTTAAGTTTACTCGCCCGGTAAATCCTTTCTATTCCATTCCCTAATCGCTCGTGGGAAAAATGAGTACAGAAATGAATCGGTTTTGGCCCCGATTTCTCTTATCTTATTTTCGCGGTCATTCCGAGATATGAATGTTGCTGGTAGCAATATTTGCTGGCTGTCATTCCGAAATACGTCATTCGTGAATTTTTCAATTAGCTTCCGTCAAGAGCAACACCTTCGGTGTTCCAGGTCTTCCCAACCTAATTCCTTCAACATGACTCATGAACTGTAAAACAAGTACTCAATTATGTCCGTATAAAATAATGGGATGATTGCTAAGTTGAGATTATGTTGTAGCACGTCAGAGCTTGTGCTGCCTGGTATGTCAGGCGCAGAGAATTGCCACTGACGGTTGTTACCCCTCCCTGTATCATCTCTTTGGGAGACTGAACTATCCTTCCTCAGTGCGAATGACTTTGTAACTGCTATTGTGTAGATGGATATCTGTGATCGAGTTTGTGTCCAGTGTAATCTGTTGTGGATAAGACATAAAAGAAAGGAGGATACGAAATCGGATGCTGGCCTGTTCAGAGCTACTCTTTCGATAGAAGCAATTGTGACTATCAGATTCTAAAAACCTAAAATCTGACTGACTGAAGAATAACACCAACTGTGTCAAATAATTGCGATAGCTCCCGCGGTCGTCGTAAGTATTATCTTTGTTCTCCGGGTGGGGCCGGGGATAATACCAACGGTGTCGTTTGGCCACGCTGCGTACGTACGGTGAAGAGTTTGGGAAGTTGATCTAGGCTCTCGGAACACAATCTGGCCAAGTCGTGAAAGTTGAAGATTTACTCAACACCTGCTCTCGAACCAGCTAACATAGTCAACCCCAGACAAGCCGGCTTCGGTAGCGTAGGGGCTAGAGTACTAGTCCCGCGTGCTGAAGGGCGCCGGTTCGAGTCTGGCCGAGGGCATGGGTGTTTAAGTGTTAGTGTCGTGTCCATACTTAGAAGTTAAAACGTACTGGACAAATTGATTCACTGGAAGAGATATCATAAACACATTGATCTGGCTGTATGGCTTAGTTGCCGAATGCCATAGAGGTGGGTTAATATTCTGCCAGGCTACGTACAAATCATCTAAAATAGCGCTAGTCGATTTATTTTCTCCCTAACCAAACAAAAATCTGCTTTAAAAGACCATCGTTGCCACGGTTAAGAAAAATTTTCTAGTGAAGTTTTTCACAGTAAAAAATACGTCTACGTCCTTATTATCCAGATGTATAAACTGTAAATCGTATAGGTCTCAACTGTCTGCCAGAGAATTCCGACGCAGTTTCTTTACCAAGTCTGTCAAACGATCATAAGAGTTGTTTCAGATAAGTCTCAAAATAACTAATACAAATAAATTAAATTTGTTTTACACCAATGTTAACATGCCTAAAGATAATACGTGATAGATGAAAATACAGATTTTTGTCAGTTAAAACTAGGTTTGTATGAAAATATTGCAGTTCTAACGAGCAACGTTTTATCACATCTCCGATAACTGATGCAAGTGTCCAGCCGACCAGTCTTAGATGTATTAATGTATTTCCTCGTAAATGCTCGGTTAGCTGTTTCAGATATCCAAGTCTTCATCTGTTGTTGTGTCCTTCGAATGTCCCCTCTACAAACAATTTGAGCAACCCCCGTTTTTTTTGGAAATGTTACCAGTCATCCAGTATTTTTTTTTTGTAACATTCTTTCGAAACCTCCTTTCCGGAGTAGTCATTTACAGTGTTTCTTTCCTAATATGTATGTGCACATAACTTCAATCCTCGAGACCATTCGTACTAAATTGGCTGAGAGGCTGAGTGGAATTTTGCATACAACCTTTGGTCCTTGATTCGAATCCTTACGGTGACTGGAGTTATACGTTCTCTTAATTTGTGTTTAACATACATAGTAACAGCTGCATAATTTCATGTGTTCCTACATCCAATTTAGATAGTCCCTGAGCCTAATACTTCTGCACTCTCCAGACGACCTCCGATTTGCAAAGACGGTTAAAAATTGCTCCATATTTTGAAAATATTGGCTGTAGCTGTGTTCATCCTTACATAGGTTCAGCATAGGAGTTCTTGACAAGAACAAATTACCAACGGGTTAGGTGTCGTTCCGTTTAAGTATAAGCACGTGTTGGCCACGTGCACCATTCCGTAACCATTTTTTGTGCTGCTATCGCTGCAGCCGAAGAGTGGTCGCTTCCTAAAGTTGCCAGATTTAGGTCGAACATTGAAGAATTAAAATAAGTTGCTACCGTGGCTCCAATACTGGTGATCCTGAAGCCTCGAATCTAACAGTTATTGTTAGTGTAGGGAAGCTAAAAAATCGTCTGTCACACGATATCAACTGTAACATCTTTAGAGTTAACATTTGATCTTCGAGGATCCTTCACAACTCTGCCTACGACCACGTGCCAACTGCATGCCGTAAGAAGGCTAAGCTAGAATAACACGTGTGATTATGAAGCGTGATTGTCTCTGAAGCTCAGACTCATACTTTGGGACTCGGATTCTCCATTTTTGCCAAGGCCAGCACATGTCCCGATACATGAGCAGGAGATCCTACCTTCCAACTTTCGATCTAGTTTTGAGAGAAATGCCAGTGACTCATTGTGGGCCCCAGACCATACTGCCGTAACTATTGCTAAATCTACATCCATACTCTGCAAATCACAAACATTGTGGGTGTCAGAGGGTGCTAAGCACCAAACCCTAACCCGTGCATTCCAATCCCGAATAGCACGAGGAAAGAAGGAATACATAAAAGCATCATTACGGCTTCTTATTTCTCGAATCTTATCCCTCCGGTCATTGCGACCTAAATAGGTTGGCGGAAGAAGTATTTCATTGCACTCGTAATTCAAAGATTTTCGCATATTCTCCAATAAATTCAGACGCAAACTACGTAGTCTGTCTTCCAAACTATCCCAGCCCAATCTATGTATCAATTCTGTGACGCTTTCACAAGGGCTGTAGCAACCAGTCACGAATCGAGCGGCTCTCCTCTGCACCCTCTCAACTGAGTCGATCAGGCCCTTGCTATACGGATCCCAAACTCCACAACAATAATCCAGATGCGGACGCACTAGTGTTTTATACGCTATCTCCTTTGTATGAGCATTATAGTTCCTCAAAATACGACCTATGAATCGAAATTTAAAATTAGCCTTGCCTACGACGGAAGTTATGTGCAAGTTTTTATGTTGCTTTGTACCATCACCCCCAGATACTTTAGGGAATCAACCGTGTCAACAGCTGAATTGTTTATTTTGTACTCTTGAGCAATCTGATTCTTTTTGTTACTTATTCTCATTGCCTTGCACTTTTTACAATTAAGTGTAAGCTGCCATTTACTGCACCATTCGGAAATCGCATCTAAATTGCACTGAACTTTTAAGCAATCATCGGAGCACCTTATTTCCCTATAGATAACTGCATTGTCGGCAAAAAATCGCAACCAGCATCTGACGTGGTCACCGAGATCGTTTATAAATATTAAGAAAAGAAGAGGTCCTACTTCACTTCCTTGAGGAACCCCCGAAGTAACATCTATCTTAGAAGAGTCTTCCCCGTCAACAATGACATACTGAGATCGACCAGTTAGAAAATCACGAATCCATTCGCAAATATGATCTGGTACACCGTACTGCTGCTACATTATATCCAAGAAAAGGTACATCTCCACATATTAAGGTAACTTACATGCTGTTGAACTTCCTTCATCGCCGGATTCTCCATTTCTCTGACCTATCGGAGATAACAGGACGTCTTCAACATGATTAGACCATTATAGTTCTTCAGGAGCGGGCTGGTTGCACAAAAAAACATTTTCCATTTTGGCATACATGCATTTTCGGAGCAACACCAAAGGGTTGCTCTTTGGCTAACCAATCTGGAATTCTCGATTTGCTGCTGCACAGCAAAGAAATACTGGTAGCTGAGTGGTGGAAACTGATTAATCAGAATAACGAAAAGTATTTTTATGGTCTGAGAAAAAGTTATACTTAAAAAAATTTTAACTTTTTTTCATGTGGAGAAATTGTTTAAGACGCCATAATAGGTGGGCTCGATGTAGATTGTTGGGACAAGAACACTTTATCGGGAGACATGTGCTGAGACAGCTTCAGCGCAGTTCCTTACGTTTCCCTAACTAAAGTCCGTCCCGTCGATGAAAATCCTTCATAGGACTTCGCGTCATCGTAAGAGGAGACTTTTACAGATGTTTGCTTCTGGATATGAGCTGTGGAGGTGACTGTTGGAATTAAGGCGAAACGGCTGTATCCTGTATGATAAGAGTTGGAAGGAGAAAGTGTCTAAAATATACGCTTCTTTACAAACTATCTTTCTTTAAAATACCATAACTTAGCCGTTCTATTTATACAAAGTCAGTAAATCGAAAATCAGCAAATAGTTTGGATTTGAGATTGTTAAGATGTAAAACTTTCCTGTTATGTTTATTATTTATTAATTTATCAATCGTTAATTCGGTACACCGTGTCTAGTGTCTAGGAATGTCTTTCTGTCCACTTCAGGTTCAGAATTGCACGTGTACCTATTGGCATAAGTTTATCCATTAATTCGACAGCGGCCTCTGGTGTCTGGAGGTGTCAAATTTGAGAGTTGTTTGTCTCTGAAATTTCCCTCACCTACATTGTAGACTGTGTCTCTCCCTCCGTCCATTTAAAGGAGGTCGTCCAGTTTAACACAAAACATGATACATTTGCTGCTATTTGGGATTTATCACTAAATTTATCATAACAGTATATACCGCATCCTTTCTATACATAAAGTTGTAATGCAGCCGCTACTTTTCTAACTACCTAAATTGTATTTAAATCATTTAACTAGATATAAACGGACGCCAGCCAATTACTAGCACCTTTGACTTTATTTTCAACACTTATGGTTAACCTGATACAGGTTACTGAGCAGTGTCAACAAATAATCATGAGACGAATGTGTGCCAGATATAAATAAAAGCATAAGAGAGGTATTGAAATACAGCAGAAATAACATATGATTACCGGCGTAGCTTTGATACAACAGAAATAGGTGTTTATTCAATTTTCTTTAGTTTCTCGAACGGTCTGATAAATCTCCCACCTCATCCTGGGTTGTCTTCAACTCCTCATCTCCACAACCCACTACAAAGCAAATCGGCCAATTATTTGTTTAAAATATCAAACCTTTTTTTTTTCTGCTGCTCCTTCCTTCAACTCTGTACTCAACTGACAAATTAACAATCCTGTATGTCTTGAAATGTTTTTTAGGAAGCCAAATTACTACTGATGAGGGGACGAAATGTGGATATAAAAAATAAGAGGTATTAGTGTGAATGATGATATTAATACGAAATTGAACATAAATAATTATTTGATATTCTAGCTAATAAATCTAAAGATACGAGTCGTTCATTTTTTTTTATTTTTTTATATTTTACTTTGTGGTTGTTTTGAAAATAGATTCTTGGTTGGTGTTATATTGTCAATTTAAAAACCCGTCAGAAATGACTGTTCCGGGCATGACCATTGCCAGTGGCGCTAGGATGGATTTATTGATATGGAGCAGCTATAAACCCAAGAAGCAATTAGGGTTAGTCAGGCATAGGGACTGTAGTGAGGGGAGCAGTTGAGGTTAAGGAGTAGGAGGAAAACTTAAGTTTTAACTTGATACAGAAAATTTTTTACTGTTCTGGAAAATTTTCTAAGGAAAGTATAATTTCAAAAACGAATAACAATTATTTTTTGTAAATACCATTACATAAACAAAAATAACACTTTAATCACAAATATGGATTTCCTGATATGAGTAAATGTTCTCTGTTTATTTATTTAGCTTATGGCCATTGACCAAAAATAATACAATTTAACATTAAATTACAATTAAAATTAAAAATTAACATGGTGTAGCCAATCTAAAGCTTCATTTGATATATTAATAAAATCTATCCGTGATCCCCTGAAGACTCGAAGTGGGCAGTCAAATGTCAGGCGACGGATGGTTTGTGTTTCCTCACCACAATCGCAGTTCGGTGAATCTCTCATTCCCCATGTGCACAAAGATGAAGCAGATCTGCCACGACCAGACCTAACTCTGTTAAGAGCTACCCAGATCTTGCGAGGAAGGTCGAGTCCCTTTAGTGCCTGTTGACTGTCGAACAGGGAGTGCCATTCTGGTGGGGCTGAGGCTATCCACTCCAATTTCCAAGCTTGTCTCCCATTAAAATTGCCAGATATAATCTGTTTTACAGTTTTTACGCTTGGATTTCTTGATTTAAGTCTCTCAAACTGATTATCCATGTCTTCATGGATGGGCAGATCCAAGTTAAGAACAGATCTTTTTATATCGGGCAATTAGGAGATTGTGAATATTTTCTGTTTACTAACAGCGACATCTTTCGATAGAGAATAGAGCGAAAACATCTTCAGGTTAGCCGAACATGGCTGAACGGTGCGGCGTGACAATCATGACACAAACCGGTCTAGTACTGTGTCAGATTATCAATGTGTGGTATACAGTATAAGAATCAATTGGCGACTCTTATAGGTAGCGGTAGAGATTGCAGTATCCAGCGGAGGCTCACCGGTGCAAATCTCGTCCGCTTTCACCAGTCGGAGCTCTTTCTTTCCCCGTGTTGTTCTCTGCACGTAGATCCAACGTTGCCATTAGTTTGCTGTGGGAGAAGATAAAGACCCTTTATTATTAACGTTTTACAGACCGTATTGCCTACTCATTATACTTGCAAAACAAGAAAAATTGTTATGTAAAAGAATTAAAGAATTCAGATTACTGAAAGTTACGAATCAGCAGTAGTTCGGCTTCCGGACAGGTAGGTCAACAAACAATTCTAAAAATGAAGTTCAGCGTTTAGTCAACTCTACAGACGAAACATATGTCATTGGCGTCTTTATCGACATTTCCGGCGCCTTTCACAATTGATGGTGGTCGGGTTTGTTCGCCCGACCAAGAGAGCTAGGATGCCCACGAGTGTTGTATGAGAGCTTGAAATACTACTATCTCGGAAGAACTGCAGTACTTCTCAGCTTCGATTAGAAACTTCTTACAAACTGATGTCCACAAGGTTCAGTGTGTGTTCTGGGATATTGCCCTGCAACCTGTCCTCAACAGACACGTAGATCTGGCAGAGCTTGATGGAATCGTAGCCATCGCAGATATTTCGGTACTAGTTGGAGGAAATACTCGAAGATAGATAGAGACAAACAATAAGGAAGTAATAAAAGTAATGTGAATTCTGGTGCAAACAAGTCAAGCTCCAGCTAACACCAGCGAAAACCCAAAATATACTGATGAAAGGAAGACTGAAACGCAACTCTACTTTGAAGCTTGGAGGAAATTCCATGACAAGAAGCAAAACAGTTAGATACTTAGGAGTTATTCTGGATGAGCACAGGAATTATAATGATCATGTATATATGCCAGAGAGCTATTCCAACAATAAACAAGATAATTAATACTGGGCACGGGAGATTTCTAATCTGATTGGCGACAGTTAGGTTATATCATTGCCCCATTAACACAGCTATTACAATTTATGGAGTAAGTATATGGTAGATTAAGATTGGTTAAACCTGCAAGGCATATTAGACGAATTTAACGAGGAATTCTCTTGCGTCTTACAGACGCATTTGGAACTACCCCAACTGATGCACTTATGGTCACTCTCGGAATATGTCCTTTAGACTTAAAAATAAAAAAATGGCAGCATATTAAAACGACGAAAAGTTAGCACCGTTATCATAACAGAGAATCTTGGTCAAGTGGCTTCAAAAAAGGTAGACGTTTAAAACTATGATTTAAATGAATGACACCAGCTGTGGAACAGTTCGGAAGTAGGACGGAGAGTATTTAAAATACTTTCAGAGCTCAGAGAGAGGATGCGTTTGAAGATTTTAAGCCCATGTCGAGGGTGGATACATTACCTCACCATATGAAACATCTGTACAGGATCAATAGGGTAGGGGGTGATCTTTGTACATGAGGATCTCCAGTAACACGTGGTCTTACACTATTTGAATGAGCATTAGTAGATGATCGAGTCAAACAGTACAGACTGAAGCTCACGGAAAAAACTACCTCGGAAATACTGGAAGAACTGGACAAGATGGCTAATTCTGTATCAGATGCAGCTTTGGAACGTTATCGGCTTCAACATAGCCAGCAACCTCTCAGGACAAACCGTGCAGGGAGTGAATCAAAATACCCAAAAATGTGATAGACAAGTAAAAGTGTGGCTTCTGGAACTTACAAAAGCTTATTCTTCAACGGGTGCCAGCGATGAATGGACTTTAATGTCGAAAATTCAAGTTTTTAGTTGTTAAGTATTGATGAGTAGGGCACGGATCTTTATGACCTAAAATAGAGAGAAATATGCATGAAAATATGATCTTAAAAATGGATAAATATGACATAGAAATGACAAAATATGACCAGACATTTAAAATTACTATACATTAAAAATGCTTAATTGTACATAATTTATTTTATCTAGTAGTGCCGTTTTCATGTAACCATAATAATATGCTTCCGTGCACTCACTGAACCACAGGGAATTTTGTTTCTAAAATTATTTTTATGTTCCTGTAAGAGAATATTAATTTTTACTTTTAAAAATTAAAATTTATTGTAAATTTGTTGAGGATTAGTGTACATTCCATTGTTTATTGTTGTATATCACCACATGCATCCTCAAGTTCTCGAAGAAGAATTTTCTTCTGTTTTCACTTAAAACTGTCTTGTACCTTTGGAAGCTTCCTTCGACATCGCAAGATACCACAGGGGTGTGCTTACACGAAGTCAAGTCACTGCAATTTAGTTGTGAGTCGTCTTCAGTCAAAACAATTTCACCACCGTGTAAAATTTACAAATTGTTTTACTTCCAGTATTCCCACTCAACTCTTTATCAAGTTCGAATTAGCCACACTGCCCCCTTCTTGACCTATCTCAATTTCCACACTTTTAACGACTGCTGCATTGTGACAATAACGTAATACTTTAATTCTTGACTGGTGAATTCTGACCAGTTCAGTGACAATTGGCTTTGTTTCTTCTTCTGATGTATAATAAGAGTAAATTTCTGAGAATAATTATATAAATTTCTTCTGATCTATAACTTCCAGGGAATTTCAGGTACTAGTAATTACTACTGATTACTCGGGCTGTTTAGTGTGAATCGTGAGAAATGGGGAAAATGGGGGGGCTGAAAACCTCGCCATGGCTAGCACCAGATTTGTAAGGTCTAGAGAATTTAGTCCTAGAGACATCTCTCTTCGAAACTTGTTGTGTATGATAAGTTTATTTTTGTTTGTGAAATGTGTAATTTATGAGGCGGAGATTGAGGACTATCCCAGCTTTCACCTCGACTATTGCGGAAAACTGCCTAAAAACCACAATCAGAATGTCCGGTAAGCGTAGACCACGGCTCAAACATGATCCCGTCGAATCGTTCCAGTGTCGACTATTGTCACAAGTTGATGCTATTTTCTTGGATTTTCAGAAAGCTTTTGACTCTGTACCACACAACCGACTCTTAGCGAAGATCCGAGCGTACGGTATATCTGATCAGATTTGCGAATGGATACGCGATTTTCTAACTGGTCGGTCACAGTATGTCGTTGTAGACGGGGAAGCCTCTTCTAAACTAGATGTTACTTCGGGCGTTCCTCAAGGAAGTGTAATAGGACCACTTCTTTTCTTAATTTTTATAAACGATCTCGGTGACAACGTTAATTGCAGGATGCGATTTTTTGCTGATGATGCACTTATTTATAGGGAAGTGAGGTGCTCCGACGATTGCTTAGAAATTCAGCGCGATCTGGATGTTATTTCGGAATGGTGCCGTGAATGGCAGCTTACACTTAACTGTAAAAAGTGCAAGGCAATGCACATAAGTAATAAAAAGACCCCACTTGTTCAGGAGTACAAAGTTAACAATTCAGTTGTTGACACTGTGGATTCCCTGAAGTATCTAGTCGTAACAGTACAAAGCAACATGAAATGGGACTTGCACATAACTTCCGTTGTAGGCAAAGCTAATTCCAAACTACGATTCATAGGACGTATTTTGAGAAGTTGTAATGCTCATACAAAGGAAATAGCGTACAAGATACTAGTGCGTCCGCATTTGGAATACTGTTGTGGAATTTGGGATCCGTATGGCAAGGGATTGATTGACACGTTAGAGAAAGTACAGAGAAGAGCCGCTCGATTCGTGACTGCTAGTTACAGTCCTTACGTAAGTGTCACAGAGCTGATTAGTGGGTTGGGCTGGGATTGTTTGGCGGACAGACGACGTCGTTTTCGTTTGAATTTGCTGGATAATATGCGAAAAGCTTTAAGTTACGAGTGCAACGAAATACTTCTTCCGCCAACCTATTTAGGTCGCAATGACAGGAGGGATAAGATTAGAGAAATAAGATGCCGTACTGATTCATTTATGTATTCCTTCTTTCCTCGATTTGTTCGGGATTGGAATGCGCAGAATTAGGATTGGTGCTTAGCACCCTCTGCCACCCACAGTATTTGTGATTTGCAGAGTATAGATGTACATGTAGATTGCTATAAAAAATATCTCACCTCCTTACTCCTAAAATCAAGTGTTAGTTGTTGGTCAAGGTCATCACTTCCTTTCATGTACTAGTCATTACTCTGCTACCAATATCTAACGCGGTCCCATTGCCAATAAATGCCTTATTCAGACAGAGCATAAAGTTTCACAGCAGATGGAGGTTATCATGGAGAAATTTATTTCTTCTTATGGAATCCCTGAATAAATTTAACTCTCTCTGTATACCGTATGATTGGGTGAATCAACGATGTGGGATTAAGTTCAGCTCGTTCTTGCTGTCGTGTATCACAGGTTAAAGGAGGAGGACAATGAAACCTGGAGCCGGCCATTTCAGATCTCGTATTCCGAAACACATCGACGACCACTGCAAAGGGTGCTACACAATCATGGCTATGAATTGTTTACAGTCATCCATCTGGTCAGAGATTTATTCCAACATCGAGAATCGAATCAGGTGTTCCATTTTCCAACACGAGGCACAGTCTTGCATCTTAGTGCCATCTGGCATGAGGTGACATTGATAAATGTCGAGGTTTGATAATTGTGGCACAGCAGAATAGGAGGCGAAGCGGGCGACGAAAATAACAAAGATTAAATGGTATTCACTGATCTACCTATTATGGAGGAATCCTAACTGAGACTACGACGTAGTCAAATTCTCTTATAATGTTGTTAACCAAACTGAATTTCTCTTAGGTACTATAGCCACGCTAAAGTTCTTAATGGCACAAACAACGTATGTCTAGAACATAAATAGGTCTTATCATAAAAATACATAAATGGTGTTTTTATTAGGGCGTAGAGCAGAGCAGATGTTACTAAAACAGCGAAACACTGAGGGCAAGGAACGAAAAGGAACTCGGCTGGGCTATTGAAGGAACCAGGGAATGGAAAACAGAATCCTGGTCCCACGAAGTAGTTACGGATATAATCAACATTGTCTTGCTGTGTAAGTGGTTGGTACCTATGTATATTACTGTAAGATTTTCTTGGTAGGTTTTGCTGCTGATTGTAATTTGGAAAAGGGTTTATGTTTAGTTCCGGTTGGATCTCGTTTCTTCGTAATGTCTGTTCTCGGCAGCGTTGTTACCCGGAATACTGCTACTCCCATCACTGAGCGAGGTTGACAGGATGTAACTATTTTCATGGTTATCGAGAAATTCTATTTTCGCTGATCACATCCAGTGCCAGGACAGAAATAAGCATTAAACTAAAAGGAGAATAATCTGCTGTAGAAACCAGCGCCTGTGCAACGCAGATCGAGCTGCGTACAGAATATGAATATGCACGTCTTTGTTAATATCAAATTCACGACTATTTCTTTGCAGTGTCAAGGTGTTTATACTCCTGATTTTTTAAAATGATTTCATAGTCAACTTGTAGAATAACTAATCAGACTTATATCATTTGGTTGCAAGAGTCAAAATTTCCTCAAAGTTAGGGAGCTGATGGCAATTTCTGTATATAAACAGAAATGTCTATGAATCAGAAAAGCCGCATCGTTAGCCGGAATGCCTCTGAAATTGCGTTATAAAATTGAAATGGAAAAACTCATTTCATTACGAACTCATTTATGCCTTTATTTATAGCGCTAAACAGACTATAGAAAAGGTAAAGACTTTCACACTGCAGCATTTTCAAGGGAAGTAAATCGAAACTTGTAAAAATGTCATTAACAAGTGGTTTTTAAATAGAGATCATTATTTGTTTTCCTAAATTATCTTTTGGACAGAATGTATAAATTAAACACACACAACTGTCAGTTGAGAAGAATTATTATGGGAATATTTCGCAAAAAAAGTTTTTCAGGCTATATTTATTACCAGATTCATGAAATTCTCCCTTGTATGATAACCGTTTTCGACAAAAACTTATATTTATCTTCTAAACTATCAAGTTTATCAAAACCGCTGGTTCACTTATTTTACGAAAACCATAAACCACAGAAAGATCGCAATAGTGCTGCTGTAAATTTAAGCAGGGTGTATGGTTTGAAACAATTTTCGGATCAGTAGTTTGGGAAATAATGGGGAATGGTATTTTTCTTATGTTTTTTCGGTAAAAGATTCGATAAATCGTGGAATAAAAAGGAAACTCAAAACATTTTGAGGTTCGGCGGATTACATTTGATACCCATGAATATTGTCTGAATGAAATCTTTTCTTAAACTATCTTTCTAATCCAAATAGGCATGTTTTTTATAATTACCAGCTGATAAAGGAAGGATAGTCGGGTTGGCTCCTGTTCGTAATGAATAATGCACATCAAGAAGAAGAAGATATGAACAGATGAGCAAGATGATTGAAAACGATGAAAGTGGATAACTTACAGATACTAATTGCCATAGTTAATTTATTGTTTTGAACATGAACGCGTTATTTTCCTCGATCTCTCAATTGCTCATTTGGTGTATAAATTCTCATAATCGTAAAAAAAATACACCATTACTTTCTTAATTTCAGGCTTATTTTTTATTTCACAAGTCCGTCTTGGTGTATTTTCTTTTTATGGTTCCGTGACGATACAGTTTAGAAACTCGAACATGCCATTTATACCAAGAGCCGCACCCTGCCTTAATATACTGTGTATGTTCAACAGGTGAACTTGATCTAAGAGGGAGTGTCTCGGTGTTAGCGGTCAAAAGCTGATTTCTAATTGTATGCTGAATGTAAACACAGTCCGATTACAACATTGACTGTGTGGGACCAGGCGTTAGAACCTAAGGCCAGCGATCCAGATTTGGATCTTGTCACAGGTTCCCGAAATCATTTCACCTGTAGATCACTTTCTCGGTACGCTGGCTGATGTCGGTTTCCTTCACGTTCTTAGCAACAATCCTCTAATGGCACTAATGAATTACATGCGGAAAAATGTTAAATAGCTACCCGAAAAAAATTCTGATCTGCCATTCTGGAGTTTTGAGAATTTACTCCAAACGAACGGGGGGATGGCTCTTTCAAAATGCGTGACCGTAATCCTTCCCGGATCTAACAATCTCAACGTTGGTGAGCCAGAAATCCTAGAAACAGGGCCAACGAAAATATAAGGGGGTCTGTCTGGTGTTGCAAGGTACACCTATTTAGATTGTCACCAATGAGTGAATTTTTTATCAGTATCATCCCTTCCCCTTGTACACATTTCTCTTAACTTTTCTATCACCGTTAACTAAATCTTTGAAATCGTTTTCGTGTTTCAGAAGCTGCAGGTGAACAAGGATAATACAACAGTTGACAGCCAACAGTGCCGCCGCAGTTCTGCGTAAGTAAATGTGTAAACCGTAAAATTGTGACGTCTAAGATTATGCTGATAACAGCTGTAGTGACTGTGTACTGCAAGGTACTGAATACAATGTGAATCTTCTGCTCTTTCTATTAGTCAGCAGTAGCGCCAATGATAAACAGTTCATATTATTATGTAAGAATGTAGTTTTTCCGCCGTTTTTTTTTATTAATAAAAGTTTCTCCGAAATTTCGTCTTTTTATAAATGTACTCATTCCAATTTTATTCAGTACATCTTTTGTTTCAAATAGTTATTCCAATTTCTATATCGAAAGGATTGGCAAAAAAGTGTACAGTAAAATGACGGTAAATTGCAGTACACTTTCGCTTTTCAAATAAATTTTATTTAACTTGGGAGTGTTTATATTACGGTGAAAAGAAAAATCGTAAATCGAATGCGTGTCAAAATTCACCCAGCCTCAACCTAACCTCATATTCCGGCAATGCGCATGTTTTATTCCTGTTGGAATGAAAATCTTAATTCTTCTGTGTCCCTAATAAACAAACTCTCTTCAGCTTCCCTCTTCATTTAACTGCGATGTGGCACTCGTCCCGGTGGCAGCTTCCCTACATAGCAGCTTTCCTATTTCATGATAAACTTTTAATTTTAAAATTTATTGAATACAAATTCACCACACAACTAGTTTTGCCATTTAAGAATTGTAATTCTTTTCAATGTTCTGATAAATTGTTCACCATTTCCACTGGTAATTTACTGCAATCCCTGAATCCCTTAGCTAGTGAACAAAATTTATGTTTTTTTCTGACTTTGCGCCTTGTCGACGTCGAGGTCATTAGAGGTGGGAAAGGGAGGGGATTCGGCAATGACCTTTCGGAGGAAACATCCTAGCATTCACCTGGACTAATTTCGGGAAATCGTGGAAATCGAAAAATAGATTCCCGGATCAGGATTCGAAAATTCGTCCTCCAGAATGCGAGACAATAGCGCTGCCACCACTTTTGATAAATTATGCTTAAGTCAAGTGTGGTCATGGTCAGCTTTCCTAATTCTTCTATCAATATTCTTCTGAGCCTCAACGCCAATACATTACCTGTACTCTTACCAGTCTCCTACCTTCCAACGAATCCCTTTTCAGCTCCCATACAATATCAGGTACGGATTGCGTTCTGTGCTAAAATCAGCAAACAAATCTATCTGCCCTCCGCCGGTCCAACACCACCATACTCGAGCAATGGTGTGACCAAGGTTTTGTAACCTACTTCCCTTACTAGCTTATTAAAAAATCTTGTGAGAATCATTTCTATTAGGAGATAATTAAGGGTAGGTTTCTCCAATTAACGTCGCCTAATTGACAGAAGATATGTGCGGTACTCTTTCTGTGAACTTATTTCAGGTTTAATAATTCTCGATGTCGACAAATTGTTTTCAAGCTTGTTTTAGAAAATTATGGTATTGCCACGGTTTAAGATAATAGCAGTTTACTATTTACGCAATTTCCTAATAATGGCACACCACGTCGTTATCTATACAATCCTTTAATTTTTTTTTTTTATAAAAGATACATCACTTCACTCTTGTTTGTCATGGAAGATAATTCTTCTATAAAATTAAACTCATTATAAAATATAATCTATTTAGTTTTAATTTACTATTTGGGCAATTCTGTCTCAATTCTTCATATTTTACGGACAGACGATAAAGACGGAAGCTTCAGAAATATTAGTATCAATGATTTGGTATTCTGTCTCTTAGACTCAAGTGTTTTATAATAATCGGCTACAAAAGTAGTAGAGTGGATGAACTGTACATATCGTGCTGGTTATGCACTAGAAGTAGATTTTATATTTCTGTCAGATTCTAGTTTCTTTTCGGAAGTGTAATATTGAGTACATTGTAACCTTCAGATATTAATTTCATGAGCGAGTAAGGAATATTTTTACACAATACACAAACGTTGTGGTTATCAGAATTAATTAATTAATTAGCTAATCTAGATATCACTTTTTAGCGAAAATGATGCAGAAGTAATCTTTCAGAAGATGTCGAACATTTTATTCTCTTATTATTACATATTTCAATACATTCTGAAACTATGTGGTATAGTTTTTGTTAATTTTTTCTCGCTATACATCGTTTCATGGTTATTCTCCTCCTGAAGAACCGAACCAACTCTCAGGTTGCTAAGTAAATTTAGTTACTTTTTTTTTAAAAGTAAATTGGTTGATATATCTTGCCAAAGGCTATGCTTAACTTCTTTTGTTTCTTTGCTGGAAGCCTATTCCTTGAACCAGGCTTATACGATATTTCCATTTCCCTCAGTCTTTCACATTTTCTTTTATCTCTTGTTATATTATCACAGTACGCTTTAAATTTTACTCGATTCAGTCCATATGCTGGTTCCATTCTGGTATTCTGTATTATATACGTGTATTGTCTTATATTGTCTAATGAGCACATTTGTCTGATGTTTTGATTTATTTCTCTACCTAGAAATTTTCCTCCAATTTTTTTAACACATTCATTCCTTAAGCTCTAATTGCTTTATTAATTTTTAATGTCTTCCTTTTGATTTACGATGTTTAAGTTAATACAGGCCAAACAAAGTTTTATAAGTTCTCACTATCATCGTTTCCTAATTTGTTTGTTATACCATATTGAATATAATATGCAAACTGCTATCCTTTTCGCTTTGGCAGGTCTGTTACTACAGTCTCTTTAATTCTGTTTATTAGCCTACGGGTTTTAATAATTTATTGGCCCTAAACCATCAGTTATTTAATTTTAGAGTATGACAGCTTTGTTTTACTATATGCTAATTAAATCACCACATGAGGATAAAGAGGTCAATGCGCTGAAAGTGAGAGTACCAGCCAAATTGTATTTTTACACCACGTCCATCATTAGCAATGTGGTTGGCTTTCCGCCATTCTTTAGACAGCGTTTGGCCTTTTATACTATATTCTAAAACCTTCCCTTCATTTTGGTTGACCAACACATTGCTACCTTAGCGTTAATAAACTAGCTTCGTCAGCAAGTTTGACTCCGCTTACAATTAGACTTAGTGTGGTTTTAGGCGAGCACTTGGAGCCGGTTGTATCCTGAAATACTAAATATCCCAACGCAATTGTTGCACTGTTGCAGAAAACACTATACACTCTCAAATTAGAATACAATTTACAAAGTAGGTCAAAAATTAATGACGCATTGCGCTCAAAGCGTCCGCCCTTGTGACGTGTAAAAACAGTTGAAGACGCAGTCTCCGCTGCAATAGTCCGTTGTGAATCATAGTCGCAGATATTTCTGGACGCACCTCCGCAGTGTGTGCTTCAAGGTGGGAAATGCTCTGAATTCGCTCGCAGCGGAGTAACATCTGGGCATTAGCTGGCCTTAAGTGGGACAGGATATTCAAATTTTTTAAGAAGACGTGTGTAAAATATCGAGATAGAAGAATACCTTATCTATAAAAGAATAAAGTGGCCACAATAAAAGTAGAAAATCGTGAGAGACATGCATCAGTTGAAAAAGGAAGTGAGACAGGGGGTGTAGTCTATCTCCATCAATATTGAATATCTATGTGTATGAAGCAATAAAGGAAGAAAAAGAAATTTGAATGTGGCATAAGTGTTCAATGAGAAAAAAATCTACTATTAGCAGAACAAACTAAGGATATTGGGAAGTTATTGAATGTCATGAATAAAATACTGATGGAAGATTTTAAACTAAATAAACCAAATAAATATAAAAGTGATGAAATGTGGTAGAAATGATAGCAGTAACAATAGATTAATTATGAAAGTAGAATGGAATGCGATAGGAGAAGTAATTGAATTGTGATACCTAGGAAGTAAAATTAAAACTGATGACCGAAGCAGGAACGATGTTAATAGCACAATAACACTAGCGAAAAGAGCTTTCATGATAAAGAGAAATCTTTTATTTTTAAATATTGATATAAGACTCATATTTTTTTTCTTTTCTGTCATCAGTCTTTCGACTGGTTTGATGCAATCCTCCACCCCTTCCTAACTTGTGCTAACCTCTACATACCCTTTACAACCCAAGTCCTGAATTATCTATTTCATATATTCTGATCTCTGTCTTCCTCTACAGTTCTTACCTTCGACTGTTCCCTCCACTAACAAATTAACCAATCCAGCATGTCTCAAAATATGTCTCTTCCTTCTCTAAGCTTCTTTGACAAACTTCTTTCCTCCCCCATCATTTCCAAAACTCGTTTCATTTCGTACTTTGTCTGTCCACTTAATTTTCAGCATTCATATGTAGCACCACATTTCAAATGCCTCAATTTTCTTTCTTTTTGGTATTCATAATGTCTATGCTTTGCTACCATAAAGTGCTGTTCTCCACACATAGTTTTAAAAAGTTCTTTATAAGTCCTAGATCAATATTTTTTATGGAGGTTCTTTTTTTGTAGTGCTATTCTGCTTTTAACATCATTCATGCTTCGGCCATCGGTTGTAATTTTGCTTCCCAAGTAGCAGAAATTCGTTTACTTCTCCTAATGCATCCGATCCTATTTTTATATTTAATCTATTGTGATTGGTATCATTTCTGCTACATTTCATCATTTAGTCTTGCTTTGATTTATATTCAGTCCATAATCCTCCTTCAGTATTTTTTTCATGCCATTCAGTAAATTCTCTATCCTCAGCCTATTCTGATAACAAGACAATGTTATCAGCAAATCGTAGTACTCATAAAGTCTCATAAAGATTTTGTTAAAACTATATGTGGAATATAGCACTTTATGGTAGCGAAGCATGGACTTCAGGAATACCAGAAGAAGTGTATGAAATGTGGTGCCATGGAAAGATGATGAAAATTAAGTGTACGTACGAAATGAACGCGTTTTGAAAATGGTGACTGAGGAAAGACGCTTATCGAAGTTTTTTTGGCCTTACGCCTCGTCGACGTCTAGATCATTAGAGCCGGGATGGAATTCGGGACAAGGAACGGGAAGGAATTCGGCCATGGCCTTTTGAAGGAAGCATCCCGGCATTTGCCTGGAGTGATTTGAGGAAACTATGGAATACCCAAATGTGGACGCATGGACGGGTATTCGAAACCGCGTCCTCCCGAATGAGAGGCCAGAGAGTTAACCGCTCACCCACCACTCTCGGTCGAGGAGTCTTGCTGAAATAAGAGACAGGATTGTAGGTCACATTTTAAGACTTGTGTGATTGGTTAATTTATTGGTGGTGGGAATAGTCGAAGGTAACAACTGTAGACGTAGATAAAGATTATAAAATGTGAAGCAGATAATTTAAGATATATGGTAGATTGTAAGGGGTATGTTGTGATGAAGAGGTTAGCGCGATAAAGGACGGGATGGAGGATTGCATCAAAGCAGTCGAAAGACTGATGACAGGAAAAACAACTTAATTTACTACTGAGGGGCTATACCGTCGGAAACAAACTTGCATTGCTGTTTTAAATTAAAGCTAATGTCTGACCAAATCGTACAGCGCACTTTTGGTCCTGAAGTTTCACGACAATAAGCTTACCGCGCGACCCAACTGTTAATTTCGGACCATAGAATGGCAATATAAGGACAAAACGGACAGAAAAAAATGTAAAGTATTCGCTTCCTCACTATTTTCGTCTTGCTATATTAACTGACTGTGAAAGCATGTGAAGTGGGAGTAGCATGTGTCCGTTTCTTCCGACCAAGCTGAGGCAACGTTAAACAAATTCGTGGCAGGAACTCTTTAGCTCCTGCATCTTCCGCTCACTCTCACTACGATCAGGACATATGAAGTAAATTCAGTGCCGAATCTGGAGGGGAGTGGGGAGCAAACCGGGGCACTTCCCCGGGCAGCAACTTCAGGGATGGGTAACGAAATCTAGTTTGAAGGGGCGGAAAATCGCAAATTCATGTGTCGGTGACTTTTTTTTTTTTTTTTTAAAGCTTTTTTTTAAATCTCATACTGCCCAAGGTGACAACCAAGGGGGAGACAAAATAAAAAAATCATGTTTTTAGGGGCAGCAATATGTTTTTCCCCAACTCGGAAAATGCGTAGATCATTGAGAAAATTTAACAGCCGACAATTGTGAAAGAATGTGATATGTTACATTTCATTGAAATATTCGATTCCACTTCCAACAATCACTTTTTGTAATTTCAACTGTGATTATAGTCAGGGAGCGTCCATAAACTACGTAGCTCGGTCTAAATAGGGGGGGAGGGGTTGGCTGGAAAGCTACGCTGGACTATGTGGGGGGAGGGGGGCTTTCCGAGCGAGGCCACGTAGCTTTCCATTTATATTGTTTGTCACAGTTAAAATGGCATACATAACTCACGACAGCATGTGAATATTTATTTCAGTCATTTAAACATATCAGAATGTAATTTACGATAGTCCGACAAGAAAAAATATTACAAAATGTTTTCTGGAATCAATAGGGGGAAAAAAGCTACTTACTACGTGGGGGGAGGGGAGGGTTAGAGGCAAAAGCCACGTCGGGCTACGTGGAGGGAGGGGGGGGGGGGTTCACATGATACCAAAATAGAGCTACGTGGTTTATGAACACTCCCTTTTAAATTGGGCACAGAAAAGAAAAAGAAAAGTTGGACAAAACGCACTTGTGAAAATGAAATTTAGGATTTTCACGAAGACAGGAGTATACAGAATTAAACGGTGAGCTTGGAGGGCAACGTTGGGGGGGAGGGGGAAGGCTTTCTAACGTTCAGCTTTCGGGAAAGTTCGTCGGCTTCCTGACAAGATATAAAATAAAGAAAAATATGACAGAATTCTGACAGTGGTGTTACTCTCAGCTGTTGAAGGCGCATCTACAGAGCCTTAGCGGTATCACTTGACATTTCGAACCATATACCGAGCGTGGTTGATGACTGTTAACGCTCTGGCCTCGCATTCGAGAGGACGCGGCTTCGAATCCCCATACGAGCATTCAGTTTTTGGTTTTCCATGGTTTCCCCAATTCATTCCAGGTGAAGGCCGCGATGCTTCCTTCAAAAGGCAATGGCCGAATTCCTTCCTGTTCTTTGCCTCTACTTCTGTCCTACCTCTAATGACCTCGACGTCGACGAGACGTAAAGCCTTAAGCAAAAAAAATCAAACCATATGACATCATCGCGACGTATTTCTAACACTGCGCTTTCGTATTTCGCTTCCTTCCTGTCCCCCTGTCAAGTGGAGTCCAAACCATAACTAAACAGAGAATCAACGTGTTGAACAATCCAAAACCCCCTTCACCCTTCTGTTAAATGACTACCGGATAGAAATTCCTTGAGGCTTAACAAGTAGACGGATCTTAAGTTGCCATCACTGTCTCTAATTGGAAGTACGGAGTTCTGTCTCTGCGAATCCTACCAGCACGTGTGGCTCGTGAAAGGAGCTACCTTTCTTACTAGTACCACTGTTTTAGTCTTTGGAAGACGATTCTATTCGCTTTTATACCGACTCCTAAAATAATGTGCAACGATGTTTTGTTCGAATTTAGAACGCTTTGGTGCTCACAACTACCAAGTTTTACGGTAATAATTTCGGATGGTTGTAATTACGTTCCGAGTTTTATGCTTCGCTTTAGTCCCCATGAGATCTTTGTCAGGGCCTTCAGGATCTTCTGCCCTGATATCATCTCAGTTTGGGATTGACATGGTGGTAAAGAAAAATATGCGCCATAAAGCCCAGAAGATATTCACAGCTATATAAAATGAAAGCTGTTGAAACTGTATAATATTTCAATTTCCTGGGGTCTTAATGAGCTAGTACAATTTTTACAGGCTGCGTAATCCGCCTCTTTCGTAGCTACCTAATATATCTAATTAAAGCTTAACATATAATGCAAACTACAGTAAGTACTTTACTTTGACGAGACCAGTTTTCAGACCCACAAAAATTCAGGTCTCGATCGGAATTCAAGCAGGGTATCGCGCTCGATCAAGAAACACGCCTCTTTACCACCGTTCAGTGTATTGTTGTAAGACGAGAAATATAATTTACGGGACTCTTCTTACGTAAAGCAGATTTTTCCTTTAGATTCTTTAGCAAGTCACATATTAAGAGTAACATAGAGACAGAGCAGACAGCTTCTTTCGGTGTGTGTAGTAGGCTATCGCGGCGTATTTGCCAATGATTTAAATTGCATATCACTTCATTTCATAAGCACAGCGGTGAGATTTAGGTTTTGACCTAGCACCTGGGCGCGCGATCTGATGATCACGAATTGGGTGCCGCTATCTCTCCATCTCTGTTGGTCAAGTACCAGGTGGTGGAAATTTGTTCTAATATTGGACTCTAACCAAATAACCGAGGATACTGAGCAATAGCTACCAAGGTTACTGGACGGTTATCGAACATTATTTCAATAAAGGAAAAGCGTATAGACACTATATTCAAATGTTCTGTAAAAGAAAAGGTTTCTTCGGCAGCCAAATTGAAATATCAATAGTTACAAGTCGTAGTTTGGGTGCATTATATGATTCCTTTCTCTAAGATATCTTCTTGTAGATGATGAGTAACTTTAGTGTTTCGATAAAATATCTCTGTTCCGGCTTTTTTATATCAACTAATACAAATTTTCAGAATATTAAACTAGCTTTTCAACACTGATTACTAAAAGATTATGCATCTGATTAGCTGCGATGTCGGAGAAGAGATATACACTGGTGACTAACTACAAGTTTAGGATAGAGGTATAAAGGAAATACTTCGATTAAAAATATTCTTCTGGCGCATTCATTTTACAAACGACCGTTCATATCTTCTGTGAAACATTTTGGTTCAAATAGTTCTGTTAGACATAATAAACCCGATTTTTTAAAAAAAGCCATATTTTGTAGAACAGTCGTAAAGTAATTCAGGCCATAATCATTTCAGGTATTATCACAAAAATATGCTAAATATCTTTCAATTTGTTGGTTGAAAAAAAAGTCCATTAACAATCAAATGAAATCTTCACAATAGTTTATGGAGGAAGTAAAATCTTGATCTTCTCTGTTCTCATACTATGAGTATGACCAAAGATAGGAAGCTGATGGTTTCTGATATATGGTAATTACTTAAACCATTTTTAAAAACTTGATAAAGCTTTGAATATATGGCTAATAATGCAATAACAACATAACGCGTTTCTGAATAGCTATAAAAGAAATTCTAGAAATAAACTGTGTCCTTAGGTAGTACAACTTTGAGGAAACAGATCCTATTGCTGAATATTAAATTTAATCAAATTGTAACTATAGTTTAGATATATCACATGAAGTTTGCCTGCTTTGAGGAAATCGTTATAATGAGTGTTTCATTTTTACAAATTATTAGTAATTATTGTAATATAGAGACCGCTTACTGTGTTATTGATTATCTAAAATATGATTTCGGCACATTAATGAGGTATTTGATTAATACAGGGAATTCTGCAGTTAAATAAAGTGGGGCAGTATTTATTTGAATATTAAATATATAAATTTAAATTAATTTTGAATAATAATAATAATTGATAAAATTGCGTTGGAGCGCTCGCTTCGGTGGCAATCTCCCTACACACCCCTCTTTCTCCTTTCCTCTTCCAACCTACTTGTGCCCTCTACTAATTTTTACTTTAAATTCCTTCAGTGTTTCCGGTAAATTATTCATCACTTCTCTTGGCAATTTATTCCAGTCCTTCACACTCTTTCCTACGGAAGAAAATTTTCCCACACCCTTATGTCTGAAATCAAATGCCAGTTTGTGGTTATGGTCAACCTTACCCTTCCAAGCACCTCTCTTAATTTCCTCGCCAATATTTTTCCATGCTTCATCACCAGTATAGGCCTTGTACACTCCCATGACTCTCTTCACCCTCCTTCTATCCTCCAATGAATCCCACTCCAGCTCCTTTATCATATTAGTTACCAATTGTGTTCTGCTGTAATTTCTAAAGACAAATCTGGCAACCCTCCTCTGCACCCCCTCCAACTCCTGTATCTGATACCCAAAATGTGGGTTCCATACTACACCACCATATTCCAGCAGTGGTCTGACCAAACTTTTGTACCCCTATTCCCTTACTTCTCTAGGGCATCCCCTCATCACTCTTTCTAACAAGTGAAGGATTTTGAACCCTTTCCCTATTACCTGTCCAATGTGTCCTGCCCAGTTCAGTCTGCTACCAAATGTTATGCCAAGGTGTTTACATTTCGAGTCGTCAATAAGTAGCTCCTTTCCCACTTTATAATCATAATCAGCCTTTAGCTTTCTATCTGTGTACCTAACAAGCTGGCTCTTCTTTGCATTTATCTTCATCCCATGTAACTTACAATGATTGACAATCTGTTTCAAGCTCATAGAGGGCCGGCAAATGAGCACTGACAATCTCTCAAAACCTCAGATCGTTTACTTGTCAGCAATTACTTAGAGGATCGTTATGGTTACTTAGTATCTGTAGTCATACTGATCATGTCACCAGGCGATGGTCACGTGCCTGAAGTAGCGTGCCGCGTGCGGGCAGGTTTGCGACAGCGAACCGTCCCATGTCCTCGGAAATTCTGGCGGCGTCCTTCAACCGGCGAAACAGCACCTTTCCGGTCCGTGAATGAAGGCGGACGTATCGCATGCTGCGCTGTTGTCCGGTATTTAAAACAAGTGGATACCGCCCGAAGATGTGCTCCTGCCCTGACTGGTCACTACGTTTCTTACCTCTTCGACATCCTAACTGAGCCCATTCTCGAAGCTACGTCGACTACGCAGAGGCTTAGTTTGATTCAGCAGTCCAATCGGAACCATCAGTCGCGTTGTACATATCGAATGAAAAGCTGACTGAATTTTACCTCCAGGTCCATTAACGTGATATCTCCCAGAACAGTGCATTGGCCTGTATTCAGCTACTTGAGCAATATTTTGAGTTACAGTGGCACATCCGTCCCCCGCTGGGAAAACAGCTTTCATATTTTTACATAGCACCAATCGCCCGAACCCTCCGACGGTCTATTGTGTACCTGGCGCATTCAGTACAACCTGACTAGGGATTGCAATCCAGCAAAGCGGGATCCCGCAATCCCGCGGGATCCCGCGTCATTAGACAGTCTGGCGGATCCCGCACAAAATTAAGCGGATCCGCAATCCGCAAAATCCGGCGGAAACGCGTGTCAGTCTGCGTGACTCGCTGCCCAACTCGGTCTCTATCGGATGTATTGCTCTATTTGCCTGTACCCTTGCAGTTGGCATTTGACTCGTGTGAACAAACGTTTGTTTTTGTCTACCTTCGTCATTCGTAAGTAAATTGATACACTTTTACGTATTCATTTTCGAGTACACATTTCTGTAATTTGAGTTATGTTGCGTATTTAGTAAGATTTTCTAACTATGTAATTATTTTTATGTGTCGCAAACGTTATCTGAACTACACAGCTATTTATTCACGGTTTCATTATTCCAATTTTCTGTATTTGCAGATAAAGTTAATGTGACAATTTCCTTATTTGCGGCTGAAAATTTGATTATTCGTTGATAGGAAACTAATGTTATCGTAATTTTAAAGATCGCATACCTATTTATTTAGCAGCTATCAAAAGACAATTTTATATCCTTTGAGATATTGTTGTTTTGGCCGCTGCCTCAATGCGTTTCTTTGACGAAAGCCGCCTGCTTACATGTGACGCTCAGGCTATCGATTAATACCACTTCTCCTTATTATTTCGACTAAAGGCAAAAAAGTTATAATGAAGTATTCACGAGTGTATCGACGAATTGTGTTGTAGGAACACCATACTTCGACTGCTGCCTCCGCCGTCTCCCTCACGTGTGAAATTTCGTGTTTTTACAATGAAATGCGGAGATACAACCTATTAAAACTTCACTGCAATCATTCGCCGAGAAAGTCTCCTTTCTTACTAAAAAGTAATAATTTCCACTCAAAAAACGTCGTTACACCACATAAGTAAAACTGAAATACTTGATAGTTTAAGTGTTGGTTAGCACTTTCTTTTAATAACATTGAATCAACTGTAAGATCAATCAAGGAATCAGGAGATATATAAGGAATCCCAACAAAAAGTTATGAGATCTTGTTCTGAGCCAAGTCTACACTTTACAGAGTATATTCACTTCACTTTGTGAAATGGAATGCTTTCTCTCGGTGTTATGGAACGTTTATTTAGAATTAAAAAAAAAAAAAACTCTGGTAACTTGGCCATTAAGAAAACCATGCTTTTAAACTTATATGATGTATTGTTAGGCACATAATGACCTAACACTGAATATTTTTCATTTTTTATTATTTGATTAAAAATTGGCTTAGATTAAAAAACAAAAATGTAAAACCACGAAATGTACTTAAGACATGCTGAAAAGTTTTAATGTCATTTTGCCAATTAAAATATTGTTAACTGTTAATTTTTATCATTTACAATTAAAATTTATTTCTTAATTTAGTTATTATTTAAATTATTAACGTTTTAAGTAACTATGTTTTAAATATATGCGTTAAAAAACTGTTTGCGCCAATCCCGCACGGATCCCGCGGGATTGCAATCCTTAAACCTGACCAAGCCACGACACAGATGTTAAACCACAGTGTAATAGGCCTGACAGATTTCAATGAAATACATAATGTTCAGAGGAGATGTGAAACACCGAATACACAAACACCTGATCAAGAAGAAATTACAGAAGTTTTTACTTATGGATTTATGCCTCATTGACTTCAAGGTCGTTAGAGGAGTGATAGTACTGGGAGCAAGGAATGCGGCCATGGCCTTTTTGAAGGAACCATCCCGGAATTCGCCTGGAAAGCCGAAACCACGCTGGAGAAAGCATGGAAAACCCAAATCTGGATTACCGGACGGGTATTCGAACTCGTGTCTTCCCGAAAGTGAAGACAGAGCGCTACCGCTCACCAAATACGTAAGTTGGCAGCTGAAAGCCAAGATTGTTGCTTCATTATTATTTTGTCAATACTGTATGTCACTGAGTCCGATGTGATTTCGAAACAGAACAGAACATCAAGTCGCTTAACGGGGCTTTGTGGCTTATCAATGGCAGGAACATTAGTGCCGGGAAAAGATTGGGGACAAGAAGCGGGACAGAAATCGGTCTTTTTTCCTTTTCTGTGGAACCATCCCGGTATTTTCCTGTAGCGATTTGAGAAATCGTGGAAATCGGAAACCTTGATGACCAGACCGGGTACCGAACCTGGTGACCACGAACGCCAGGTTCTGAATGTTGCCATTCATCAACCAGGCTCGGTCTCTGCATAACGAAACTCTGCACAGACCTCGTGTGTATCATTTTACTTATACAAAATCTTTCAAGGAAACGAATAAATTTTTAAATTTAAGTTACGCGACAGAGGTTAACTGATTTTTAAACAACGATCCAGCGGTATGTCTTTAGTGATTAGTCTGTTGACCAAAGCAATTGTTTCCGACCAGTGTCAGACATAAACAAGGAGAGAGGTTGGGTTTCTGTCTATGAACTTGATTATATTTGTCCCTCACCTGTCTAAAAATTGCTATGGGGAAAACGTCGTTTTCAATACACTGGAAAATCTCTAGAACAGCTGCGCATCCTTCCAGAAGAAGGAACACAGAATGTCTCCTTTCTTTGCAGAAACGATGGATTCGCTGTAGCCATTTTAGAGTAGACAGATTCGGTGCCGAGAGAAGAAAAAATGTTTTTACAAATTCTTAGGACGGATCTTATCAAATGGATACTATATAACTCGAAGGGGTTGCCTAAAATCTGTTTAAGAATTTTTTTTGTTTCTAAGATTCTACGTTTAACTGACATGAATCCTCTCTTTAAAAGTGATAGAAAAGGTTCGTCAAAGACTCTTTTGAAGAAAGGATGTGTTACTGTTAAATTCGTGTGAGTCATCGAATCCTTGTGAGACTTCACCAATCTTTGAATGTGGACTATAAGGTTTCATCAAGACATCGTGAAACATTGTTACCATCTTGCCAGACAGTTATCACGTGTGTCCCATTTTTATTCCCTTCTGCATAAGTACCGGAGAGTGAAAATCTCTTTGACAACTAAGATTAGAGCCGAAAAGTCGTGTCAAGCTTCAGCCAGTTTCTTCGCTTTAAAGACCATTGCCACGAGATCGGCCCCACATCGCGTCAGTTTATACTGATGGATATGTTCTATTTTGTGCGTGAAATATCCTAGATATTTGCAAATTTTAAATTAATTCTCTATGGAAGGAGACACATGAGGAAAATAGAAGATATGATAAGTTAATTCGTCCAAATTCCTTGCATGTGCTTGTTTTCTCTGTAGTAATCAAGAGAGGCGATAAGCATATTAGGAGAACACTTCGAACAGTTGAGTCTCACACAAGGAATATAAGCGAGTAGAAGTGTCCACAGGACGTCACTGCTCTTGAGGAGTGTATAAACTGGAGACTGTTGTCATGCAGTGTCCAGTGGTGGCCATAGCTGTTGAATCTGACTTGTGCGGTTGACTTCTCTCTCTGAGCCTAGCGATACATTTTACAACTATCCTATTCTGTGAATCTGACTTGTGCGGTTGACTTCTCTCTCTGAGCCTAGCGATACATTTTACAACTATCCTATTCTGTATTTCAAAACTTCACTCCAGTAATGAACTTCAACTGTGCTATTCTTGTGTGAGCAATGTTGTCGGTTCATTTCTCGATTGTCAATTTCGTTTAATTCCTTCGGCAAGGGCCACTTCCTGATATATGCTCGTACCCGTATTATCAGCATACTTCGCTGGTTCAATAGCTGAATTGTATCCAACCTGGATATGACTGAGCTATCAGACAATGGCGATAACTGAATTACTCGATGCCGCTAGCACTACATTACTCCACGCGAACCGATGTTGTAATAACCCAGCCGACCATGACATCATATTATACAGGCGCCAGCCAGAACAACACAGACGAGAATCGCGCGAAAACAGTGGTTTTTGTTTCAGTTATGCTGAAAATTAAGTGGACAGACGAAGTAAGGAATGAGCGAGTTTTGGAAATGATTGGTGAGAAAAAAAAGTTTGTGGAAGAAGCTTACAGAAAGAAGAGACAGGCTGGTAGGTCATATTTTGAGACATGCAGGTTTGGTTAATTTGTTAGTGGAGGGAACAGTCGAAGGTAAGAACTGTAGAGGAAGACAGAGATTAGAATATATGAAGCAGATAATTGAGGACGTGGGCTGTAAGGGGTATGTAGAAATGAAGACGTTAGCACAGGATAGGAAGGGATGGAGGATTGCATCAAACCAGTCGAAAGACTGACGACAGCAAAAAAAAAAAAAAAAAATGTGGTAAACATTTTTCACGATTCACAGCATTGTTGGGAAACCAAAATTATTTGTCCAGTGTGACGTCGAACATAATAATCTAAATACCTCAATACTAACTAGAGGGTTTTGACTGAAAAAGCCATCTCTTTAAAGTGGCTGTAACAGGATAATCTTTGAAACCGTATATCAAGACTAAGTTTCGAGTTATCAGCCGAGAATATGAATTTAAGAAACAAACGCAAAATTTATAAAAGCAGTGTATTCAACGTTTTTGTATGATGTATGGGATGCGATTAGTTTTTTTCTGGTAATAGCTTTTTTGTTTGTTTATTTTTCTTTTTTGCGTTTTTTCTAATTCCCTATCCATTCCAATCCATCATCTACACATACTATTTTCAACCTACTTTCAATTATCTGCTTCAGATATTTTAATTTTTATCTATAATTCTTCCTTTCGATCGTTCCCCCCAATAAGAAATTACTCAATCCTTCCCTCGCAATTCTGTGATATTCTTCAAAAAAATTCTTACCCCACCCACCGTTTCCAGATGTTCATTTCATGCTTTATCTGTCCACTAATTTTTAAAAACCTTCTGCCGCAACAGTTTTCCATAAAGGGAAGTGATCTGCGTATACAGTTTTACAATGTACTTTCGACATACCTGATCAGTGAGTGATACTAAGACATTTGTTTTTCTGAACCTCTTATCGCTAGCGCTGATCTGATTTTGAGACCATTCTTTAATCAGCGTTACAATGTAATTTCATCTCCTAATTAACAGAATTCTTTCATTACCGGTACTTCTAATGCACCTAACTATATCTTTACTTGTAGCTTACCATTACCATTTCTGCTGCACCTTTGTCTTTGTATAGTAATAGTGTTCCAGTATTTAATTCCTGACAATCAGGAATTTCCCGATTAGCTAAATTTAATGTGCCAAAAAAGGCTGTGTCAACAGCAAATCGCAGTATGTGATCGCTTCAAGCTTCCTCTACATACAAGTTAAATATTAGTGGTAACAGACACTGCAATCTTGCCTCAATCACTTCACAGGTCTAGTGTCTCGTTATTCTCTACTTTCAGTACAGCCGCCAAATTACAATCATCCACTGATCGAAGCCACTGCCGGGTCTTGTCCGAACAAGAACTTCCTCTCTCTTTTTATGAAAACTTTCTGCCATCACATTGGTCCAAATATATCTACCTCACTGAGCCCTTAACCATTCCGTGCGATTGTCCAACCGACATTCATGTACGGCTCCGAATTATGGAGCATGGCTGCCGACTGCCACATCAAAAAGCTGCAGGCACTGGAGAATAGAGCCCTGCGTGTTATTGTTGGTGCACCCCGCTATTTACCAAATTGGAGAATCCGACAGGATCTCCATTTTGACCCACTATCAGCTACCATAAAATCAGCTTCTGAAAAATTTTACTTTCGCTGCGAAAACGCAAGACACCCTGAGATCGCTGCAA
>JARYHS010009186.1:48345103-48718879 GCA_031002005.1 Vandiemenella viatica | reverse complement strand
TGGCTAAAAGGGTTCGACCGAGTCGCCAAGTACAACAGGTGGGATCATACCATGTGCTTGGCAAATGTTTATTTCTATCTGGACGGAACCGCCCAGCAGTGGTTCGAGAACAACGAAGAAAAACTGAATAACTGGGAAATGTTCCAGACGGAACTTAAGAAAACGTTTGGGGACCACCAGCGACAAATCCGCTCGGCGGAAGAACAACTGAAGAACCGGGCCCAACGACATGGGGAGCCGACGCAATCTTACATACAGGATGTTTTGGCCCTATGCAACGTAGTCAACCCGAATATGACTGAAGCCGACAAAATCACGCACCTAATGAAAGGTATTGCAGAAGACATGTACCAAGCTCTTCTGATAAAAGACGTCGCTACGACGGAAGAGTTCATCAAGTGGTGCCAGCGGATTGAGGAGATGCAACAAAGGAGGGTTGGGCGAAAGAAGTATGACAGACTTCCCAACGTAGTCCCTATGGCAGTTGTGGAAGACCAGCACGACTTTGCGTCTCTCATACGACAAATTGTGAGAGAAGAATTACAACAGTTCATGGCAGCTGGGACTCTTGAACCGAGTGAGCATCAGATCATGGCCATGGATGTAAGCCCAGTGGGTCATGAAGGAGCCGACGCGGCGGAAAAAGAGGTATTTCAGACAATAGCTCCTGTCTGCCGAGCCAATCGCACTCGACGTGAAGAATGGCCTCGCCCTGATATGACGTATGCTGCAGCTGCCAAACGGCAGCCTAGGAACCGGCCGACACGGCCACAACCAAATCCTCCGGCACCTATGACGTCCCGCAGACGAACGGACGTCTGGAGGACAGAAGACAACGCGCCAGTATGTTTCCACTGTGGGCGCCCTGGACATGTCATACGCTACTGCAGAGAGAGAAGACGAGTATTTGACGATTATTTTGCCGCAAGACGTCCGCCATCGAACAGTTCTACCCCAGGCAGCCACCCGCTGACGAGTTCGGTCGACCTACGGGAAGAAGCCCATCGCCGTACCCTAGACGAGGTCGATCCCCGACGCGCCGCTGCCGTTCATCGTCGCCGGACAGAGCTACCAGCCGCTCCCCTAGCCGCCGCACGCAGGAAAACTAAGCAAGGCGACCATCTACGGAGGTGAGGCCGCCGCAGATGAAAATCCTCCATGGAATGACAGTCACTAAGATGTCGGGAAATCTCATCAACGTTATAATCGACGGCCAACCTGTCCGGGCGCTGGTTGATTCAGGAGCTTCTTTCTCCGTATTGTCGGACAATTATCGTCGCACACTAAAGAAGACAATGTTCCGTGATACGGGGGCAACTGTGCTAAAGGTCGCAATGGAAAGTACGTCCAGCCAGCTGGAGCTTGTGTCGCGAGAATAACCATCAACAACAGGACCCAGCCAGTTGAATTTGTCATTTTAACAGAATGTAGTCATAATGTCATCCTTGGATGGGACTTCCTTAAGGCATCCCAGGCTGTCATTGACTGTGGAACGTCTGAGCTGCAAATTGAAGAAGTCGTTGCGACGGGTACACGTAACACAGAATCTTCTGGGAAGTTATTCGCCGTTGACAACGTGACAATCCCGCCGTTCGCAATGAGAAGAGTCCCAGTCAAAAACACGGACGACCGCAACCTTGAAGTGCTTGTCGATAGTAGAAAGTTTATTAGGCTCACGAAAGAAATCTACATACCAGCGGCTATCATAAGCATTATCGGTGGTCGAGGAGACATTTGGATCACCAACTGTCACGAGCAGTCACAAATTATCCCCAAGGGAATGTGCATAGGGACAGCTGAACCAGTCCAGGAGGGCGAGCTCAACGTCATTAACGAAGATCCATGCTCTGTTACTAGTACCGACAACACGCTGGAGGAAACAACTATGGAACTGCCAATAGGGTCCGGCCTGACCAAGGAACAACACCACCGGGTGTTAGCTATACTACGCCAATTCTCTGGTGTATTCACACCCCAGCAAAAAAAAAGGTCAGACGAAACGGCCCACGATAAAGCATCGTATCAATACTGGGGATCATCCGCCCATTAGCCAGCGCTCGTACCGATTGTCACCAGTCGAAAGGCGAATAATTCGAGAGGAAGTGGAGAAGATGTTGCATAATGACATTATTCAACCTTCGGAGAGTCCTTGGTCATCTCCGGTGGTCCTCGTAAAGAAGAAGGATGGTACGTGGCGATTCTGTGTCGACTATCGGCGGCTGAACAAAATCACAAGAAAGATGTCTACCCACTGCCGCGCATCGACGACGCCTTAGACTGCTTGAAAGGAGCTACATACTTCTCAACCATGGACATGCAGACAGGCTACTGGCAAATCGAGGTTGACGAAGCTGACAGAGAAAAAGACGGCTTTTTATTACACCTGATGGCCTCTATGAATTCAAAGTAATGCCATTCGGATTATGCAACGCTCCGGCCACATTCGAACGCATGATGGACAACTTACTTCGACACCTTAAGTGGACGACGTTGTCTTTGTTATTTAGATGACATTGTTGTTTTCTCGAAAACATTTGAAGAACATCTGAGTCGCCTGTCAACGGTGCTGAAGTGTGTTCAGACTGCAGGACTCCGCCTCAATCCGAAGAAGTGCCTCTTCGTCGCCAGAGAGATAAAAATCCTGGGGCACCTGGTCAACGGAGATGGCGTCCGCGCTGATCCAGATAAAGTAAGGGCAGTCATGGAATTTCCAACTCCTCAGCACATTCGTGATGTGAGAAGCTTTCTTGGGCTGTGCTCATACTTTCCGGCGTTTCATAAAAGGATTCTGTAACATGGCACGTCCACTGCAAGAACTTTTGCAGGGAGACGCCAAGTTTTACTGGGATGAAACTAAAGAAAGATCTTTCCAGGCACTTAAGGAGGCTCTAACTTCCGCACCAGTTCTAGCCTTATACGACGAGAATGCAGAAACTGAACTTCACACTGACGCCAGCGGTTATGGGATCGGTGCAGTGCTTGTGCAAATTCAGGAAGGTGCTGAGAAGGTGATAGCCTATGCATCAAGAGTATTCTCTAAGCCCGAGATAAACTACTCTACAACCGAGAAAGAATGCCTCGCAGTTGTCTGGGCTATCAACAAGTTTCGTCCGTATTTATTCGGCAAACCTTTCACCGTCGTAACAGACCACCATTCTTTATGTTGGCTAACCAGCTTGAAGGATCCATCAGGTCGACTAGCAAGATGGGCACTTAGACTTCAAGAGTACGACGTCACGGTGGTATTCAAAAACGGACGCAAACACAAGGATGCCGACAGCCTTTCAAGGAATCCTTTAATAGAACACAACAGCATGAATGGAATTTCAGCCCTCGCTGAATTAGGTGACGTTGCAGCTGAACAGAGGGAAGATTCAGAGTTATTAAGAACCATAGACGCCTTGGAGAAAGGAGAACCGGCCAAAGGAGGGTTTCAATTGATAGATGGGACATTGTATAAGAACAACTACGATCCACTAGGCCCCAAGTGGCTTCTGGTCGTTCCAGCTCATCTCCAGCCAGCTATTCTCAAGTATTTCCACGACGCTCCAATATCCGGTCATCTGGGATTTGTGAAGACCCTGGACCGAATCAGACGCAGGTATTACTGGAAGGGTCTCTACCGATCTGTCAAGCATTATGTGAGTCACTGTAAAGAGTGCCAGCGACGGAAACATGTGCCGCAATTACCTCCAGGTCATCTAGTACCAATTGCACCTGCAGCAGTTCCATTCCACCGAATTGGGATCGACCTTTTGGGGAGGTTCCCGAAGTCGACAACCGGTAACCGATGGATAATAGTCTGCACCGACTACCTCACGCGCTACGCTGTCACCAAACCTGTGCCGACTGCAGAAGCTCCAGAGGTTGCAAAATTTCTAGTAGAAGACATTATTTTGAAGCATGGAGCACCACGTGTGATGATATCCGATCGTGGAAAGGTATTCCAGTCAAGACTAGTATCAGAGGTCATGTCAAGATGCGACGTTGTCCACAGGATGACAACTGCATACCACCCTCAGACAAACGGTCTCACAGAACGCTTCAACAAGACATTAGCCGATATGCTGTCGATGTATGTGGATGTTGAGCAGAAGGATTGGGATACAATACTGCCAGTGGTCACATTTGCTTATAATACAGCAAGGCAAGATACGACAGGCTTCACTCCGTTTTTTCTGCTCCATGGCCGTGAAGCTGAGACCACAATGGATACGCTGTTCCCATTCCAGCCGGACGACACTCAGGATGACTATATAAAACAGCTCATTACCAGGGTCGAAGAAGCAAGACAGCTGGCTCGCATACGAACACTGGCCACCCAGGAGAGGGACCGTCAGCGGTATGACGGCAAGCACCGACCTGTTGCGTACAACCCAGGAGATCTCGTATGGATTTTTACCCCTGTCCGGAAGGTTGGGCTATCAGAAAAGTTACTGAAGCGGTACTTTGGTCCGTATCGTGTCATACGCCGCCGGTCAGACGTCACATACGAAGTCGAGGATTATGAGCCGTCTTCGAAACGACGAAAGCGAAGGGACATTGTTCACGTCCTCCGCATGAAGCCTTACTACAATCCTGACGAGCAGCTAGGCACAACCAGCTTCTTGTTCAAGGACTCTGAGGACGGTTTGGATACTGAGGAAGTCGGACAGGAAGATAATAGTACAAACAGGAGGGGCCCTCCAGAACTGCCATACAGAGGACCCACGACAAGATCAAGATCCAGGACACTTCAGCGTGCCCCAAAAGAAATCTAACAGCGGGACGCTGTTTTCCTCAGGAGAGGGAGCAATGCCGCATGAACGCCAGTGTACCGTCTGCCAGCATGGCGCAGCGGGTAGCGTCACGAATTGCGGTACCGAAGGTCGCCGGTTCAATCCCGCCCACTGACAAAAATTATTTAATTCTGTTTATTATTTCCAGAAGATTCTACATGTTTCCTAAGGTCACTTGTAACTTCTACACATTTCATTTGTTAACTACTCTTGTAATCTCTAGTACGTTCTATCTGTGTATAAATAGAAGAGCATTCTGCCCAAGAGGCAGTCAGTGCTGCGTGTATGTTTGAGTTCTCAATAAACCTGTTCTCAGTTTAAGTGCTGTGTTCATTGACAAGTAACCTTCGAATTCACACCTGTCCCGGTTCCAACGCGACAATATTACTAACATCTGCAAATAAAATTTTATAACATTTTTAATGCTGGATTTGAAATCTTTTATATAAATGAGAAATAGCATGGGTCCTAAAATGCTTGCCTATGGGACACCTATAAGGATGTGCCTTGATTCAGACAGAAACTTAACACAAAATGTTGGAGTTATCTGGGATTCCACAGATTTCTACTTTTTGTATTCTATTTTCTAGATATGACTGGAACCAGGCTTTCACAGTACCCTTTATTCCTATTGCTTTCAGTTTTATAGGAGGATGTAATGGTCCAGTGTCGAAAGCTTTTGAAAAATCCAGGAACAAGCCTGCTACACGATCACACCATCAAGTGCTTCAATCAGATTTTTGTAAACTGTGCTATGGCTGATGATGTTCCTTTTCCAGCTTGGAAAACGAACTGATTTGCCGAGGAGATTATATTTTCTCAGAAAACTTTTAAGTCTATCTTTCATAAGAAATTCAAATTTTTTGGATAAAGATGACAGTATTGAAATTGGGCAGAAATTTTCTATCTTCACCATTCCATGTTTTTTAATATAGGGAAGACCTTTGTAAATTTTAGAGTTTGGAAAATAATCCAGCTGCAAAAGGACTCATTTATCCTATGTGCTAATGGGGTATTAATACTGCTTTAAAAGAAACGTGCACATCATCCAAGCCAGTTGATTTATTTTTTAGCTTTGCAAATAGCTTTTTCCAGCTCTTTCTCTGTCACTGAGTGCAGAAACGTTGAGTTTACTGGGTAATTACAAAGGTAAAAGTTTTTTTTTGTATGCGTGTGGAAATTTTGTTTGAAGTTTTGTAGCTATGTTGGAGAAATAACTAACATGAACAAAATACACACAACATATTCATATCTCCATGATATGTGCTGCTGCGATAAAAGTCCGTAAGAAAATATCAACGTTATTATTTTACATAAGAATTGTATAAGAATATAGAAATATTTCCATGACAGAAAAAATATCCCAAAAGCTACTTATTGTACAAAAGTTTATTAATACCTCTGTGATATCTATTGGTAATGCCCTCAATCCTTGTAGACACCAGTGAAGCACTTTGTTTATATACCTGTGATATGTGCTGCTGCTATCTAGCGGTTTGACACTGAACTATCTCATTCATGAGACCTGCATAATCATTACTTTTTCTCTTTAAGTGTCAAATTCTAAAAATTCTTTGTTAATTTACAATGGTACCTAAATATAGACCTTAATCTTTAACACGATACCTCATTTCTTGATTTCAGTTTGATATCACAGGAGATCCTTAACCTCTAAAATGATACCTCATTTATTTCTTTCAGCCAGGTATCAAGGGAGATAAAAGGCTCATGACAAACAAAAGGTGAAGTAGTAATATTGATACTTTTGCCCTTTGAGGACTAAATAAAAAACTTTCCTAAAATATGAGGTGACCAAAGAGGAGACCTTAATCTTTAAAATACTACTTCATTTATCGAATTTGGTTAGAAGGGAGATAATGGCTTGTGACAAAAAAAACACCTTTTAGAAATAATATATATGATTACTCTTCCAATAATTTTTTTTTCACGCCATTCAGCAATACTCATCGGCTAACAGACAATGTCAACAGTAGATCACAGCATACTGACTTTTTTCCTTGAGCCCCACATGTAAATACAAATTTCAATTCACATCTTTCATTACTTGCTCTTACCCTTGGTGGAATATAATTGATAACTTTATGCAATCTAAATGAATTGATTTTAGGTCAAAAATTACTTTGATGGTATCGCTTGATGCAGATATACCAAAAGAGTAACACTGAACACCACCAACATTCATGCGAGTTCTAAAAACTAAAACTACTTTTTAATATAAGAAGAATTGAAGTTACAATTTCTTTTACAAAGATTTCAACGCACAAGGTATGAAGAAAGCCATAGCAAAGCAAATTAAACAAATAATTCCAGATAGAACAATGAAATAACCTTTATTTGAATAAATACATCAAAACAGTCCTTAATGGGAAAGGTTAGGATAAAATACCAATTTAATTGTTTGAAAGTATACGACTTTACAGTAATGATGTTAAGATAATTTTAAGCTCTAAAGAAAGATAAAAGAAGAAAATAAACATTTCATTTATACAAACATTTTGATGTCTAAAACACTAATTTAAATATCTTAAACTCCCATATATTGATATCCTGATTCTCAACTAAAGCGCTGACCCATCAAGAGATTTCCCTCATTCAAGTAACCTACAAGATCCTCTCAGCGTGTCTACTTCAAAGAAACAAGAACAGCTCAAATATACGATTAGTGAATACCGAGCAGGCTTCGGACCAGGGCGCTTCTGTGTTGAACAGATCTTCAACTCTAAAACAACATTGAAATAATATAAGGCAATCCAAAACTGCCCAATCATCTTTACAGTCACAGATTTCCCATTATTTCTAACATTACCAAAAGCTTTCCACAAATCCAGATAATCATAAATGAGTTCTGGCTTTTCCTTCATCCATTTCTTCAACATCAATCTCAATGGCAGGAATGGCCCTGACAACCATGTTTTACATAAAACCAAATAGATATCCATCTAAAATTTTCTTACAATACAGCAGCATTTCTCAACCTTTTTCAACTAGAGAACTAGCAAAATAATTCAACAGATCACTAACTTCTACGGGCCTAATTTTTTACCTATGAGTATATTACTGACATGTGGGCCATATTGCATTGTGCCAATAAATTGAAAGAACGATTTGAATTTATAGGGAAACAGTTTTTCAATTATAAGTTAACTGGGGCTTTTAGAAAATCTGGCTCATGGTCTCTTAATTTATACACTCTTATAACCTTTAATAATGAAAGTATAATATCCATCTGATGTGAACAATTTTTATTGATTTATTTCTTGCTAAATATTTTTAACAGGACATCATTTAGTTTAACAATTTTGTATTAAAAACGTGGAAGTTTGTTAGGTTTGTACGACTTTCTGCCGATCGACACTTCAGGTTGTAAGTTGCACATGCGCTGCTGAGCACGCAAGCCAATACTTTATCAGCAAGCCAGAATACATGGATTACTCATTTCTTCACTGCTGGGCAACAAGTTACCAGTTAGGCCTCGGAATAGTTAGTCGCTGCACCAACCTTACCATTCTCTGTTAGTTGTGTACTGTAAGGCCAAGTCTCATTCCTATGTTCAGTAGCATGGGTTACAGAATTCCTCTCTATCCTGTACATCAGCTGTAGTTGATTTATGGCTTAGTACAGATTAAATGTGATTTCCTGAAGAGGTTATTTGATTCAATTAACCCTTAGCTGTCCACTCCCTCTCCTAGATTCAAGGTCAAACCTCTATGTTCAGGTTTATTTAGAGTTGATAGTAGTACAAGAGAAGAGGAGGACCAGTCCAAAGAACAAGAGTGCAAGAGCAGAAGAAACACGAAGATACATGAAGATAGTCAGCGCTTGTCATAGGGAATAGTAGGGAAAACCCCATAGAACCCACATGTCAGTCATCCATACACAACCCACAATTACTAGTACAGCAACATATTTAATTCAATTAGAATTTTTTAATATTCTGTCAGCAGACCACATCTCCCACCTTCATGGAACACAAGTGATCAGCAGAATACAGGTTGAGAATTACTGCCCTACGTTATCCAGATCAATGATTTTGAAACATGTAATGTCAAACATTTATGACATCGAGAACAATCACAAAAATACATTACAGCAGAAACATCACATCCCAGGCATCCACTGGCCTCAATCTCTCGCAATATCCGACATTTGGTAAACCCACCATTAATTAATTTATTCTTTCTTCTCTACATATATAAATCTGTGGCAGGCCATTTCCTAGGAATTTCTTTGTAATCGCGTCATGAAAAACCTACCAAACAGATACTGATTAGGTTTTCGCAGTTTTAAAGCTGAGCATCTAGCTTAATATTTGCAGTATGTGTTGAGACTGTGCCCAGGTGCCAGAGTGAAATTAATCCGTTCATTAATCACACTACACAACAAAGATTTTCAATAATCCACAAGTAACACACTACATCAAATATTAACATTACAATTAGCCTATACTTTCTTTCAACTTCAGTAAATGGTCATTTTAATTTTCCAATAATTATTTTTGTTTCGAAACATATTGAATGATAGTTCTTACATTTTTTAGCTTGTTTTTGAGAGTATTGAGATAATATTTATATAAAACTCCACTTGAATCTCTCCAATTTTCTATAAATTGCAGAAACCAATTAGAACAAGTATTCGATTCCTCTCCTTTAAAGTGAGATTTTAGTAATTTTATCAGTTTAGATGGGGTCTCTCAAAACTGCTAATATTTTATTCAATTTTTTAAAGGCCAAGCAAAATTCTGGCCTTAAAACTGGATATTAATAATATCAATGTATTTTTCTCTTTGGAACACACTACATTCCAGACTGTTCCAAAGACTTGTGTTTTTTCTGTCAGAAGTTCCATTTCTTAACTTTAATTAGACAGTGCCCACAACTTTGTGTTTGTAAGGAATTTTGATTGATATCTATTCATATCTTCCAAACCCCCATAGCTAGCAACATAGAGCATGATGGAAGACTCGAGGATACTACCACAAACGAACACCAGTGATATGTGTTATACAGTTGTGTTTGCAAAGTGAAATATGGTCAGCCATTTACAACCACCATATCTCCCACATCCCCATAGCTACCGGCACATGCAACCACCATAATGCACGATGGGAGACCACACAAACACCAGTGGTATGCATTAGGTAGTTGTGACTACAAAGTGAAAATAGGGAAAAGTGCTTCTTTGATCGAAATTTAAAAGTACTACTGGCCAACTACTTTCAACCACCATCTCTCGCACACCCTCATAGTTACCGACATGCAACCACTATAGTGCATGATGGAGACTCGATGATACTACCAAACCAAAACACCAGTGGTCTGCAGAGTGAAATATAGGGTAACAATGGAGTGAAAGAACTGCTGTGAGGCAATATTTATGTGAAAAGGAAAGATAAACTATACCCAACACTCACCAAAGAGGAATGGAATAGGGCAGCAGCAACACGAAATAATACACAAACACAAGAAAATATTTCGGGGTTAACCCTCTCTCAAGTAGAAAGAAACATGTAAATTATATCGCGCAAGCCTCGCGGTCAACACAGCCACACACAGAATGAACTTGACCGTCAGAGGTGGTGGGTGGAGCAACAATAATATAATCCCAAGTATTACTCACAAGAAAGAAAAATGGGACATTCAAAAAGAGAAAAAATATTAATATGACAAAAATTGAAAATAAATATTGAAACAAATAATATATATATATCTCCATCAGGATCCAGGTGGTGCTTTACTCTTTTCCATTTTGTAATTTATTTACGGTGATTCTGATTGTTTCTCCGCACTTCCTCTGCAAGATGATTACTATTTATTTTCCTTCAAAAAATTTATAGTCATTGATTTTGTTGTACTTATTTGCTCCCACGATCGGCATTTCTTTGTTTATTCCGTTTCGTGCTTTACGATTTTTTTGAATATTATTAATCATCTAAAAAAAAAAAAAATTCACCAGACGGCTGTCGTGTGCACGTGTGGATCCGCCTAGTGTTTCACTTTTAGCAAGAATAAGGCTAAACGCCGAAATATTACGCGTTTCTTGCGTATGTTCTTTTTTATGTTCAACATTCCCAGCAGCCTTCATCTGTGGTAAGTGTTGGGTCGTATTTCCATATATATATATATATATATAAATAAAACAACAATGAGCAGCAAAAGGCTTTAAGGTCTTTGTGTACACATCAGACTCCGCCTGCTGGTGTCTCACTTCTGCACGTATAAGGCTGTAGGCCGAAATATTGCGCTACTCTTGTGTTTTTTGTTTCGTCGTCCCAGCCGCCTTCATCTGTGGTAACTGTTGGGCCATATTTCCCTATCTTTCCTTAGTTTTATATATATATATACCTTGTTTCAAAATTTATATATTTTCCTGGAAAACAGTCTTCCACATCACCCACCTCCCATAATGTTCTCCTGATGACAAAGGGCTCGTCCCCAAAATTTCTGTATCTTTTATATTTTTGTCTTTTCTGCGTGTTCATGCCCTATAACCATCATCTAAAAGGTAAGTGGTGGTTCATTTCACTATCCTACTTTAATATATATATATATATATATATATATATATATATTAAACATTTGGATAGGAGAAAAACTACCGCTTAGCATAAAGAGAATTCCTGAGGCGTCAAGACATGGATAAATCACGTACACACAGAGTAAAATTTTCGAGCCTATAGCCCTTCTTCAGTAGTAGAGACATGTCTGCGTGCTGGAGGCTGGTAGCCAACTGAGTAAGCCTACAAGGCCGGTAGCTCAGGGTGGAAAGGGGGGAAACAACATGGTGGGAAGTGAGGGTGGGGGTAGAAAGGCATAAACTAGAAAACAACAATAAACAGATAATAAATCTGTCCACAGGAACCCGTCCCGGAAGCGCTGCAGACATCAGCTGATGGTCCTAAATTGCCTGTTAATTAATGGATGTATGTGCAAAAAACTGAGAAATATGTGAAATAAAAACCAAAATATTTGGAAATTTAAAATTAAGCAAAATTCGAAGTTACAAACTACAAAAAGATAAGCTCTGGTGAGTGATGATTCTATGGGAAAAGGTAGGACAGGGTGGCCACAAGGTGATGATTTAAAAATTCCCTGATATTTCCAGGTTTTCCAGAAAAATTTGCCATATTTCCCTGATTTAGAAAGTTTATTTGCATGATTAAGATATTTAAAGTTTTAGTTAGATTTTGATTGTAAATAATTAAATCTGGTATAAAACTCAAAAAAAGAAAGAAAAAGAAACCTGTTTAAGAATGTTTATTTGAAAATTTTATAACTAATTTAGTAATCTTATGACGCATAATTAAAAATGAGTAGCACAAAAATAAATGACTAATATGAAACTAGAACAAATTAGTAATCTTTCAATATTTGGTAGATAAAATAACTGAAGATTTTTAAACTGTTCATCAGTAACTTGACTCAGTCAAAAACTTAGCTTTTTTGGCATTTTTTCATTTGCTACACTTATTTTCAAATCTTCTGGATCAGTTATTGTAGCTTTTTTTGTTCCATCTTCAATTTCTTCTGTTGTCGAGATAATACTTTCGCGTAAGTTTCTGTGAGTCTACGCAAACTAGCATGAACACGAGTTTGTATAAACCATGCAATCGTGTAGGCTCACCTTGCGCGGTTGTTTGGGTGTGCCACTCGCCTTGGCGGCGGTTTATTTGGTGCAAGTCAAAGGCACGAGCACGATGTTTATACTGTCGTATCGATTCAGCATTTGAAAGAGCTCTGAATGACAAAACTTTATAAATTCTACCTATTTAGACCTATGGCTAGTATTTACACGATCTTACGTATTATTTTGTTCCTGCTTGAGATGTCCCATTCTGTAGATCTCATTATTTATCAGTAACAAGAAATGTTGTTGTTAGATTCAGTAGTGTTATTACCATAATGTATTTAATTTACATAAGTTCATTTCATTTGATTTGAGTGCAGTTCTCGACCGACAAGGTTATCATGAGTAATGTTTAATATTATTACTTGTCACAGAAAGGGATAATGGTTGTAACCTAGTGGACAGGCTAGTGAGTAATAAAGAATGTACTTTATTGAGGTCTGGTTGACGTTCAAAATAACAGACTTCCCTTGTGTTACCGAGTGTTTTGGGGCATTAATTTACTGAAGTGATGGAGACCTTCTCGGATATAGTAGATGTTTGTTTAAAACAATGGACACAGTGTTACATTGTGAGCTCCCCTGTGTGGATGTTCGACGAATGAAAGGTTTCTTTGAGAGCCCCAATCATAAAATGTTCCAGCCGAGCTGTCAGACATTTCGCAGACGTCGCTGGCGAAGAAACATTCTTTAACAATAAACTGTTTGTTCTTAAGAAGTGCAGCCCACAGAGACTATGGTTATATGGAGGGGGGGGGTGACCTACCAAGAAAATGACGCTGGTGGTGGGGTTATCCCAGCCAATGGAATTCATTCTCGCTGGTTGCTGATATTTTTTTTTTTTTTTATATATATATTCGACCAATCGGGAGAGAGAAGAGGAACGAACTCCGCCCAAGGCGAGTCTACGAGGAAGGCAGAATGGACGGAGGAGGACATTCGATGTCGGACCGGCGGAGACTGGACGAGAGGGACTCTGGTTTCGACGCGACGAGACAGCAGCGGGCGATCTGCGCTACTGAGGACACATTGCTGAGGTCCCCAGGGTCGAGGACGAGCTGCCGGCTGTCGCGGAGGAGAGACTCCAGACGCCACTCCACCCTTCGCTCAGCGGGTCGACTACCTGGCCTGCCGAAACACGACGCAGCTCTGCAAGCCCCGTCGCCGCGGTCGTCGACACAGCCCTAGTCGCGGGTCACCGACACGACTCTTCTCATTGCGCTGCTCAACATTACGGTAACGCAATCGTCTACAGAGACCACAACGAGCTCCAACAAAATTAAAGAACTGTAAATTCCAGTACCAAAGAGGGAACAACCATTTACCCATTGAAGTAATTGTTTCTCCGAAATAACTTTGCTTTCTATGTATAAAATCAATAAAATCAGTATGTTTCTCATTAGTAATTCATGTTTCACTTGTATTAATGTGAAGGACCACCTCGGAAGAGAACCCCACCAACAATCATTTATTTTGTATTAATCAGTAAACTGTTTATAAAGTAGTTAATCCCAGAGATATACAGAGAGGGACACTACATAATTGGCGCCCAACTCGTGGCTTCCGATGGTCAAAATTCACATTTTAACCCTCAAGTTGAATTCAAAATTTTTATTGGAGCTTGTTTTGTTTAGTTTAATTTTTCTCACTTCATGAGATATTTAGTTAATGCTTGGATATGCATGTCAGCTAATTTCAGATGGCGAAGCAGGTGAACTTCTGTCTTGGCGGATGAATGATTTGTGTTTCTTATATTTTCTGTTTGTTTTCCTTTTGTAGAGCTTGTAGAATATACAGTGTGTATGTTCTTTCCAGCTTCAGCTTAATGCAGTCCGGTGTTCAGATGTTGTGTCAATTATTTCGTTTGTTTTATCACATTTTGTTGTGTCTTAATGTATTTAGTTTTCTGATGGTATATTGGTTTCATTGAAATTTGTTGTGTTATGTTCGTTGCAATGCGGCGTTGTTTCATTTGTTTGTCTTGCTTTATTGTGATTTGACGTGGGGTTATATTGTCATTTCTTATGGTGTGCCGGATTGATTACAATGAGCCGTGTTTTCTGTTGCTGTGTTAAATTTCATTGCTTGTTGGGATAAATTCTGTATTATTTTGAAGTCCATTTTTACATTAATGCGATTGAGGAATAGGATCATCAATATGAATGCCGAGGAAAATTCTGTGTTACCGGGGACAAGTGTTGGAGTCGAACCGGTTGATCAATCCGAAATACACGAAGTTGTAGATTCGTTATTACCAACCGATAACTTTAATTCACGGGAAGAAACTGTTGCTGAATGCCAACCGATAAATTTGGGATCAATAATGGATTTTTTGTAGAGGCATGCAGTCCGAAATAGAATCACAAGTCCATGATTTTCGAACTGAAATAAAATCACAAGTCCTTGATTTTCGAACTGAAATAAAATCACAAGTGGATGATTTTCGAACAGAATTCAAGTCACAAATGGAAAGGGTAGATTCGCGATTGGATAGAGTAGATTCGCAATGTGACGCGATTGATCAAAAATTAGGTAAAATGACTTCTCAAATGAAAACTGTCAGAGGAGAATTTGCTGAGTTGAAAGCAGATTTGAAGTCTGAAGTTCGGTCAATAGTGAGGGAAGAAGTTTCAAGTTTCACTAAGGAAATAAACAATTTTGAGAATACAGACTCAATTTGTGCAGGCATCGGAGAAGAAAGCTTTCGGGAAGCGGAGAATTACGACGTTCAGTCACTAGAAACAGGCATTGAATGTGAATGTCAGCAGACAGACACTCTCATTCTTGTCACGAGCGAATCGTTTGCCAAAGTCAGTGCAGTTATCCCAACTGTGTATAGCAGTCCGAAGATGTGATGAAATCGAGAAAAATGGTTAATCAGGATTATATTAGTGTTGCATTCGTATCAAAGAAAGGGTTTCTTCTAGCAAGTAAAGTATTGGTTTTTGGCAGAGAAAGAAAAGACTCGCAGTATGTAAATTTAGTGGAAAATGCGATGACACCTGCTGTATCCATGATTTCGTTTGCGAGCCGAACAGGCAAACAAAATTCTTTGAATCATAAGGAATCACCTTGTGTAAGCGTGGATGGAAAAATCTCTGAATGCGAGTTTTTCCGTATTCATGTTGTCCAACAAACCAAACAGTCAGAATTTTTACACGCATTCGCTTATTGCAAGGTTATTTCAATGCTATTGAAATTGCAAAAATGTAGGAAAATCAGTAAGAGGTCCGAAAATTTTTCTGTTTGGCACAGTGTGTCCGGATGTGGAAATACTTCTGGCGGAAGAGTCTCAGAATGTGAGAAATGGTTTCAGGTAGTTCATGGTAGATTAAAGAGGTTGTAGAATCAAGATTCCTTGGTTTTGTGCACCTGGAAAATATGATCTGGTGATTCATGATGTTTTGAGCTCGTACATGTGACCTTGGTACATAAATTTATATGATTAAGCAATAAGGATTTTAAGTTTAGTCAGTTCATTCTAGGTAGTTAGTGGGAATATACTCGAAAGTGAGTGATATTAAATTTCCCTGTACTTAAGATGCAGATAATTTAAATATATTTAATTGTACTTTGGTAGAAGGAATAAAATTGCTGCATATGCAAATTAGCTGTATATTGTCTCGTTTGTAGTTTTACATATTTCCAGTAGGTTTTAATGAATGCCTTACCGGGATATAAGAGGGAAGGAATTGCTTTTCTGGGAGATAATACAGGAAGCCGATGTTTAATTCCGGTAATAAAATTCAGTAAGCAGAGATAGTGGGATGATCTTTAAAAAGGTTTTCTGTTCAAAGAAACAACTTCATCTAACGTTAATCATGTGTTCGAAGGACAGTAATGCACAGTAGCATCACAGTTTTATGAATTAATATTGTTCACGGATTAGGGATTTGAATCGTGTAATTCCAGAAATTGGTAGCAGTATTGTAAATAAGGCGAGTGGTTAACAAGGTCAATCAGTCATTTAAATTTGCAAGACATGCAGGGAAAGGAAGTAGATTAATAAATAATTTATATGACAACACCAAAGCTAGTAGCAGTGAATAATAATCGAGAGTATTGTGACGAGCGAAGTAAAATGCGGTATAAAACGGAGAGTAGGATTTAGAACTGAGCAAAGCGTACATGTTTCCTGTGTCTGATTTACTTGCCCATGGTAATAAAAAATGGTGCAATGTAATTGAGTGAGCTACGGACATTTTAGTCTAGGTGCCTTCAGCATGTTCTACATGGCAAATAAGGTAAGACCATGATTAGAGAGCGTTGTGCATTTCTAGCGTTCTGTGTTGCTTGAATGAACGAAGGTTGATACCTTTCGTTTCACTTTGTAATGACGATAAATGTCATGAATTCTCTGAGTGAGAGAGAATTAATTTGCGAATGGAAAGTCGCATCATGTTGGTAGCTGAGATACAGTAAGTGTTATAGTCAGACAGGAATACGCAAATACGCAGTTCTACGTCTAGCGCTTCGCAAAGTACGTCTAATTAATGTACCGTGGACGTAAGAAAATATGATGCTTAACTAGTGGAGTAATTGCATGCTAGCTAACTAATCCCCTTTTCGTGTGAGATCAAGTTTCACATCTAACAATATATTGCAAAGACAGAAAACGATTTCTTAAAGATATTTATCGCTAAAGTTGAGTTTTTAGAAATGGTAGTCATTTCATCTTATCTGCATTCGCGTTAATGGTTACTGAAATAGCGTTGAACTGTTTTGGCAGCGTTGTTAAAAGGAATGAGCAAAATCATCTAATTTTGTAGAATAAGTGCATGTGTAGAATAGGTAAGAACTTAACTATGTGTTTTATTTAAGTAGATTTAGATCTATAGCAATATTGTGGTATGAATGTGTGATAAACCTGAGTTAATGACAGACGATTCACCCCGCTAGATGAATAGAAACTAGCATCATGTTCGGGAATGTTTAGATTCGCATTGTAGTATTTTTTTAAGAGGAATATTTTAATAATGAATCAAGAACTTTCAAAAATTGATAAAGCAATTTTTGAAAAACCGGGAACGTGGGTAAATGAGATATCCCATTCTGTAGATCTCATTATTTATCAGTAACAAGAAATGTTGTTGTTAGATTCAGTAGTGTTATTACCATAATGTATTTAATTTACATAAGTTCATTCATTTGATTTGAGTGCAGTTCTCGACCGACAAGGTTATCATGAGTAATGTTTAATATTATTACTTGTCACAGAAAGGGATAATGGTTGTAACCTAGTGGACAGGCTAGTGAGTAATAAAGAATGTACTTTATTGAGGTCTGGTTGACGTTCAAAATAACAGACTTCCCTTGTGTTACCGAGTGTTTTGGGGCATTAATTTACTGAAGTGATGGAGACCTTCTCGGATATAGTAGATGTTTGTTTAAAACAATGGACACAGTGTTACATTGTGAGCTCCCCTGTGTGGATGTTCGACGAATGAAAGGTTTCTTTGAGAGCCCCAATCATAAAATGTTCCAGCCGAGCTGTCAGACATTTCGCAGACGTCGCTGGCGAAGAAACATTCTTTAACAATAAACTGTTTGTTCTTAAGAAGTGCAGCCCACAGAGACTATGGTTATATGGAGGGGGGTGACCTACCAAGAAAATGACGCTGGTGGTGGGGTTATCCCAGCCAATGGAATTCATTCTCGCTGGTTGCTGATATTTTTTTTTTTTTTTATTATATATTCGACCAATCGGGAGAGAGAAGAGGAACGAACTCCGCCCAAGGCGAGTCTACGAGGAAGGCAGAATGGACGGAGGAGGACATTCGATGTCGGACCGGCGGAGACTGGACGAGAGGGACTCTGGTTTCGGCGACGAGACAGCAGCGGGCGATCTGCGCTACTGAGGACACATTGCTGAGGTCCCCAGGGTCGAGGACGAGCTGCCGGCTGTCGCGGAGGAGAGACTCCAGACGCCACTCCACCCTTCGCTCAGCGGGTCGACTACCTGGCCTGCCGAAACACGACGCAGCTCTGCAAGCCCCGTCGCCGCGGTCGTCGACACAGCCCTAGTCGCGGGTCACCGACACGACTCTTCTCATTGCGCTGCTCAACATTACGGTAACGCAATCGTCTACAGAGACCACAACGAGCTCCAACAAAATTAAAGAACTGTAAATTCCAGTACCAAAGAGGGAACAACCATTTACCCATTGAAGTAATTGTTTCTCCGAAATAACTTTGCTTTCTATGTATAAAATCAATAAAATCAGTATGTTTCTCATTAGTAATTCATGTTTCACTTGTATTAATGTGAAGGACCACCTCGGAAGAGAACCCCACCAACATCATTTATTTTGTATTAATCAGTAAACTGTTTATAAAGTAGTTAATCCCAGAGATATACAGAGAGGGACACTACATGCTTTAATTCACATTATATCATTAATACAAAAAAGTTATAAGGCCATATAATTATTGCTATTCACATTTTTGTTGGCACTGGTATCTTGAATCTAGGCTTTTGTTTTGATATTAAAGGTTCAATTTTTCTCAAAAGAAGTTAAAAACCAGCTTGTGACATTCTACAGGACTTCGAAGACTCTCCACAAATTCAATTTTTTTGGAACGTTTGTTTCACACTTTGCTTGAAATTGTAAAAATGTTTAGTGAAACATAAAAACACCTTTATAAACTTACTACTCTACGATTGCTGTTTTATTCAGTAAAAAATATAACTTTTGCGTTTACATGTAGTATTATAATTCTGATTTAGATGTCATCCACCTTTTTTAAAAAATATTATTTCGAATGCTGAGTTCCAGAGACAGTTCCTTTCAGCAATTGCGCACGAACATCTCGTCGTCGTATCTCGATGAGGCGTAAGACGAGATGCAAGTTGATAGTGTAAATGCGGCATTTGTTGGCTGAATTATTTAATGCAAAAGCTCAATATTAAAATAAATTAACAAAAAATTTCCAAATTTTGGGTTGTTGCAATTAAAATTCACTGATAATTTTTGAAATTACTTGGATTCCCTGATATTTCCATGAAATTTCAAGGTTGCTTTAAATTCCCTGATAATTCCAGATTTTCCAGGTCTGTGGCCACCCTGTAGGAGGTGAGGGGGGAAATTGGTGCTACCTTAAATTTAGTCCTGGTGGTTGTCTGGTACCCAGTTGGTACTGATAAGTCAGTTCCCATGTTCCGAGATGCTGCTTTTGTCCAAGAGGACTCTGATGGCGTGGACCACAAAAGATATATTAAAATTGTTGGTTCCATGAGTGGTGGCATGATAAGATACAGGGTGGTCAGGGTTCTGGATAAATACTGATTGTCTGGGTCCATTCATTCTGATGGCCAGTGGATGTGTTGTCAGACCAATGTAGGAGGCCGGGCAATGGTTACAGGGGAGTTGATATATAAGGTGGGAGGATACACACGTGCCAAGCCCTGTGTTGGGGAAGCTTTCCCCAATTACGGGGTTGGTTAAAGTGGTGGAAGGCGGGTGTATACTGCATAAAATGCAGCGGGACCTTTAGCAAGAAAATGAACCTTGGGTCTGTTTTACAGGCTGGGTCATTACTGAAGTCCATGCTCCGCTACCATAAGGCACAGTGCTCCACACACAGTTTTAAAAAGTGCTTTCAAGGTCCTAGATCAATATTTGAAACTAAAAGATTCCTCTTTTTCATGAAGGCTATTTTTGCTAGTGCTATTCTGCTTTTAACACCATTCCTGCTTTGGCCATCACCTGAACTTTGCTTCCCAAATAGCAGAATTCACTTACTACTACTATTGTCACATCTGAACCTATTTTTAAATTTAATCATCTATGATTAATATCCCAAATAGCAGAATTCACTTACTACTACTATCGCATCTGAACATATTTTTAAATTTAATCATCTATGATTAATATCATTTCTGCTACATTTAATCACTTTTGTCTTGCTTTGATTTATATTCAGACCACAATCTTCCTTCAGTAACTTCTCAATATCCTCAACCTATACTGCTAACAAGACAATGTCATCAGCAAATCTTAGCAGACCGATTATGCCACATGAAAATGTTTCACTTACTTCCTTTATTGCTTCCACTACATACAACTTAAATTAATATTCAACTTGTATTAACACGGATAGGCCATAACCTTGTCTCACTCCCTTTTTGACTTATTTAGTTTGAAAAGTATTCTTCTAACTCGATATTTTAGACCTAACTTCTTTAAAATTTTGAACATCTTATCCCACCTATCATTATCAATTTTCTAAATCACAAATGCCATAAAAGTATCTTTTTCTTGATCTGCCCCTAGAGTATCAATCTTAAATCCAGAATCACTTCCCTCGTACCGTGGGTTTTCCTAAAACGAAACTGATCTTTACCTACCACAATTCTACTACCCTTTCCATTCTTTTGTATATTATTCTTGTCAGTAATTTTGAAGCATGTGATGTTAGACTAATGGTGCGAAAATTCTCACATTTGTTGGCTTGTGCTTTCTTCTGAAGTGTGAAGAAAATACTTTTATTAAATCAGTTGGAATTTCATAAATTTTTGATATCAGGTTGAATAATCTTCTCATTCCTTCTTTTCCTAAAGATTTAAGAAGTTCTGCAGAGATATCAACAATTCCAACTGCCTTATTTGCTTTCAGGTCACTCAGAGCTCTATCAAATTCTGTCCTCAAAACAGAATGTCCTAAGTCATTAATGTCATCACAACCTTCCTTTTCCATTACACTATTGTTCAAGTCATCCCCATCATACAGTTTCTAAATGTATTCCTTCCATCAGTTAGCTCTATTGTCTAAGCTTAAAAGAGGTTTCCCCATTGACAATTTTAATTTTTTCACCTCTTTTCTCCAAAATTTTGTTTCATCTTCCTTTATGAAACATCTACTTTACCTACAAACATTTCCTTTTCTACATCTTCCCACTTTTCTTGCAGTCATTTTGTATCTCCAGTTTATTTGATTTCTACATTGCCTGTATTGCTCTCTTCCTGCTTCATCCCTGAGCATTTCTGTACCTTCTCCTCCGATCAATCAGCTCCAAAAAAATGTATGTGATCTAAGGTTTTCAGGTGGTTTGTTCCGTAAAGCGTAATGTTTCTCTACCAGCTTTCATTATTTCTCTCTTCAATGCATTCCATTCATCCTCAGAGTTCCTTTCAGAGTTACTTCTTATACCCCAAGTCTACCATTTCTGGAAATTTCTCTCTCATTTTAAGATTGCTTCAGTTTATTCACATACAGTCTGTTCTGCTTAGCCTATATTGATTCCTTATTCACATGAATTTAGAGTCTATGTTTGCTCTTGGGAGAGCAGTCTAGAACTTGATTCCCAAACCTATGTTTGGCCATAATATAATATAGCTGATATCTGCCTGTATCTTCGGGACGTTTACAGGAGTATACCCTTCTCGCATAGTTTTTAAATAGTGTGTTTGCCACGACTAGCTTATATCTTACAAAACAAGTTCTAACAATCTGCTTCCTCGCTCATTTCTTTCTCCTAGAGCAAAACTTCCTGCAGTATTCCCCTTTTCCTTCTCCCACTATCGCATTCCAATCGTCCATGACTATTAGATTTCCCCCCCCCCCCCCTTCACATATTGGATTAATTCTTCAATTTCGGTGTATATTTTCTATAATTCTTCGTCATCTTCCTGTGATGTTGCCGTATATAATAGTACTAATGTGGTTGTGGTGGGCTTAGTTTCTAACCTCATCAAAATAATCCCAACACTAAACTATTCATAATAACTCACCCGTTTACATACTCTCTTATAAAACCTACACCAGTAAATTCACTGTCAGATTTTATGTTAATTATTCTGTGTTCTCCCCCCCCCCCCCCAGGGTGCTAATGACCCCATTGTCGGCGGGTCCTAAAGCAACAACAACAATGTGTTCCCCAGACCAGAAATCCTGTGCATCCTTCACTAAACCTAACATCTAACTCAAAACATTCCATCTACTATATTTAAGTTTTCTAATCTACCTGCCCTATTCAGACTTCAAACATTCCGCACTCAAACTCTTAGAATGTTTCTATCCATTCTGATGACTCCTCCCCGAGTAGTCCCCACCTGGAGATCCAATTGGGAGACTATTTTACCTCCAGAATATTTTACGCAGCAAGAAGCCATCATGATAAATGTAATTTGAGAGGATTACATGTCCTCGGGATACTCCTTGGGTCTTTAATGCAGGGGTTTCCCGCTGCCTTCTACATTTACTTTACTTCTATTTCAACCAATACTACAAATGGTCACTTTTTTTTGCACTCTCTCATCTGCATATGATGTTCCACTGACAAACGGCTTTACACCTGGCAATTTAAATGTTCCATGTTCTTTGTGTGCCTATGTAAACCCGCTGTTGCCTAAGGTAAGAATTGGTTCCCTTGTGTACTAATATTTTTACTTATATTTGCTAATTAAAATCCATTTACATTGAATCTGAATAAGTAGAGATATATCTTTAATGCAGTAAATTCAGCCTCTTATGTGATACTCATTTGGTGTATATAATTATCAATATTTTGTTGGTAAGAGTAATGAAAAAGATCGGACAACACCAAAATATCTCCGAAAATAACTTGTCCAGGGATAAAGCGTTTAATTGGCACCAAAATAAAGTAACACGTAAGAATCTCCAGAAAGTTTATGCACACTGACAATCCGACAATTGCTTTTAAACACAAGGATCTAGAAATAGGATTGATGCATCATGGAAGGTCTTAAAATCTGCATTAATGATATAGAAAATGGTAATTTAAGCCTAAATCATCTAACTCTGCAGTGTTACAATTACAACTTTCAAATCAACTTGCCAATAAGGAACTGCAGGTGAGCGATGGGGTACAACAGAAAGTTACCTACGTAGATATTACATGAGATGGAGCCTTAACTTTTGATAAACACCTTTCAAAACTGGCAGTACAACTAAACAATAATTGGGACTATATGTTCTACATTAATCAACTAGTACTGTCAAATATTGCCCTGCTAGAAATTTGTTGACAGAGAATGACCAAAAAAGAAAATGCAAGGATGAAGTTTCATGGGCCATACTACACATCAACTTACTTTCCACCTATTTCAGACCCAAAAATCCAATCTGACTAGACAGTAACTTTACAAACTTGAAAGATAATGGAACAATAATTAGACTGGATGAAATATACATGTCTGTGCTTTGGAAAATAAGTATAGGAAAAATAAACCAATCATTCACCACAAATGAAGGCAGGAGGATCACACCAACAAACACACTTTACAATATTTCTATATAAACCTTAGGTATAATTAGAGGAAAATTCACTCAGGAAACTGACATAGATCTCACCACAAGATACCCTCAGAATTTCCTACTTTACAAAGGTCGGGCTGTTTTTTATAACCCTTATCAAACCCCCCCCCCTCCCCTTTATGATCCAAAGTTAAACTTGTATAAAACTTTAGGACCACAAGCTTCACATATCTCTTTCCCATCGGTTCGATATTCTTGCCTTTGTGAATAAGTGACTAGTTTCACAAATATTTATTAATAGCTTTCTGTATTCTCTTGTTATCAGTCGCATTTTAAAACATCTTCAACTTTTATATTACATTCAAAATCATAAATCTACTTTCAAAATAACTATTTATGACTCCCAATTTGAAAATTTTACCGTTTTTCCCCTAAACTCTCAAATTTCTTAAAATCATATTATCCCCATCATGACATCTTCTCTTTTGTTATTTTTTGTAATTATGGCTTTACGCTCCATCGACATTGAGGTCATTAGTGGCAGGATGGGACTGGGCATAAGGAATGGGAAGGCATTAAGCCATGGCCTTTTGAAGGAAGCATCCCACCATGAGTGATTTGGGGAAAAAATTGAAAACCTAAATTTATTTTGTACGGAATTTAACATTAATTTACCTATCTAACTAAGCCCCACATTTTTATTGCTTAGACCCACTATATCTTTACAATCTGTGTATGATGCTGTGCATTGAAGTCAGGCAAGTTGGTAAATGAGGTATGTAGTGATATGAAAAGATTCCCGTGAGGTAAGAACGTAGCAGGAAGCGGAGGCTGGGTGCATGCTGCAAGTTTTAAAGTGAGGTCTATTGTAAGGAAAACAAACACTGTAGTCTAGGAAACTCAGAACGTGAGTGTGGACCAATATGTAGTCATTTTCCACATTGACACTTTTATAACAAATGGTTTCTAACTTACTCTAAGGTTTTAAACAAAACTGTTTTAGGACTGGGCATGGCCACCACTGTAATGTGCTATATAAATGGAACCAGGCAGACTGACCAAATTGAGACTAGTGAACCAAGGCAAACAAAGGACTTCACTGCCACTTGTTGCTCATTATGAAAGTTCTTGGGAGGAATAGAGCAGCTCAATAAAGGCTATGGTGGTGGTAGTACAAAGACTCAATGAACATGTGGATATTTAGCATGCATTTTCTGTTCATTCATATTTACATATATACAGGTCTTTGACACCAGTCTTGCGTGCACCATTTTCTTGTGCCGAGGAATGGTGTATACCTGAAATTTCCCAATGATTAATGAGTGTTCGTAGCTTTTCATGCATTGATGCCAACTTGTCACTACCTGTGGTAAGGGAGGGTCCATAAACTACGTGGCTCCATTTAGGGAGGGGGTGGGTGGGGAGAGGTTGGCTGGGAAGCTACGCTAGGCTTCGTGGCTGGGGAGGGGTGAGGTTTCTGAGCAAAGCCATGAAGATTTTCATTCATATTATATGTCACAGTTAAAACAAGGTACAGTACACACAACAGCATGTAAACATTTATTTTTGTAATTTAATTATCTCCATGTGTCATTTAGGATAGTCTGACAAGACAGTACAAAATGTCTTCTGGAATCAATAGGGGGAAAAAAGGCTACATGTCACGTGGGGTTGGGCGGTGGCAGAGGCAAAAGCCACATTGGGCTCTATGGGGGGTTCACAGGAGGCCAAAATTGAGCTACATTGTTTATAGATGCTATCAGCAATGGTTTATTTCCCAATCCTAATTTTTATTTTACTACTATTTATTTCCTTGTGAGCTTGGAAAAGTGGAACTGGATAGGAGAAAAAAAAATATCAAAATTAAGACAAAGGAGGAAACAACTTCCCACCACTTAGTTTTGAAAAGCTCCTTTCAGCGGAGCATGTACTTACTGGTATTGTTAACAAAACTTGAATGACTGTATAAATATTTGTGTAATTTTTCTTTTAAGTTATATTTTTGAGCAGCTGTTTGTAATTCTTCATATAATTCCTAAAGTTGGAAATCATTGCTCCCACCCACTCATAGGACTGTGTAAATACCATGGCAGTTTTTAATATATGCTCTTTTGGAGTATTTTTTAACTTACTTAGATCGTAAAGAAAACAGAAATTTTCAAAAACATATACCTTGAATCTATAATGATCACTACGAAATCAATCATGGTGTTAAAATATGTTTTTAGTATCGGCTTTTTGGATATTGTGTCAGTTAATCGCTGCTTTAATAATGGAACATCCATTTGATTTTGGCTACCCTTTTATTTTTAAGATCATAACTGCTTTTTGCAAGAAATTAAAGAGGGTCAGAAAAGCATTGTTTGAACCCAGTTGATATTCTTTGATCGAATCATAAAACTTACGCAGATGTTAAAGAGCAATGCTGCAATGGACTTTTACAGATTGCCATAATTTGGTTAGGGCATAAGCACGCAATATCATCTTATACCATAAATGTGATGATATGATAAATTGAGAACTGAGAAATTTGGTTGAACCCGAATCACAAAGTGTGTGTCTCTTCCACGAGATCTTTCAATACACTCAAAAATATAATCCAATTGAAATAATATGGCCTTCACTGCCTCGGTTCTGCTTTCCCACCTTGTGTCTGTTAAAGGCATTATAGTGAGCTTTAATTTGTCTTTAACTCCCAGCATTTGTTGGATACTGAAAATGGCAAATAAAATTTCTGAATAAAACTGAAAAATGCTTTTACTGCCACAGAAGAATTAGCTGTGTCTGCCAACAGCAAATTCAAACTATGGCATCCACATAAAGAAAAAATGCTATGTGATTAATATTTAATATTCGAGTTTTAACTCCTCTATTTATGCCTACCATATTTGCACCATTGTCGTAACATTGTCCACAACAGTTATGAATATCTAATCCACTTTTTTCCAGCTCTTCCAGTATTGCCTTAGTTAAGATACTCTCCAGTCACCTGTGTTAGCAAGAAATCCAATAAAGTGCTATTTTGCATGTTGATGTATTATAAAATCTTAGGTTTTATTTAGAGTATGATGCTACATGACATTCATAATACTCAACAATTATACGGCAATTATTGAACAACTTTCTTTTAAAATAAATAATAATACATATTTGAGTGAGCAAGGCAGGCAGCTGGCAGGTGATGAGGTCACCATGACAGAATTGCCAGCCATAACCATTAAGACATGACATCGAGGAGCTCCAACCAGGGGCGTAGCCAAATTTAAATTTTCCAGACATCCAGGAAAGCCACGCAATGTGCGACACAGTTTGTGAAAACTCACCACAGTTGCAGGATGGAGAATCTGCCCAGCACAAGGTGTGGAGAGTTGAAATCTTCCAGGCAGGGTGACATGACCAGCCATGTTTTGTATTTCCTAATATCTTAAGATGATATCTCTGACATTTTTTCAGCTTGACTAGAGTCTCTAGTGCAGTAAAGCAAAACAGAATAGTATTTTGACTCTTTTACCCTGAGAATCACTTTATCAGTAATAGTTTGCAACACAATGTAATCAACTTATTTTGAATGTCGTGGCTTAGATAATAGTGTGCTAGTTGTTTGTCGTTAATGCGTTTTGTGTGTTCCCATAATGTAGGGTCATATTTAGATATCAATTTAAACAAGGATATGAAATTACCAGATTTCCCACTGTCACCACAAATCTTGAGAGATTCTCTGTGACATTGAAATGACAGATTATGAGGGGCTAAGAAAATAATATCAATCTCTCCAACAAATTGTGCCAATGTCTTTGAGATTCCTGAATCAGCCTTTCGTTTTTCTGGTGTATTGTTTTCTCATGACTTATTTCTTTTTCTAATGTCCTCCATTGGAACTTAAATGCCATATACTCTCTGGTATTCTCATGTCCCACTGAAGTGGTTTTATCAAATCTTGCTATTCGAAAGAACTTATTTTTTCAGAGCTTTACATACTGGTATATCTGAAGTCTCTTTTCTCCCATCAACTTAAACAAATTCTTTCTGCTGGAAGATTTCTTGTAAAACATAATACCAAACTGTTCAGACCTTAGTTATATAGGCTATGGTGTCATTTTTCAACATTTGTAAAGACAGTCAATTTTTATCAATGCTTCTGTTGACAAAAATAAACAAAGAACTGTCTGGAGATTTTGAAAACTAACGAACTACTAAACTTGCATAATTGGAACTGATAATGAATTATTCACACAACAGCATTTAAATGTCCCAATGACAGCATCACAATGGGCATTTGTTGCTGTTGCTTCTTTGCTTGCACAGTAACTGAGTGTGTATTTTATAATTCAATAGTACCTGTATGGGCATTAGGTAGAAAATGTAAGCAGCAAACAATTATAATCCTGTTACACTTCTGAACACCATAATAATCAAACCAAATGATTTCTTTGACATCACTATTATTTTGAAGCTTACAACTGGTCTATTTCAAAATTACTAATGCCATTTCAATTCCTTCTTTATATCATTTTGTACAACAGAAAATCCACTCAAAGTTTCCTTAACTAAAGTAAATATGAACTTAATAGTCTTGTTGCCCTACATTTTTGGAACTCTACAGTCAATGATTATACAGAGCTGCTGCATTACACTGCTTCTGTAACATATCTGAAATCAATTTCACTAAGATGGTTTTCCTGATCATTTTTTCTTCCACATGAGAAAAGGCCAACAAGTCAGAATACCACAGCAAATACTATCCTAAATCCCTTTAGGAAAACAAATGCCTGGTAGATCAACTAACAGATTGAGGAATGCTGTAGCAGGACACTAGGCCTATGAATAGAAAGGAAGATTATAGGACTAAAACAGACTTCCCATTTTCTAAGTGTAATTCTAAATTTGCCACACTCCACTGGTCATTTCCTGTTAACTTTCTTTTCTGCTACTCTAAAAAGCAGGTTTCGTATTTTTATATCCATTTTGTCATCAATATGGCATACTGAGGGTCTTCTGGAAATGGTGATTCTACTAAATCAACAACTGATGATATCATCATACTGCTGTACTCAATTGCAATACGTATCATTTTAAAGTAGTAATAGGCCTTCTGCTGTAATACAACCTGGACCCTTATTTTCAAATAAAAATTAGGTTTTAATACACCCTGGACCAGCATTACACCATTAAATTTACTTCCTAAAGTATTTCTAACAGTGTCTTGCACTTGACTACTGAAGTATTATGATGCCAATTCCTTGTGTAACTGCAATCTCCAGTAATCCCATTACTGAAATACCCTCTAAGAAATATTTGTTTTGTGAATAACCCACTTTCACTTAGGACTATTTTCTACCAGATTCCCTCTTAAAATGTACATGGCTTTCCTAACTAGCCTATTAGTCTTGCTTTCCTTTTTCAACACAAATAAGTTTATCATCTTCTTCACACATCTTATTTAATCCTTTTGTATTTTAGAAGCATAATAAAAAGACAGCTCACATATATTCCTCTAAGAATACGAGTACAGAATCACTGCCATCAATCAATCAATGTTCTATACCTCCAGATAGATGATCTCTTTGTGTGAAGAATTCAAGTGTAATGTTAACTCAGATTTGTACATTTTGGTGTTAACACACACTTTACCTCTGAAGCATACAGACAGATGACATAAGTCCTATAAATTTACAACTGTATAATTACTTAGCAATTTACAGAATATTTTAATTCAACATTGTAAGCAAAATAGATTACTTTTGAAATTTAAAAGTGATGGTTTCTAACAATTCCCACATTCACCATCAACACATTGTTGAAAATTAATTCAATCCTCTCACAACAACAAAGTGATTTATTTGTTTCTGTAGCCTTCTAAAAAGAAAAACTAATCTTGCCAACAGAACTATCTTGCATACGATATAGGCTTAAAAAATAAACTATTCTTTCGATTTCAAAAAATCTTTCTTTTACTAAAAAAAGGTAAAAAATCTAAAAATAAAATATTTACTAAAGTAAAGTGTTAAATTACACAATTTTTTAACACTGCCAACATAAAAAACAAAGGTTTTTATGCTGGTCTACCCACTTCACAACTTTAAACAATAATCGTGATGTACATTTTTGGAACCACGGCTGCAAAGTGCTGTTAATAAGATGTTACAGAATTGTTTCATTCTACCATGAGCGATGGAACTATTTACTGATAAAATAATATTATTATCACACTCACCAAACAATCACACTTTCCCTCATCTGCAACTGCATCTAATAGCATCACACTCCAACTTTGCTTCATTCCCGCACACTGAAAACATAGCATTACTTTGTGTTTGAATACACCTCTCAGATGTTCACTTGTCAATCATAAATAACAACTCACATATGTGTCAAAAAATTGTTCCTAAAAATAATGCAATCTATCATGAGAGTTAATTAATATAAAAACTAAGACTTTTTTACTATACAACAGTTAACTGCCATATGTGCAAATCAAATTCCTAAATATTCTATTTACGACCAACGATCTACAAGTAATATCTTTGGAGTCAACCTGTTCAACTGAAAAATCGATGTAGTACAGTGTGATCCAATAGCAATACCAACGGGGATTATACAGTGCATACAAGACAAAGAGGTGACAAACGGATGAACTTAAATAAAGAACAAATTATGAGAAAAAAAGACTGCATTAGACTTCTAATTGTAAAATACAACATACCTTGACGATACTTCATCGCGTACTGGCCACCAAGGCGCTAGCCGACTTTTCTGTCTCTCCCTCCTACTTACTCCCTCTTCCTCTTTCACTAGCTCGCTCTCTGTCTCTTCCTACCTCCCTCCGCGCACATGCGCAGAGCCAGAGACGTAGGAATCACACGCCCTGAAACACATAAGGATTCAGCATAACAATGTACAGTACTTAGAAGAATGATCAGCTGACAACACATATATTAAGCATCACAACAGTTGCCACAAATTCCAACCATCCACATCAGTAATCTTCGATCCATACTCAGCAATATATTACATATGGGATTATTCATTTGGCTCTTTGTCTTATATTACTGCGTTTTTTGTTTTTGTCTTTTTTTATCCCACTTCAATTCCAGTAATATCTTGCTCCCAGATAAGTTGTGATGCTTTTAACAAAAATGTATAATTAGAAAATAGTGTCTAAACCACCACAAATCTGAATAACCAGTTACAGACTCTTACGTGTGAAACTACATAAAAAAAACAACTGAACTGTTAGGTCAACGTGCCCCATTATCATCATAAAATTAAAGTAGCTTGGTCCTCCTCTTATATTGGCGCTTGCAACTTGGTCTCAAAGTAGAAAAATGCCTCGTCGACGTTGACTTCATTAGGGGCAGGAGGGAATCGAGGGCAAGGAGCGAGAACGAATTCGGCCTGAGCCATTTGAAGTAATCGTGCCGGGATTCGGCTGGAGTGATTTCGAAAAATCATGAAAATCGGTAACTGGTTGGCAGGATGGGGATTTGAAACTGGGTCCTTTCGAATGCCACCAGGTCCGATGGTTACCGCTAACCCACCGGACTCGGTCCTATTACAAATCCACCAATAGAATTAATCTCTCCTTTTTTTTTTAAAATAAAATTAAAGATAAATGTTCGATTGTGCAATAAGAAAGCGGAAAAAAAAACTAGAAACCAGAATGACCGAGGAAAGAGCGAACATTGATTTTACAGCTAAATAAACTGAAAGTTTCCTTTTTGGGAGAAAATTAAACACGTTTAATACCCGTCAAGAGTTAAATTGCAGACTTTCGACCTGTTATTAATGCAAAACATTCTTTGTATTTCATTTAAGGAAAATGTTACAACCGAGAAGTATGTTAGTCAAACACATATCCGTTTTATATAATCATCCGTCACTTGTTGCAATTTTCTTCAAATCAAAAACTAATACATTTGATTCACTGCTGTATAATGAACCCTAAGAGGGCATACTATTGTACTTCCATCCTTGTTGGTATCGCTCGGGTAAAAAATATGGGCATACCAAAGCATTTTTAGGGTTCCGTGCCCAGGGGCGGCTTTAGCAAGTTTTTCAGGTGGTGCGAGATCTCATCGTGGATACCTAATTGTGAAATCGCTTATTCGTGATTAAGGTATCCCTATAAACAGACTGAAGATAAAGTTTGTTACATCCTACTAATATTGTACACGTAAATGTTTGTATGCTTTGACGTTTTCACTATTTCACGTCGAAATGGCTGAATGGATTGGGTTAAAATTTGGATTAATGTATTGGCTATATATGTTTATCCCGATCGAAAAAGTAGTTCCCGTGGGATTCAAATACGAATACGTGTATGAAAGCGTTAAAAACTATGTGAATTTGACGGATACGTGATGTGAGCTTTCTGTACTCCATAGTAGCTTAAATAAACCTTTTCAAACAAATAGTGTTCTTTTTCACAGTTGTTGTTTCTCATTCTGCTGTCCTATATTAACCTTTCTGAGGTCTGAGTTAATAAGTTGCTCGAGTGGAATTCATTTAATTTATTTGATTTAATTAAATTGCAATGGAAGACACGTTCCGGTGGCAATTTCCCTACACACCCATCTTCCCCCTTTCCATCACCCACATATATTTGCCTCCTACAAATTTTGATTTAAATTCTTTCAACGATTTTGGTAAATTATTCATCATTTCCCTTGGTAACTTGTTCGAATCCCTGACACCCTTACCTAAAAACGAGAAGGGTGCCATCCTCTTTTATAAGTTTCTCCATTTGGCTTTACTCTTTGAAAATGCATATTTTTCTTGGATTTTTTTCCGTTCGTGGAACAATTATTTCATCTCTGGCTGCAGAGCCCCATGGCAGAGCCAAAGAGCGACCATCTTGAAATATCACATTAAATAGTACTTTGAAAAGGCGACGGTGGTGGTATGTCTGGTATACCCCATTCTGTAACATTTTGAACTGCAGCCATAGCTAAACTTTCTCGTACATGCTCCTCTTTATCAGCATTAGACTCGTCTGAAGAACTTGTATTAAATAAGGTTTTTTTCCGACTAGTTCTGGTGATGACGATTCAGATGACATCTTAAGTTTAAAAAAATTTGCAAGCTATTTTGAAGCCTTCTCAGTTTCGCCTTGTTTTGTTTTCTTTTTGAGTACGGTGTAGGGATATTAACTAAACATCGATGCATCTTATCCATTCGATGTTTACCATACGATACATCGGATTGATTCGATGTTTTTGACAAAGAATTTTTCTGTTCGATGCATCGATTTTTTTAATAAAAACATCGAATAAATAAAAAAGCTAACTCTGGCTAATAATGACAAAAATAACAGAAATAAATGTTAAGATTACTAAGTTTATTGAAGATTATTTCAATTTAAAGTAACTGTCATTAACAGGTGATGACATCTATGAGCAATTAGCAGGACATAACGGTGAAAATGAATTTCTCATGCGGTTGGCTATCCTGTCCGTATGAGTGAATGAATAAAATCAGTTTCTTCCTGTTGTTTGCTGTGAATCGAAATAAGATATTATTAGTCTAAAACAACTAAGTGTTACGTGATACTAATTAATATTTAGGTATAAACCGGGTTGGGGCAACATCTGATTGACTATTGTCGGGACTTGCTCAAATAGTAAATCAGCAAAGGAACAGAATGAAAGGAAAGTTTTTGTTTCGGCTAAGTTTGCCTAAAGTCCTTTGGTGTTAAGTGGTTAAAGACTTAAAATTATTATTTTTTAGGCAGATTTAGACTTTGGTATTTAATGTCCGGTGTTTTATTGTATGGTCTGGTATCGTAATAAAATATTTCTGTTAATTTTTAGTCTCTGTTTCACTCACAAAGCTGTACCTCAATCACACAACACTACTTAACTAAGGTGAAAGGTAACGCTCCGACCTCCCATTCGTGAGGACGCGGGTTCGAATCCTCGTCCTGGCATTCAGATTTGGGTTTTCCATGGCTTCCCCAAACCATTCCAGGTGAATGCTTCAAAAGGCCTTGGCCGAATTCCTTCCCGTTCCTTGCCCCCACTCCTTTCCCGCCTCTAATGACCTCGACGTTGACGATGCGTAAAGCCATAAATAAAAAAAGCACGTAGTTAAACATATCATTATAGTTATAGCACTACACTGCTGGTATAGTGTTGCTGTGTGTTCACACAGACCAAACGAAAGCCCATGAGCTATCTGCGTTCATCTGGAAACAGTGATTATCAAACTATTATCACAATTGCTCTTGGCGATTTTAAAGGAACAGGTAGGAGATAAATGAAACGACATTTGCCGACGAATATTATGAGTTTGTATTTGTTGAGCTAAGAAGAATATAAAAGTATTCGATGTTGAAAAAACATTGATGTTTTTAAGCGATGCATCGGAAAAGCATCGATGCCGGGTCCAATGTTTTACATCGAATAAAAACATGGATGTACTTTCTAAGTGGACACTCCTAGTACGGTGCGCCAGTTTTTTCTTTTTTTAGCTTTGTAAATATTTACGATACGAACGTTAACTGCAATGATATGGTAGAAATAGATAAATAGGTTGAATCTCTCTCCATGAACATGCACCCCCATTCAAACGAACTCCAAGACTACAGCCCAAAAGGTGCGGAGGCGCGGCATCGGAGAGTGCTAGTTATGGGACGAGTTGTAATTTTCTTGATTCGAGTAACTCGAGGTTACGCGATTCTACGACGGCATACGACTATGCATCAAGCTGAAGCTCTTATGATTATAAATTCTGGATGAACAGTGTGTTAAAATAATATGTGAACAGCAAGCTGGATTATTGTAGAATTTATTTTTCATTTTTCGTGCATATCATCTATCGCTGCATTTTCGGCTCCCCCCATTTGATGGCACCCGGTAAGGTCGCACGGCTCGCACCGCCCTAGGGCCGCCCCTGTCCGTACCTTCTGACTGAAGCCTAATGGATTCGTTCATTTATCCGTCTGTCCGCCCTCACACCACGTAACTTATAAACACATAAATTAAAAAGTTCATAATTGCAGTATACTACTACTACTACTAAACTAACTTTAACACCATTACAACATAAAATTTCGAAGATTCATGAGGGGGAGGTGAAAATATAATGTATTTAGATGGGTATCGTGAGTGGGGGCTACTTTGCTCCACTTAGGCTGACTTTGCACAAAAAAGTTAAAATATTTAACCATGTTGTCAGATGAACTTGTTCATAGAAAATAAATTCTGCCTGGTTCCCAGCAGAGAGCAGTATTGTAGCTCGCACCTCCAACCACCAGCTGTGAGGTTTCCATTTAGGTTACTGTTGTACTATTATTGTGGAGAACATTTGCACTGGAGTATTTAGTCTCAAAACTCTTATCGTCGAGCCTTCTTTATTCGACTAAAAAGGTGTTTTCTCAGATAATTCATTGTGAAAAATATCCTGTTTCAATAATTTGAATTTAATTTTTTTTTTAATTCCAGATGAAAAATAAAATGAATTGAGATGACGTTGCTCCACATCGTGGGGAGAGTTTATTTAATTTAATTGCACGTTCCGGTGGCAATTTCCCTACAAACCCAATCTTCTCCTTTCATGTACTCGTCTATTTTTGCCATCTACAAATGTCAACATTAAATTTCCTCAACGGTTATGGTAATTTATTCATCATTTATCTTGTCAACTTATTCCAATCTCTAACCCCCTTATCAACGAAAGAAAATCTTGCCTCACCCTTGTGCCTGAAATAGTACCAGCTTGTGGTTATGACCATCTTTTTCCTTCCATGCTCTACTCTTAATCTTTACACCAATATGTTTCCACGTCTCATAACTAATATACGCCTTTTTCACTCCCATGACTCTTTACCCTCCTCCCATCTTCCAATGAATCCCACTTCAGCTCCTATATTATATCAGTTACTAGCTGTATTCTGTGGCAATTTTCAGAGACAAATCTAAAGGCCCCTCTCCGATTCTTGTATCTGATACCCAAAATGTAGTTCCCATACTACACAACATATTCAAGCAATGGTCTGACCAAAGTTTTATCCTAATTCCCGTACTGTTCTGAAACATCCCTTCATCAACCTTTCCAAGTGAAGGATTTTGAAAGATTTTCCTACTACCTGTACAATGTGTCCTGCCCAGCTGAGTTTGTTATCAAATTTTATGACAAGGTATTTATATTTCAAGACTTCGACAAGTAATTCTTTCCGCATCTTATAATCATTATCAACATTCAGTTTTTTTGTATGTGTACCTAAAATAAACTGACTCATTTTTGGCCGAGCGTGAAGAGTGAGTTATACCGTTCTGGCCTCGCTTTGGGTAGGACGCCGGTTTGAATCCCCGTTCGGGTATCCAGATTTAGTTTTTCCGTGGTTTCCACAAATCACTCCAGGTGAATGCCGAGATGCTTCCTTCAAAATGCCATGTCGATGTGGCGTAAAGCCATAAGTAAATTTTAAAAAAAATGTTATTTGCATTTCTCTTCATCCCAAGTCGACCTGCCCAGCTAGATATCCTGTCCGGATCCTATGTCATCAACAAACAAACTAACTTCTGACAGTAAACCATCAATACAAAAATTCATTAGAAAAACTAATACCAATGGTCCCAATACACTACCTTGTGGCACTCCCGTTTTCACTTCCACTTCTTTTCATATTTAATTTCCTTTTTGCTTACTACCTTTTAAGAATTCTTCTACCCAGTAGATCACTTTTGCATCAACTCCACTCGTTTTCCAATGTTTTGATGATGAAGCCAATTGATAATGCAACAGGTACTTACGTTATATTGAAGTATGTAATAACCTATAACCAGGTGTCATCTGCGAATGTGACGATGAAACAGCTAAAAAAGTAACTATGAAAAAGTTTGAAAAACCATGGAAGCGCCCTGAACCTACCCAATCATAAAAATAGACTATTCGTCATATTCTATTCTTGATTATAAGTGGGACGAGGTGATTACAGGAACCGGCGAACCTAAACTCTTGTCCAAAACCAGAACACTTTACATAGTTCAAGAATTGGATGGCCTTCAGTGATTGGATGAAGATGTTTATTTAATGTTTGAGCTGAAAATGTGTTCAGTTCGTTAAACATAGTGTAAAAATTATAGATGTTCGTAGTTCGATGAAACAATGTAAGTTATTTTTTTTGATTAATCATAATTTTCTTAGACAAAAAAGATTTTTATTGGTTTCATAAATTGCTTTTGAACCACTTTCACCCTGCACCTGGTTACATTGCGCCATCCATGTGTTTTAATGGAAAATCAAGGCAATTTCTCAATGTGGAGCACAGTCGGCACAACATATGGATGACTTTGTTCAACTTAAAAAAAAAAAAAATAAAGTACCCAAATCATAAAAATAAACTACTGGTCATATTCTACTCTCAAAAGCCTACTGATTTCACATATGTATCTTTTTACTAACATTAACAGCACTAAAAAGCCATTTACTGAAAACTCTAAAAAAAAAAAAAAAAAATGTGGTGCAAAGTAGCTCCCACTAGATAAGTGTTTTTCAACCTGTGGTCCTCGAAGATGAGACAGGGGATCAACAGACAATATTACAAATTTAATTCCAATTGAATTAACGGTATCATAACAAAAAAATAGTAAAAATTGTCTAGTTAAAATGGATAAAGAATTAGTACTGTGTGAGGCTTTAGGAGAGTATAAGCCATAAGCCTATAAACCAAACTTTTTAAAAGCCATGAGTATTTCAACGATCATGAAAAAATTTAGCATTTCTTGGAAATGAAGAAATGACTGCATTATTATTCAAATCAAAGAAAGCGCCGCAACTTTAAGGATTAAGTTAATGGCCGTTTTATGAGGGTCTTAAAGGAGGTGTAAAGCTCAAGGGACCGCGGTATGTGCTGATAATTGATAGGCTTGGTTAATAATATAAACAGGTAAAAAATTAGGCTCATATAAGTTAGTGGTCCGTAGAATTATGTTTGAGATTTTACTGATCCTCGGGTAGAAGAAGGTTGAGAAAAATTGATCTTGATGAATATAAATGGGAAGAGGGCTTTAAAAACTTCTTTAGCCACTAAAAAAATATTGACTAACTGACGTTGTACGTAGATGTATGTAACGATGAAATGATTTTCCATGTAAGCAATTCAAGACTTTAAAGAGTCAACATTTCAAATGCTTATTTTATAAGTTACGGCTCTTGATGGTGAATCTGGGTAATTTATTTATCTTATGGCCATGCACAAAATCAATAATACAATGTAACCTAAATTATAATTAAAATTCAAAATCAACATGGTGCAGTCAATGTAGAGCTTCATTTGAAATATTAATAGTCTATCCGTGATCCACTGAAGGCTCGAACTGGGCAAACAAAGGTCACGTGACTAATGGTTTCTTTTTCCTCACCACAGTCACAATACGGTGAATCTCTCATTCCCCATGTGTATAGAGCTGAAGCTGATCTGCCATGACCAGACCTAACTCTGTTAAGAGCTGCCCAGGTCTTGCGAGGAAGATTGAGTCCCTTTAGCGAATGTTGACTGACAAACTGCCGTTAAAATTATCAGATATAATCTGTTTTGCAGTTTTTATGCTTGGACTTCTTGATTTAAGTCTCTGAAATTGATTTTCCATATCATCGTGGATGGAGAGATCCAACTTATGACAGATCTTATTATATTGGGCAATTAGGCGATTGTGTCGTCTTATCGTAGGCGGTTCGATGTTACACAAAACGGGTAGCCAGTACAGTGGAGTGGTCTTGATACATCCACTAATTATCCGCATTGTCTGGTTCAAAACTGTGTCGATCTTTTTGACATGGGTGCTATTCATCCAGACAGATGAGCAGTACTCGGCTGCAGAATACACAAGGCTCAGTGCTGATGTGTGAAGTATGGAGGCGGATGTTTCCCGGGAGGTGCCAATTAACTTCTGCAGAATATTATTTCTGGTTCTTAGTTTTAATGCAAGGTTGTTTAGATATTTATTGTACGGCAAGGTGCGATCCATTACGTTCACTAGCCTCCTCGTGGTACTCCCTGAGCAACGTTCTTGCACGGCTAAGTAGTCTATCTACACAGTCGGCCTGCCAGACAATCCTGTAGGATCTCCTGGCGACCAGGGCACAGTAACCCTCATCTGGGTAATTAACCCATACTATTAATGAAGCTGTAAACCAACCAGCCAGTGTGGTAGCGCGTGTTAAAGCCGTCAGTACACCGGATCTGTTTTAATTATTTCTCGCAGTCGAAATCTTTATTATAGGAGCGGAATCGTTTTATTCGGAGGATCAAGTTACATGTTAACGCTGACATAATTGGTTTTAGAGGGTTCTGAACATTAAGAGCCAACGTGAACGAAGTTGCACGGAAGGAAACAGCTAGATTTCTAATTATGTGGTTGCTCAGGAACCAGTTATCTTCATATACATCGAATTCCAAGTTTTACATTCCATCCCTCGACCTGGGTGCCACAAGTTCCATTTTGATCAGTGAACACTGGCATATCGCCAGAGGATGTCATCAACACGCGAGGCAGGAAGGGTGTGTCACCCAACTGTACGGGGCATGCTATGTGGCTCCACAATATCCATCACTACCTCCAAATGGATTTTAGCGAAAGTTAGGCACGAGGGGCGAGGGCATCGATGAGTGGAAATAGATAAGAATAGCGTATTTATGTTAACTTGTTTGTTACTATTGGTTTTCAGCGACATACCGTAAAAGCTGTCATAATAACGCGCAATTTATATTGCGAGGGACAGGACGAAATCGGAGATACCCTGCGCGCGTGGTGCTGATACCCACCGCAGATAATATGTGATTGTATCATGCAAAGATGACAGAACGGAATTTTCGTTCAGGATAACGTAAGAAACCCGTACGTTTTCGAGATATATGACCAGCAAATTTTCATGAAATTTGATACAACAGTTTTGAGAACTTTTGACAACATCTTAATGTTAAGGCTTTTTTTATTATTAAAGCCTTACGGTTAATCGACGTCGAAGTCATTAATTCTGGAGAATACTATGTTTAAGAAATGAAATCGAGGATGATCTTTTGAAGGAACAATTCGTCAGAAAACCATAAAAAGCCGAAATCAAGATGGCCGGACTTCGATTCGAACCTGCGTCCTCCAGAATGTCAGACATGAACGTTAACCTCTCACCCACCAGATTCCGTGGTATTAAGAAATAGTGCCGGCGTTTATCAAAATAAAAACACCCTGGGATTTCTACGTCTTGACAAACGGGAACTATTTATTTCATGCAAAAGAAATGAGCCCTGCAGACCTTTTGTGTTGCATTGCAGTAGAAACGACTGATTTGATGCGACAATTCGTCAATCGACGTTATGATTAGGTGTAGTTGACTACGGCTTCACGTTGATATACGAGGTCAAACGGTTGAATATTACCACAAGTTAGAGATTGATCGGGAATACTGTCGAGCGTCGTGTATCTTGGGGGAACTATGAGTATAAACACGTTGCCTCACGGTAAGTTGGTAACCTTGTAGTGATGGTGGTACATAAGATATTTAGCAAGTTCATTCAATCAGCTAACTTTGTTTGCCGCTATTAAACCCCGGAAGGGTAAAGAATAAACAGGTCCATAATGTCGTCTTGGTAACCAAATGAGTAAACGCAACGATATATAAAGATAGGACCGAGCGTGGTGGTGTAACGGATATATATATATATATATATATATATATATATATATATATATATATATATATATATATATATATATATTTAAGGAAGGTAAATCTGTAGCCATATGTACGATCAGTGTCATTTTTATGCCAACTCATTTCGTGAAACTATTTGTGGAACACGTGTTTTTTTGGTACGGATAGAGACGACGCTAGTATTTGTCTATAACGCTGCTGAAAACAAATGGAAAAAGGAACCGTAGACAGGACTTGAGTGTTGTGGTGAGACTTTTAATTTGAACCTGCAGTAGTTCTTCCAAAAGTCCAATACTTGCGTTAGCGCGGCCACACGGAATGCTGAATGCAATTCTTTTATTTTCACATCTTGCTTGTTTAATTTTATTCCACGTAAATTTGAGCTGGATTAGTGTTAAAAAACTTGGAACCTCCTTTATAGGGTTCATCTTGGATAGCATATTCCAAGGCCGGGTTTATTAAGAACGATTTCATAATTATGTCTATTATTGATTAAGACTCACGTTATCCAGGCATTAAAAATTGTTCAACTTCCTGTTTCGAAGCGGACATAAATAATAATCAAAATTTTAACTCATTATTTCGCACAGAAACAATGTTTGAGGAAAAGAAAAGCTAGATTCTGTCCGCTGATTGGTGTGAATAAAAAAAGAAAGTATCATTTTGAGAATCTACATGTGTCCGAAAGGAATCTTCGTTTGCTAGGTTTTGCGGCTTTTCGATGACATCAGAAGCGGAAGAACATTGTAAACAAGAAATTCGAGCATATCCCTTTGAAGTAACCACAAGGAAATACAAGAATCTTAAATGTGTATGGACGAATTGGGAATTGAAGCCAGTTTTTCAGAATGCCAGGGCCAAAGATTAACGCTCAACTGATAGACTCAAGATACCAATTAAACAAAAAGTTATAATCCTTTTTTATTCTTCTAGCTTTACGCCTCCTCGGCGTCGATCTCATTTGAATCTGGAAAGGACGAAGGGCAAGGAACGGGAAGGAATTCGCCCATGACCTATGGAACAAACCATTCCTGCATTCACCTTGAGTGATTTGGGCAAATCATGGAAAACGCAAATCTTGATGGCCCACGGGGATTCGAGCCCTCGTCCTCCCGAATGCGAGGCAAGAGCGTTAACGTTCACCCACCATGCTCGGTCAGTTGTGATGCCTGTTTTTCATAACACGTCTTCATTCGACTTGATAAACCCATCCAACTTATCAGCATGGAGAGAGACATCTTTTCCAACCTGTCTTATTTTTAATTAAACTTTCCAAGAAACGTAGGAAACTGTTAGAACGCTAATTGATCTGAGTAAGACGTTACAGGACAGTATTGGAAACAACCAAAACAAAAAATATGATCATATTTGCATATTTACGTGAGAAGACGTTTAATTGTAAGGTTATAAGAATATGCAATGCAGGAGAGGTATTTGTAAAAGCAAATAAACTTGTATTTGAAATCTAATCACTTGTAAAACATTCACACAGTGCTCTGTACTAGTTCACGTGCTTTCATTTTCTTTTATGCTCCTATTTGCTCCTGATATACAATGTTAGGGATTTAAATAAATTTCAGATATAACTTTTACTATTACAAAAATTAATTCGCTTTGTTAGTTTTCGTTAAAACAAATATATTTATTACTGTGGAACAATGTCCGGATTTAAACCTCTATTAATCAGCGATTTCAAGTAGATCAATGACAAATCTGCTTCCTCACCGCTCACATGCTGCTTGTCACCAAAAAAATGCCACCAAAAAAAAATTTAAAACCATTTTATCCCCATAATTTCAAAAACTCTTCCCACATTACCACTCTGCAAGAAAGATGTTTTCCTCGTCAAGGGAAGTCTTATTCTACAAACTGATGAAATATCTATAGATCTCAGTAACGGCGAAAAATGAAAAGCGATAGACAGGAAGAAACAGTTGTATTGTAAAACTTGATTTGCGCGAAAGGCTAACAGGCTAACATAATGAATGTGTGAGGACTACATTGTGTGGAACTGAGATGACTGAGGAAGAGAATGGCACAAGAGTAGAAGTATCCGAGACTTAGATTTTGGGACCGGTGAAAATGTTTGTTTAAAAAAAATATTGCAACGGTCATTCGGCCTTCGCAGGTATTCAGCCAGCTCTGCATGTATGTGTTGTACTTACAAGTGTATCGTTTCGATTAATACTCGAATAGTACTGCAAGAACAGCGCCCTACAATTACACAACATAGTTAAAACCTCCAACCTCGAACCGGCGTCCTTGCAACGAAAAGCAGGAGAAGCAGGTGCGCTAGACACCGGAATCTGTAGGCGGACATGTGCCATAGATAGCTTTCTTTTTTTCCTTCTTCTTATGGCTTTACGCCTCGTCGACGTCGTGGTCATTAGAGGCATGATGGGAGTGGGGACAAGGAACGGGAAGGAATTCGGTCATGGGATTTATTCACCAGGAGTAATTTAGGGGAAATCATGCCATAGATATCATTCCCAAGGATAGGCCAATGTCTTAGGATTAACCTGAAACCAATCTTTTGAGAGTGAAATAAATTCTCCAAGAATTTATTCTCTCTCGTGCGGGCGATCTCTTTTCCAAGCTGTCTTTCACCAAAACTGTTCTGCTGTATTACTACTAATTATCAGTGTAATTAACTTTAAGTGGATCTAACTGATTTTGAGAAGGTGATAGTTTTGTAGGGATAGAAACAGGAGCCTACCATGTGTTTACTTTCGAGATACTTGCATTGTTTGAAATAATGCAGGGAAACGAACCAAACTAAACGAAGATGGACATCGCTCCAAATCCGCCCAAAAGCAAAGCAGAGTTTTTCTTTGCATCATCTTGTTCTGTAAATTCAGTATTTTCAATACCAGTACTTGACTGCCGAAAAATATAATAAAATCTCTCCCTTGAATGACTTATGTATCCTACCACATATCTTACAGCGTTTATTATACATTTTTTCTCCCATTGTATTAACTACTAACGAAAGCCGCAGCTCTTCTGTACACCCTATGCGACATCCATGACAATACTTTCTGGTACAAGTAGCAATACTCCATGTGAGGCCGCAATTATGCCAAGTCCATATTGGTTTAACTTCGGCGTAAAGGTTCCTAGGTTTTGGTCTAAGAAACAGAGCATAAGGCTAGCCTTTCTCGCCACACATAGTATACTAGAGTCACAAAAACTAAAAGTGAGCTACAGATATGAGCCATAAACCGAGCAAAGTAGACAATTTTCTGTCAAATTTTTTGCTGCGTTATTTTCAGATTGTATCACATACCTATTAGGGCACTTAAGAGATCAGACAAACTACGTTTCACTGACCTGAATCAAACGAAGCTTTGCAGACTGAAGACTCTTCTTCTAACGTACAAAACAAGGTATAAATATTTTTGATAAAGAGGCATTCTGTTAATCTCAGTTCTCGAATAATGTTGATACTGTACTTATTCCTCTCTCACGAAATCATAGACCACTGCCCAGTCAGAGGCACAGAATACTATCGATGTGTTTCTGCTACGCAGTGCCATCTGTTGTGACGGGAGGCTTGCCAACTGATGACGTCAACCGCTCATTTGCAGGTGTCACATTGTTAAGTGGGTGGTTAACTGCACTTTGACGCATTTCATATTGTTTTGACCACTGTATTTTACATTATTCGCAATGGTGACTGCAGAGTTATATCTATATCGTCCCATTTTTCATCACGAGATGATACATACAATTTAGAGAAAGATATGTAGCATCAATTAATTTATAAATTTACATGTTTGATCCGAACGATTGACTTTCTTATCACAACAAATTTTATCTATTCATCCTCCTAATTACAAAAATGGTCTATACTGTTATCCGAATTACTGATTTTACCGTAGATTTGAATCGATCCTAGTGATTGAGTGGTTAGCATTTGTAACCTTCAGTCGTAAGGACATGGGTTCGCCGCCACTCCAGTTTTCCATTGTTTCCCGGAATCACACCAGACGAAAGGCCATCAACTAATTCCTTCCCGTCCTTTGCCCCGCTTCTTCTACCGGTCTAAAATGACATCGAAGTCGGCGATCCATAAAGCTTAACCAAAAACAAAAACAACAACACTGTTAATGATACAACTAAACCCAAAATTTTAGTGATACGTTTACAATGAAAATTTGCAAGCATCCTAATCACAGGCAGTTAAAAACATTTGGTTACGTTTGCGAGATTTCATCCCAATTATCAAAGGAAACGTCTGCAGCAAAAGAACCTCTAGGAACATCCAGAAATTTAGTAGATGAACAGAAATTAATAAGATCTGGATGTCAAGACGCAACAGCATAATGGAATGTAATGATTAACTTACCATGTTTACAATCCTTGAGATGCAACATTCAGAAAACGTTACGGTGTCAGATGATATTCAAATTCGGAGGTCCGCTGAATTTTCGAATTGAAAGTACAATAACTTTTATACACTGTCGTATGATAAAGAAACATATAAATAACATGTAGCTAAAGTTGCAGGAAATTAAACCTTATCTTCCTGCCGTTGCGTGGAGCAATGGGCTAAAATACACGAATTGCTGTGGAACAAAACTTCCAACCAAGATGGTGCTTTTCCTCCGACTTCAGAAGTAGTAAGGGTATAGTGTGTTCAAAAAATTATAATAACAACTTCAAATTAAGGTGAACTGTGTCATTTTGAAGTGTTCACTTTTCTGCAGCACACGGCTGTAAAACGCTTTTGCATTTTTTTCCTTAGGGGGCATCCATAAATTACGTGAGGTGAAATAGGGGAGGGGGGGCGTCCGGCGAAATCTCACCAGATCTCACCAAGGGGGAGGGGGGTCTACGGAAATCTCACGTGAGATTTTGCGAAAAATTTGGGGACAGTAGAGCCAAAAAAAAAAGTCTCAAATTTGCGGCAAAGTCGATTTTAGGAGGGTATTTCGTCAGAAAAGTTAGGGTGTGACCTAAAAAAAAAGTTTCCAGGGCGATTTCTAGGGGGGGGGGGGTTCTCATGGACCAGATCTCACCAGAGGGGGGGGGTCCGGCCAGATCTCACGAAATCTCACCAGGGGGGAGGGGGGGTCCAGAAATCCGGAAAAACACCTCACGTAATTTATGGATGCCCCCTTATGGCTTTACGCCTCATGAGTTCTTTAGAGGCTGCAAAGAACTTGGGGCAAGGAAAGGAAAGGAATTCGATCATGGCTTTTCGAAAGAACCATGCCGGCATTTGCCTGGAGTGATTTCGGGAAACCATGGAAAACCGAAATCTGGATTCGAAACTGCGTCCTTAGGAATGCGAGGCCACTCATTCACCACGCTTGGTGTTGTAAATAGCCACCTCCAATGAAGTTAAAAGCTTTGAAATGCATCATTTGTACAGCTCTCACTGATACAGTTACCGGCGAAAAAATACCACAAATCTCCTCACATATGTCTTCATTCATTTGCTATAATGTGTTACTGAAGTTTTCAGTACATGCTGTTGTGAAAGCCACATCGGATAAACTTGCGAACTTTGAATATATCACTGTCCCTGTTATTACGTTCCCGGCGTGTCGAGGAAACGTCACACAAAAACTTTCAGCCCAGATTTGTAGAAGTGAGTATTATTTTGATTGGTGGCGGAAGTGACATAGGAACAAAAAGTATTCGCGATCACAGCATTCACATGTGATTGTGGCAGTAGCTTTTAAGTCACGCAGTAACTACGGGCGTCTGCTGAGAAGAAACACACACACACGCTAGTACGGCGGGAGCGAAATGACCTTCAGACGCGCGCCCTGTGGCATGTGGAAGTAACGTTTGCCCTCTACACGCATGCGCAGGTTTGAAGTCGTTGAATGCATCCAGTGTATTTTGAGAAGCGGAAGTATGGAGAGACGTTTTAGTGCTATGTCAAAGCGAGTTAAACAGCGTGCTGTTATCGATTTTTAATTGCTGAAAAAGTGACTCCTATTGAGATTCATCGTCGTTTAAAGACTTAATTGTGACGGTGCCATTGATAGGTCTACAGTAAATCGATGGTCAGAAAAATTTCGCGATTGCAGGCCTGAAAAAGCCTTATTGTTGATGAAAAACGCAGCGAACGTCTGATCACTGTCACAGACGATAAACATCGCAAACTCGTCGATGATATGATTCAAAATGACCGGCGGATCGCTCAAAAGTGTATCGCAAACCATATTGGAATATCCAAGGAACGTGACGGCATCATTATTGAACAATTTGGATGCTGCAAAGACTGAGAACAAATAGCGCCGACTGGAATGCTGCGAGCAACTTCTGCAGCGCTGCGGTGACGAAGGAAACTACTTTCTTTTGAATATTGTGACGGTGGACGAGTCACTGATCCATCATTACGACCCGGAAGAGGAAAGAGAGCGCTTAGTATCAACATGTATTTTCTTCTCAGGCGAAAAAAATTGAACACAAGCACAGTGGCGTAGCTAGGTTAACAAGGGTCCCGGTGCACTAGTTTGGGCCCTCGGGCCAGATGGACGATTTTTTTTAAGCTCTACTGAGCTTTTGGGGCCTCTCTGAGCTGAGCTTGGGCGCCCTGAGCTGCGCTTGGGGAGGGGACCCCTGAGCCTAGCCCTCCGATAGCTACGCCCCTGCACAAGCATCCGAAAAAGAAATCTCTTTTGAATGTGTGTTGGGATGCTCACCGAGTTTATGTGACCGATTATCTGGAACGAGGGGCAACGGTAAATTCTTCACAGTACATAAAGACTCTAAAACACCTCCGACGTAGAGTTTGTCGCGTTAGAGGAAGCCTGGTGCCAATATCCTTGCAACATGAGTTCGTTCATCCAGATACATTGCGCGCAACTGTAGAGGCTCTGCGAAGTAAGAACAAATTCCACACCCTCCTTAGTCCCCCGATTGCGGTTTTTCCTCTTCTCAAGAGAGATCTCAACGGTAATCATTACGACTTGGGCGATGAGGTGAAGGCAGCTGTCAAAGCCTGGATTCAAGAAAAGTCGCAAAATTATTTTCAATGACGGAATAAAAAAAATTGTTACAAGTTGGGAAAAAAGTGTTAGCCTTAACGGCCACTAGTTAAAGGTTGTGACAGAACAGAACAATGATTTCATAAGGGTTACATATGTCATTCAGAGATACGGAAGCTTAGAAAGGAATAAATCTATTCATCCCTTTTGTTTCAAACTCTTTACCGTAACCACCTTGCAAAAAGTTTTACTAAAAGTAAGAGTACTTGCCTAATTTTTGATCTTTCATCCCAAATGCTGAAAAGACTTTCATAATATTGAGCTGTTTCATAAGCATTTCTAAAAAGAAAGTTCTCATCTATGTTATGCTTAGCGGGAAACATTCTGGATTCCTCCATTTTTTCCAATAGTAACTGTCCTAATTTATTAAAACTAGAAGACCCTTGCGAAAATTTCGCGAATACAATTAGTAGTAAGGTTGGAGATTTGTAATAGGATGAAAGAAGAACTGCCTCTTTTGTTTATTTGTTTGGTGTAATAGGCACATAACAAAAGTCGACGCCAGTGAAGCAGTTTATTGATATCTCTGTGATATCTGCTACTGCTATCTAGCGGATAGACTGTTAACTGTCTCATGCGCGCGAGTTTCACAGTTATTACTTTTGCCCTTCAAGAGCGAAATTCCGAAAAAATTCGTTCTTAAGAAATTATGTGACCATGACGGAGACCTTAATATTTAAAATTATACCTAATTTTTTTATATCGTTTAGATATCAAAAGGAGATAAATGGCTCGTGACACAAAAATGCGATGTAGAAATATTGATACTTTAGCCCTTTAAGGGTCGAATTCCGATTTTTTTTTTTTTTAATATCTACATCTACATATATACTCTGCAATTCACAAAATTGTGGGTGGCAGAGGGTGCTCAGCACCAAAGCTAATCTCTTTGCTGTGCATTCCAATCCCTAATGGTACGAGGGAAAAAAGAATTCATATAAGAATCAGTCCGGCACCTTATTTCTCTAATTTTATCTTTCCTGTCCTTCCGACTCAAATAGGTTGGTGGAAGAAGTATTTCACTACACTCAAAAGTGAAAGTGGGAGTACGCATGTTTACCAATAAGTTTAAACGAAACGTGCGTCGTCTATCTGCGAGAGACTCCCAACCTAGTCTACTAATCAGTTCTGTGACGCTTTCATAAGGACTGTAGCAAGCGGTCACGAATCGAGCGGCTCTTCTCTGTACTTTCTCTATACTTTCGATCAACCCCTTACGAAACGGATCCCAAATGGCACAACAATAGTCCAAATGTGGGCGCACAAGAGATTTGTACGCTATCTCCTTTGTTTGTTCATTGCAATTTTTCAAGATTCGACCTATGAATCGCAGCCTAGAATTTGCTCTACCTACTAACGAATTAATGTGTATGTCCCATTTCATATTCCTTTGTACTGTTACTCCCAAATATTTCATAGAATCGATCATATCAATAACTGTATTGTTTAACTCGTATTTCTGAACAATTGGATTCTTTTTGTTAGTTATGCTCATTGTCTTGCACTTTTTACAATTTAGAGTAAGTTGCCACTCAGCGCACCAAGCCAAAATAACATCCAGATCACGCTGAATTTCTAAGCAATATGATGTCACCAAAGCGGAGATCTTAATCTTTAAAATGATACTTCATTTATCAATTTCGGCTACGAATGTAGGGAGATAAATAGGTCATGACAACCCCCCCCCCCCCCCCACACACACACACATATTTTAGAAACTTTGATATTTTTCTATTTACGGGTTAAATTACGAAAAATTCCTTTCTTAAAATATTATATGACCATGGCGGAAACCTTAAGCTTTAAAATGAACCTCATCAATCCATTTAGGTTAGTTTTCAAGGGAGATAATGGCTTGTGACAAGAAAACACCTTATAAAAATGATACATTCTGTACTAGATGACCCATGCGAAAATTGCGCGAATGTAGTGATTTGTGAGGTTTGTGGTTTGTACAGAATGAAAGAAGAACCACCTCATTTGTAGCAATTTTTTATTTGTTTAATGTAATAGGTACGTAACAAAATACAACATATTACGAAACAATTAGGAAAAACTTATAAACGCGTAAATCTATGTATGACAAACTGTCATTGACCATAACAGATTACAACCAACCTAAACAAAATACACACAGAAAATCTATATCTCTGAAATGTTTTGCTGTGATCGTAGCCCATGAGAACATTTCACGAATACAATGTTAACAAATGGATTTTTGTAGAAAAATAGAAATGTTTCTGTAATAGAAAAATTTCGATAAGCTAACCAGTTATTGTACAAAAAATACGCAGTTTATTGAAACCTCTGTGATATGTGGTGCTGGTATTTATAGGAAACGCGCCCAATTCTTGTTGACACCAGTGAAACAGTTTATTATGTCTGTGATTTGTGCTGCTACTATTTAGCGACTTAGGGAGCGTCCATAAACCACGCAGCTCCATTTTGGCCTGCTGGGAACCCTCCACCCCCATGTAACTCTACGTTTCTTTCTTAAAATATAATGTAACTAAAGCGGAGACATTACTTTTCATAATCTTACTTCATTCATCGATTTCTGTTAGGTATCCAGGGAGATAAATGGCTCAAGACACAAAAGAAACGCATTTTGAAAATATTTACTTTTCTCTTTAAGTGTCGTTTTTGGAAAAAATTAGTTTCTTAAATTATGATTTCACAAAAGTGGATACCTTATGCTATAAAATGATACCTCATTTATCGATTTCGGTTCGGTATGAAGGGAGATAATGGCTTGTGACAAAAAACACCTTATAGAAATGATATATATGATGATTTCGCACCGAGGATGGTTGGTGAGTGGTAACGCTTTGGCCTCGCATTCGGGAGGACCCGGGTTCGAATCATCGTTTGACCATCCAGATTTCGGTTTTCCGTTGTTTCTCCAAATCACTCCCGGTGAATGCCACGATGGTTCCTTCGAAAGGCAATGGCCTAATTCTTTCCCGTTCGTAACCCTTATTTCTTCCTCGCCTTTAATATCGTCGGCTTTTTTTTTTTTTTACTCATTGCTTTACGCCTCGTCGACGGCTAAGGTCATTAGAGGCGAGATGGGACTGGGTACAAGGAACGAGAAGGAATTCGGCCATGGCCTTTTTGAAAGAAGCATCCCGGCATTCACCTGGAGTGATTTTGGAAGCCATGTAAAACCCAAATCTGGATGCCCGGACGGGGATTCGAACCCGCGTCCTCCCGAATGCGAGGTCAGAACGTTAACAGTTCACCCACCACGCTCGGTCTAATGTCCTCTACGTCAAAGTGGCGTAACGAATAATAATAATAAATTTGCTCCAAAACGCTGCAGGCATCCGCAGTTTTTAGAACGGATAATGATATTTCACTCCGTATTATTCATGTTTTACTTTTTTTTTAAAACGAATCTTTCACTAGATCTGGGTCATTTGATGACTGATTGAACCGAACTACTATCTATTTCAATTAACAATATAATAACTACAAAAAACGTAAAAGCGACGAATAGAAATTAGTCACTTCTTTTCTCCCCCATATAAATAGATAAATGTGGAAACTGTTCTTATTATATTCAAGTAGGAATATATGCTAAAAAAAAATTACGATTGTATGTGTCATACTTCGCTTAAAATATCTAACTCTAATAACTATTTCCATCATATTTGAAACAACCATTAATAAACGGTGTATACTGGAACCAGTGGTATTGGTAAGGAGGAATTCTAATTGCACAAGAATCTGCGTGTAGAGAAACAAAGTCGCGACTAACGCAGTTGGACGGAAATATTGTAGGAGCATGATGTAAGAAATTACTCTTTTCAGAATAGCAAATGTAGCGAAAACCGTAATCTGTTTCACGGTGTGACGTGAGCGTAAGTCGTAAAACTAACAACTTCGCAGCACCAAGCATTACGTTGCACTGACGTCAAGGTAAAGTGATTGGCCAATCAAAGGCAAGATGGTCTCCAGCGCGAGTGTCTAACGTCAACCAAAGATATACCAACATGCGCTTTTTTATGCTTCAAGATTGCGATGTCATTGCTTCATTCAACGAATTAGAATCAAAGATATGGCAGAACTGTTTTAGATGCGTGCTGGATATGGTTTTTGATTATATTCGTTATCATTAGCAGAATTACTATGATCACACAAAATAAATTATATAAATAGTAACCTCACTTTTGCGTGCTGGATATGGTTTTTGATTATATTCGTTATCATTAGCAGAATTACTATGATCACACAAAATAAATTATATAAATAGTAACCTCACTTTTGCAGAAAGTATCCAGAATATTTGATTCATTTATGTATACTATTAATTATCTTCTTTGATGGAAATTTCAAAATGGAACTATATTCTTTATATCATTGAAGTGCAAAGTAGTTTTAGCAAATTTTCCTTACGTGACGTTATAAATGCAGAAACAATTCTGAATAAATAGCTCTACAGACATTATAAACAAAGATTTAACACTTACATCGATATTTTAAGATCGACTCGTATCAACAAGCAGCTATAATAATTTACTGTTAACGTTTATATTACTGATTAATAGTCTGAAATATTTTGTTGTGGAAGAATGTATGGCACTAACCCATTTCGCTTTCCTAAGAAAACGTTTTCGATAAATCTATTGGAAAAAGTCTTTAGCTACCGCAGCATAAAACATGTGCAAAGAAGTAGATTAATTGAATCTCTTTGCTTTAACATTATGAGCTTTGGAGTTTCATAGCGCATTGTATATGTGCTTTCTTTCGAGCACTAATATCTATGACTGCAGCCGCGCGTCCTTCCCCGCCGTCACGTTGCACATAAGGCGCCCGCTGACGTAAACTATGATTAAGCGATATGCTAGCCAAGATGCACTGCGACTCCATTGACGAACAGGAAAAAATTCAGAACAAAAACGTAGTTATCAGGGTTGAACAAGCGTTAGAAACTCTGACAGATTGGTCCATAGCAACGTTAGTAACTTTTTTTTTTTTTTTTACTTGTGACTTTATCCTTCATCGACGTCGGGATCGTTAGAGGCGGGATGAGAATGGGGCCAAGGAACAGGAAGGAATTCAGCCATGACATTCCATTCGCTGGAGTGATTTAGGGAAACCATGGAAAACCCAAATCTGGATGCCCGGACGGAGATTCGAACCGGGGTCCTCCCGAATGCGAGGCCAGAACACGTTAGTAAAGAGTTGCAGATTTTTATTAATGTTACTCATTGTGATTTAAGATAAAAATTTAATCTTCCTTGATCACAACAGTATTTGAAAGGTATTCTATAAACTATAGAATGGAATAATTTTATATATATATATAGACGTGTGTATGCCTATATTTCATTTTTTTAGCCACCACTAACTAGCACAGATCACAGGTCTTTGGGTGTGGAAGTAGCATGGAGTTTCCTGTCGTGCACGTTGGCCGAATAACGATAGCTGTGGGGATGTGGGGATGTGGGAGATATGATGGTTAAAAGTGGTCGATGCAGGGCATTTTCGTATTTCAACCAAAGACATGTGTCTCCGTATTTGTCACTCTGCTGCCACAACTACATAGCATAGACCACTGGGGTTTGTGTGTGGTAGTGGTATCGTGTTTCCTATCGTATACTGTGGTGGTTAGATGTCGGTAGCTATGGGGGTGTGGGAGATATGGTGGTTGAAAGTGGTCGCCCTGCGGCACATTCATATTTCTACCAAAATTTTCAGCCAAAATTATCTATCGCTGATCACTGGTGTTTGTGTGTGGTAGTAGCACAGAGTCACCCGTCGATAACAACGTTGGCCGAATTTCAGTAACTGTGGTAGAGTGGGAGATATGGAGGTTGAAATTGGTCGATCCAGAATATTTTCGTATTTCGACCAAAGACATGTGTGTTTACTTTGCTGCCTGAACTACATAGCGCAGATGACTGGCGTTTGTGTATGGTAATAGCATCGAGTCTCCCATCATGCACTGTGGTGGTTAAATGTCGGTAGCTGTCAACACAAATTCTTTGCAAACACGAACGAAGTCGTGGGTACCAGCTAGTAAATTAATATTTTATTATTGACTCAAGCTCTAGGGAGTGGTTATAATTAGTTATTTTTGTCTACCTTTTGAGCGCAGCTAATAATTTTTCCTTTTTCTCCTCCGAGATGGATTTCCGAGATTTAGTAACTTTTGGTGGAGTTAACTATGATTTAACCATTTTACAATATTTGGAGCGATAGGCAAAATCAGTATCTGAAATCCCAGCAGAACCCAAGTCTTTTTGCACTTCACTGAGAAACATGCTTCCTATTGTATAGCTATTCCTAAGTGAGAAGATCTTCTTGGTGATCTTTTGTTTCCTTTCTGAAGAAGGTATCCGTAAAACTTCATCGACCTACGTCGCATGCTGGTGGTACAATTCAGAGTTCGCTTTCAGTCGGTAGGTTTCGACCGGGAACACTCTTGTCCCATGAATTTTGCTTAGGATACGTTTTTTCACTTTTTTCCAGATCATACAAGACGCCTTTCCTGTTCATCAGCTAGGTCTCCGAAGCACATAGGAACTGACGTCTGACTACAGTTTTAATGACAGACTTTGGCATCCTTCGAAATGCACTTCTTGTTGTAATGGTTCCGTGACAGCTGGTATGCTGCGTAGAGTTTGGAACGTCTAAGATGGAGGTCCCATCTTACCAACGGTGTGGAACCATTTACCAAGATATCTTTTCCAATCTTACCAAGGGATGGTCATCAGAGGGACTTTCCTGGGGTACCGAGTCTCGAAGTACTTGATTTTTTGGTACGATACCCGTAGTCCTGTCAAAGCCGCTATCTCGTGTAGGGTTTGAACGGCAATGGCGGCATCCTTAGAAACGTTGGTTAGGACTGCGATGTCATCTGCCAAACCCAGACTCCTGATTTCGATCTTTAGTGTTCCGGCTCAAACGGTGACCAGTTTGATTCCGACATTGTTCAGCGCAAGTTCCACAAGGTTGAACTGAATGCGTGAGAGGACATATTCTTGTCTTATTCCGGTTGTGATCTTGAAACTTCGGGACAGTTCTCGACTGAATTTCACCTTTGAAGAGGTATCTGTGAGTGTTTGTTCGATAAGGGCGCGTATGTTATATATAATCCACACATCGTTCCCGCATCATTACAAGAGTCTGGCGATCAATCGAATAGTAAGGCTTTTTCAAGTAGTCGAATACTACAGTGATGTTGACGCTCCGCATGTGTTTTAATTGGAGTATGGTTCTCAGGTTGAACAGCTGCTCGCTGCAGGAGTGTCCGCGCCGAAACATAATATAATATATAATTATATTACGCTGTAAGTCACTCTTGAGATTTTTTTATCCTGCTCCATGATATCCGATTACGTTATTGTGGAATGGTAAAGTTCAGGGTAACAAAAACGTAATAATCTGCAGCCACAACACCTGAAACCACAGTGAGATAAATTTCAAGATAGTGGAAAAATTCCATTCCCAGTTCTCATAATATGAATTTCGTCAAGAGCTAAAAATTAGTATCTCCAGCGGAATTCTAATATTCTTTACTTCAAGGTGCAGAATACGAAGGTTCCCTTTAATTTCGCATTCGGAGACCTGTTAACAACCTACAACAACAACTTTTCGTGCCACTGTAGCCCGTACCTTTCCTCCGCTGATAGAATGTTATGTATGCTCAGATCAGTAAGATGAGAGCGTACTATGTACTTAGCCTATGCGTTTTGTGCATGAGAGTACAGAGATTGTACTTTTAATATCCTCTCACTAAAGTAACGTTGGAAAAGCCAGACATATCTCTAAGCGACGGACGAATTCTTTTTGCTTCGGTTTTTACGGCTCGTCCACGTCGTTTTAATTAGCGCTGGGAGAGGATTGGCGGCAACAGTTCGGTTTGCCCTAGCTCTACACGCACTGCACAAGAGTTTGAGACCGAGCGTGGTGGTGTAACGGCTAGCGTTCTGGCCTCGCATTCGGGAGGACGGCGGTTCGAATCCCCGTCCGGGCATCCAGATTTGGGTTTTCCATGGTTTCCCAAATCCCTCCAGGCAAATGCCGGGATGCTTCCTTCAAAAGGCCATGGCCGAATTCCTTCCCATTCCTTGCCCCCCATCCTTTCCCGTCTCTAAAGACCTCGCTGTTAGAGAGACTTTTTTTTTTTTTTTTAAAAAAAAAGTGAGATTTAAACGAAGCTAGCACAGATAGTTAACCATTTTTATCTCCTTCGCTTGTGGGTAACGATTAGTGAAAGATTTTCCAGTACACTGAAGTGGCAAACCTCTGTCAAACATCAGACAGTTCTTACTTTAGTGACATGGACCCAAAGAGTGATAAAGCCCAATATTTTTGTCATCTACGTCTCGACTGGTTTTATTCTGTCCTGCAACTCTTCCTGTTTGGAGTTAGTCTCTTCAGACCACACTCCTCTTACTGTCTGCGTCATATATTGTAATCTTTGTTTTCGTCAGCAGTTTTTTCCTTCAGCTATACCATCTACTAAGAAATTAAAGGATTCTGAATGTCTTAAAATATGATATCGTTTTATAAAATTCTTTCACGACCAATACCAAAAGTAGCTAATTTTGTAACCCTAACATTACTAAGGTTAATTCGTGAGCAAAGAGACATGTTGCATGTAGTGTTCTGTTACGATGAACTACTTTCCCACCTGACTATGATAATGGAACACTACTTTTCTGAAATTTTTAATATTTCTGTTAAATATGGAAAGGTATCATTGGTGTATGCAGCTGTTGAGGTTTTCTAATTTCTGTGCCCACATATCTTAGTGCTGCGGGGAGAGAAAAAATGCTTGATACCTCTTCCATTATAGTTGGTGAAGTTGGATAATGGTCCTTTCGTATTCCAAGAAGGAGAAGATAAATGTTATAGTAAAAAATTTCATGCGGACAATTCAGGAAAATGTTCGTCTTGAAGAGAATTCAACGAACTGAACCGAAGCTACCCATACACTCTGGCGAAAGACAGAACACTGCGTAGTGTAGTATAAATACTTTTACCGTGTTTATAAGTAGTCCAGATTCCAGCCAAGTCATCAGAGACAGACATCCCTAGCTATAGATTCCACTGGTCTGGCATGGCATTCGGGCAGACGCGGGTTAAAATCTCCGACCGTCCACCCATATTTCGGTTTTCAACGGTTTTACGAAATCAATTTAGGCGAATGCTGGTATGGTTCCATCAAAAGGCCATATCGAATTTTTTCACGTTCCTTGACCCAAATCCTATACCACCTCTAAAGACCTCGACTTCGACGACGCATAAGACCTTAAGCGAAAAAAAAAGCAATTTCCTTCTGGCTGATTCTCTTATTGGTACGAGGTCTTCCTGACGAATTTATACTTTCCTTAAGAAACTACGAAGAAACAGCCGGCTCTAATGTCATTGTAAAGAAATTGCAATATGATGGCACAGTGGTATCGTTTACAAGACTAGGTCATCAGTTTGTGATGATGTACTTAAAGAAAAAATTAAATTTTCTCATTTCTTAAAAGTACTGGAGTAAAGTACAGAGGTATCTTAAACAAAACATTTGGTTTTACAAAACGCTGAAAAACCAGTAAAAATCGAAAGTTTCTTCCATGGAAGGAAATTTGGCTGAAACGCTAGTTTTTAGATCTGCGCAGTTCATCTAGAAAATTTTCACTACTGATGCTAAAGGATTCAAGCGACCATCTTTCACAGAGGATTTTAGATTGGGGAACAATAAGAGGACGTTGCAGGTAAGTCAAGTAAACACAGATGTTGCGGAAGAAACGGCGACATGCTGTTGACTGTAAACTCAAATTTATCGGTACAAAAGGGCGGGGAAATTAATACGTACTCAAGCGCTACAGTAAACCTGTAAAGAAAAAGACTGGATTTTGCAATGAGCCGAGAAGACGATACAGTGCAGTGCAAAATTCGTTCCGTTTCTGTTGGGCTTCCAAGCAGTTATTCTCACTCCTCGCCACAAATATCGAACATTTTCTTCCTCGTTCGGTAAATTCATTGTAACATATATCTGAACTTGCAAATCATTATCATCTAATAAAGATGTGTAGAGAAAATATTTTGTGTATTATTTAAAATTGGCAAAACTAACATCCTGCGGATATAAAATTCTTTGTAAAAGAAGGTTCAACTGCGAAAAAAAAGGAGTTTAAGTTCATAAGTTTGTGTGATCTCCTCGCCACTAATTTATACAGTCAAACAAATAAGCTACTGACTGCGGCGAAAGCATACCCATGTTAAGAACCAAGGAAGGATTACTAAAAAAAGAAAAAGGAACAATACCACAAGCTATTAAACAAATACTTCACACAGTATTAGGTGACTAAAGATTTCAATGTTTACAAAAGCTTGCACTATAATTTCAGAAAAATGTGTAGGTTGTATTTTCTGCTAAAAAGTCTATCACAAGATGCTTAGCTAGCTCGAAAAAAAAAAAAATACATCCGAAAAAGTTTCATTTTAATAAGCGTGGGTGATTACGGGATCGGTCTGTTGCGAGGCTAAAAGATACTTACTGTCAGTAAAACTCTTTTTCTTTATGATATTATGCCTCGTCGGCGTCTTTAAGGAGGGGGTGGGGGAAGGGACTGGGGAATTCGACCATGGCCTCTTAAAGAATTATCTCGCCTTTCGCCTGGAGTGTTTTCGGGAAACCGTGGAAAACCAAAATCTGGATGGGCAGGCGGGTGTTATATAACCTGTGGCCGCCCGGAAGTGAAGTCAGTGTTACCACTCAACCCACGTACGTTTTATCTGCAAAAGAATACATCAGTATCCTAAGGAGGTTATATAAAAAAATTTGAAAAGGAAAAAAAAAAACTGCAGAAGCAAAAAGTTGTTCATTAAAAACTGTACCGCGACTGAGAAAAATGCTTTGACGATGGTAAAAGGAACTGAGTTATGGCTCGATCTTGACATTCGGGAGAACGTGCGTACAGTGTTTGGTCCGGCCATCCGGATTTCAGTTTTTCATAGCTTTTAGAAATGTAAGGATGGTTCCTTCAAAAGACCATTGCTGTGTTCCCGCTCTCCGTTCCTAATCCTACTCGTCGCTCTAATGGTCTCGAAGCCTATTAACCATAAAGCCCTTACAAAAAAAAAAAAAGTATAAATTGTTGAAACTCATGGTTACAACTGTCTCTCTTTCCAAAACTAGGTCTTCTCCGCTCATCAAGATTCTGCAGGGAATAATTCGACAGAACACTCGAGTGCAATGCTGTAACTCTGCCACTCCGATTAGAGTTACAAATGGCCACCGGCATATGTCACCGGTCAGTGACGAGATCAGGTGTATCTAATTTGTGCCTCACGTGAAACCAGTTTGTGGTCCCCTCCAACCAGCGTGGTCCCTGGTTGGTTAACCGGCGTCACTCCCGCCCGGTGCTATCAGCTCTCAACAAGTGGAGTCGTGACTCATCGCAGCACGCCTCCAGAAACGTGCCAGTGGCGTCACGGCAGTGCGTACGGTTTCTTAGTGTTCAGTTTATGTTCTGCTCGCATAAACTATGGAAACTAATAACCGTGTCTGCACTTTCCGTACCGATTGTGGATGATTACAGTTACAGTTGTTTCTTTTTAGTCACTGTCGTCTCTTGCTACAAGCTTCTGGTCATGTTAACAAACACGCGAGACTCCGTTCCCCCTTTTCGGAGTTCACCATGGATGGCAGTGCTTCCTTTGAGGTATTCCGGCAGCATACGCGATACGGTAGAGCCAAAAATGGTGAACCATAATGCAGATTAACTTAGAAACTGTAATTCCCCATCCATCTGTCACCCTTTATCAAGCTCCTTCGTCAGGACTTGACCTGCCTACCCGGCGTTCTGAATCATTAGCTATCACAATAAAGCTGAAGTGAGTCCTGCGATCCCAAGACGTCACAGTGAATCGGCGTTTCCCGTTGTAATCTTTATCTGTTATATAATTTCGTAAGGTCACCCACTCACCTCGATAGCTATTGGCTGGAGAACGGTGTCACGTGTCAGCCTTCGCTCACAAAACAGTGACCAGAGATACCATTAGAAGGAATTCGTGGTTATGTCTAAAATTTAATAACTAAGCAACTGCTACCAAATTAATTGGCATAATACATTCATTAAATTTGCTTTTCATAGCGTTTCATAGTTAAAAAAAATTTAATAAATTTTGCGGCTGAAAAAATGTGGATCTGCTTTTCAGTAACATGTTACTAATTAAAGCAACTTAAAAAACTTAAAAAAAAATTAAATTACTCATAGTCTCTGCTGTAACCACGTATGCCAATTGTCATTTCCGCTTAGGATAAATTTCGGTTTAATTACAACTTTCACTAATGTTGTTGCTTGACTAAAATTTATGCATTATGCTTTTTAGGCATTTTACTGACCACTTTCGTTATTGATCTTTATTCATGTACGTTGTATGTGGATTATTAGGTTATTTTAAGTGGACATCAGACCAAATGCGTCACCGAATCGACTATTCTGGCAACTTATTTCTGCGGAGTTGCTCAACTGTTTCATAATATGGAATGTGTATTAAGTTCTCTGGCCGTCACAGATACTATGACCAATGTTTATATTATGAGTGTTTTCAACAACGTGATGCTTTCGAAGCAAACAGGATCCTGAAACACAGGTCAAGTTCGTATTTGGTAAGATCAGATCAACCTGTCAATCTTTCATCGTAAAAACTGGAACTATTCTAGACCCGTGACGACAAGCAAAAAACAGTCACGGGCTTACACTAGTTTACCAATTAAATTGAAATACCGTTGTACTTTCTTAAAATTTCAAAACCAAGAACGGCTGCGCACAGCACAGTTTAAACAGCTTTGTGAAAGTTGGAGCGCTTATTTACATTCCTGAAATAACAGTTTTATAAACAGAATAATGCAACAGAAAAAGTATAAATTAAATACTGACAGAAGACGATACAGAAAATTAACAGCAGACGCAAAGAAGAAAAACCTTTAGATGGAGATTTTACAGTTCGCTGATAAGGTCATTAATGAAGGTATTACGGTACCAAAAAAGTTTTCTGCAATAAACAAATATGTTACTTTCAATTTCGTCTGCGAAAAATAAGACCAAATGAATCTGTGAATCAGAGATTGCAAATCTTTACATATCTCCTGCAAGGATCACAAGAAATGCTAGAACACATCCTCGACTTGTCCAAGTGTCTGCTTTCGGATCCCATTCTGTATAAAGTACCAAGTCTGGATGTAACCCATGACTTTCAAAATAACGTAGTGAACTCAGCTTTCGCATTCATACAGGCACGAATAAGAACAGTTTAATAAATGATAAGTTCGATTAATGTTTGATAAACACAGTACACGCTACATAGCTCCATTTACTGATAGCATAAAGCTTCCAGATATGGTTATTAATAACTCTCAGAACCAACAGATCTATTCGGCACCGTATCGTCCACACTACAGACAGGTGAACCTTCTATATTGCCACCCCCATCTAGTAATTTACATCCAGTTGGCTAAAATTATGCCGCCACAAATGACTCCTCTGCAATTGTTGAGCCAGCCATATTCGCTTTATCTCTTTTTGTTTTAGGCTTTAGGCAATGATGTCCTCGAGGTTATTGCATGAGAGTCAATCTCTTCTACACAGAACTATAGAAAATTCCCCTAACTCTGATCACGAAATATCTCTTGTGGCCGAACATCTCAGTGGTCGCCTCAAACACACAAAGCTCTCCAGAGATTAGTCCGACAAAGCGACGCCTGCCCCATCACAACTGACTCCCGTTTGCCACAAAGCAATGTGAGCAGGCTGGCTGATAGCAATATTCAACATCTCTAGTCGACCACATTTATCTACAATTTTGAACCTGGAATCAGTCAATGAATACCTGGACAGCAAACTACTTTGAACACCATTCTGCCGCCGCGAGAGGTGCTAGTAGCAGAGAAGCCGCTACCGTCGACATCGTCACAGTCGCTGATCATTGACATGTGTGAACACTCTGCGGATTGGTTGTGGGATGATCAGATGCTTGGAAAGTCACGGGAAGTTAAAGAATAATACTCCCACGTTCATGCCCGCTCGCTTTCGCATTCAGCCCTAGTGCCTTCAAATAGTACATGACAGCAAGTTACCCTATATGCCTTACTTCATCATCCATTCACTTTATTGTACCTCAATCTGACAGATACGTATATATATATATCTGTTTGTAATAAAGCTATTGGCTTGCTCTAGGGGAGGGACCTGGGAGGATATCTCGCGAGGTTACTAAAGGATTCCGCAGTTTGATGTTTTCAGGTAAGAGCTTGTGAATTTAAAAAAAGGAAAAGTTTATCATGGTAGAGAGACAACATTTTCACGTAAGGTCTAAAAAAGAATGGTATAAAATGTAAGTAATTGACTGCAACAAGCAGAATATTTTAGGTTAGTAGTCTGATATGGATCAACGGTGTTCCACAGAAAAGCAAGGGATTAGTCTGCCGGAAGTATATTTTTTTATTTTCTTGTGGTCATTAGAGGCGGGAAAGGATGGGGCAGCAAGAAACGGGAAGGAATTCTTCCATGGTCTTTTAAAGAAGCATCTCGGCATTCGCCTGAAGTGATTTGTTGAAACCATCGAAAACCCAAATCTGGATGCCCGGACGGGGATTGTAACTCGCGTCCTCCCAAATGCGAGGCCAGAGCGTTATCACTCTCCCACCACGTTCGGTGAGTGTCATGCTGCTGTGCACACTAATGCTTCTGAATCGTTTGGCAGTGAACTATCCTGTTGTGAGCAAGATACAGGTGATAAAAACGAAATCATTCATAAGTAGATTAGAAGTAAAGAGGATGGACTCAATAAGAAGTAAGATTAGAGAAACAATGAACGACCCTCTGCAGGAAAGGATAGATACGGCAAGGCTCACATGCTGTAGACACGTAGAGGGGTTTAAAATTGTAAGTTGTTACAGATTTTGCAGAATATGGTGTAACTTGCCGAACACTTTGAGACAATGTGCAATAAAGGCACAGCAGTGACGACATATAGAGTCATCTCATCGCTTAAAAGGATTAACAGCACCCCTCCTTCGGAACTACTGCGTCACTATCGCAACGCATGACGAGAGTTCACTCGGAAGATATGTATAGAACCGAAGAGTGACGAGGTGCCACCATATTGCAACAGTTTCTCATGCTGCGATGTTGCAGTCCTCGTTTGTCTTCCACTCATGCAGGTGGGAAACAGTATTGGAAAATATCAGACGGAATCGAAACAATTTTCGAACTTTCGTCAGGGCAATCGCGCAGTTGTAGAACTGTCGCGGTCACCGGTAAAATTTTGCACTGGAGCGTCGCAATATTTCGCGCTAAGGGCCTTTGTGTTTGAAGAGAAGGATTAGTAGAGCAATGTCAGTTTACAAACTATATAGAAGATGGTTTAGAAAGCTGATACCGAGCGTGGTGGTTGAGCGGTTAACGTTCTGGCCTCGCTTTCGGGAGGACGCAGGTTCGAATCCTCGTACGGGCATCCAGATTTGGGTTTTCCATTGTTTTCCAAATCACTCCAGGCGAATGCCGGAATGCTTCCTTCAAAAGGCGATGGGCTAATTCCTTCCCGTTCTTTGCAACCAATCCCATCCCACCTCTTATGACCACAACGTCGACGAGGCAAAAAAAAAGTTTGAAAAATCGATGCGAAGCTGCTATGAATGTTTAGAGAGATATGAGAAGAAGCTGAAGAATTGTTGGTGTAGGCAGCTTAAAGAAGAATGTTAGCATATAGTGTAAGGAACTGAAAGGGATGGTTCCATCCATCCATCATGATATGTCGCAGACATAAGCTGCATGTCGTCCTTAGCGCCAGGGTGTCCTATTGCTGATATCTGAATCTAGTTAATGAGGCTGGCCTGAATGTATTTATATTAATTTGAGCTAAACTGATCTAGATCTTGTGGGTTATTTATATTATGTATTTACATCCTTATTACCTACTTACAGCTAATGGAGGATTTTTTTTAAATTCAATTTAGGACCTAACTATGCCTAACCCAATTTTTACCTATTCCTACTTATAGCTAATGGAGGGTGAGTTATTATGCTGTTTTTTTTTTTTTTTTTTCAAAGGGGCCTATTTACATGCTGAGTGGGCCTATTTATAAATAGTGGGGGTGGGGAGGATTTGGTGGTTAGGGGGAATATTGTCTGTTTATCGTTTGTTTGGGATGCCTATGTGGTAGTAATTCAATTGGGTCGGTTCCAATTGCAGCGATCTCAGGGTGTCTTGCGTTTTCGCAGCGAAAGTAAAATTTTTCAGAAGCTGATTTTATGGTAGCTGATAGTGGGTCAAAATGGAGATCCTGTCGGATTCTCCAATTTAGTAAATAGCGGGGTGCACCAACAATAACACGCAGGGCTCTATTCTCCAGTGCCTGCAGCTTTTTGATGTGGCAGTCGGCAGCCATACTCCATAATTCGGAGCCGTACATGAATGTCGGTTGGACAATCGCACGGAATGGTTAAGGGCTCAGTGAGGTAGATATATTTGGCAGTGGAGTCAAGGTTTCATTTGGACCAATGTGATGGCAGAAAGTTTTAATAAAAAGAGAGAGGAAGTTCTTGTTCGGACAAGACCCGGCCAGTGGCTTCGATCAGTGGATTATGGTAATTTGGCGGCTGTACTGAAAGAAGAGAATAACGAGACACTAGACCTGTGAAGGGATTGAGGCAAGATTGCAGTGTCTGTTCCCACTAATATTTAACTTGTATGTAGAGGAAGGTTGAAGCGGTCGCATACTGCGATTTGCTGATAACGCTGCCTTTTTGGCAAATAAAATTTACCTAATCGGGAAGTTCTTGTTTGTTAGGAATTAAATACTGGAACACTATTACTATACAAAAGAAAGACAAAGGTGTAGCAGAAATGATAACGGTAAGCTACAAGTAAATATATTGTTAGGTGCAATAGAAGTACCGGTAATGAAAGAATTCTGTTAATTAGGAGTTGAAATTACATTTTAACGCTGATTAAAGAATGGTCTCAAAATTAGATTAACGCTAGCGGTAAGAGGTTCGGACAAAGTAATGTCTTAGTATCGCTCGCTGATAAAATATGTAGAAAGTACATTCTAAAACTGTATATACAGATAACTTCCCTTTATGGAAAACTGTTGCGGCAGAAGGTTTTTAAACATTAGTGGACAGATAAAGTATGAAATGAACATCTGGAAACGGTGGGTGGGGTAAGAATTTTTTGAAGAATATCACAGAATTGCGAGGGAAGGATTGAGTAATTTCTTATTGGGGGGAACGATCGAAAGGAAGAATTATAGATAAAAATTAAAATATCTGAAGCAGATAATTGAAAGTAGGTTGAAAATAGTATGTTTAGATGATGGATTGGAATGGATAGGAAATTAGAAAAAAACGCAAAAAAGAAAAATAAACAAACAAAAAAGCTATTACCAGAAAAAAACTAATCGCATCGCATACATCGTACAAAAACGTTGAATACACTGCTTTTATAAATTTCGCGTTTGTTTCTTAAATTCATATTCTCGGCTGATAACTCGAAACTTAGTCTTGCTATACGGTTTCAAAGATTATCCTGTTACAGCCACTTTAAAGAGATGGCTTTTTCAGTCAAAACCCTCTAGTTAGTATTGAGGTATTTAGATTATTATGTTCGACGTCACACTGGACAAATAATTTTGGTTTCCCAACAATGATGTGAATCGTGAAAAATGTTGACCACATTTTTTTTTTTTTATTGCTGTCGTCAGTCTTTCGACTGGTTTGATGCAATCCTCCATCCCTTCCTATCCTGTGCTATCGTCTTCATTTCTACATATCCCTTACAACCCACGTCCTCAATTATCTGCTTCATATATTCTAATCTCTGTCTTCTTCTACAGTTCTTACCTTCGACTGTTCCCTCCACTAACAAATTAACCAATCCTGCATGTCTCAAAATATGACCTACCAGCCTGTCTCTTCTTTCTGTAAGCTTCTTCCACAAACTTCTTTTCTCACCTTTCCAAAACTCGCTCATTCCTTACTTTGTCTGTCCACTTAATTTTCAGCATAACCGAAACAAAAACCACTGTTTTCGCGCGTGTCTCGTCTGTGTTGTTCTGGCTGGCGCCTGTATAATATGATGTCATGGTCGGCTGGGTTATTACAACATCGGTTCGCGTGGAGTAATGTAGTACTAGCGGCATCGAGTAATTCAGTTATCGCCATTGTCTGATAGCTCAGTAATAAGCAGCATGGTCATATCCAGGTTGGATACAATTCAGCTATTGGACCAGCGAAGTATGCTGATAATACGGGTACGAGCATAAAGCAGGAAGTGGCCCTTGCCAAAGGAATTAAACGAAATTGACAATCGAGAAATGAACCGACAACAGTGTTCACACAAGAATAGCACAGCTGAGTTCATTACTGGAGTGAAGTTTTGAAATACAGAATAGGATAGTTGTAAAATGTATCGCTAGGCTCAGAGAGAGAAGTTAGTCGCACAAGTCAGATTCAACAGCTAATAGGCTACCACTGGACACTGCATGACAACAGTCTCTAGTTTCTATACTCCGCAAGCGCAGCAACGACCTGTGGACAATTCTGCTCGTTTATATTCCTTGGGCGAGACTCTCAACTGTTCGCAGTGTTCCAATATGCTTATCGCCTCTCTTGATTACTACAGAGAAAGCAAACGCATGCATTCTGGACGCATTAACTTATCGTACCTTCTATCTTCTTCGTGTGTCTGCTTCCATAGATAATTAAATTAAAAGTAGCGCATATCTAGGATATTTCCCGCACACCATAGGACATATTCATCAGTATAAACTGACGCGATGTGGGTCCGATCTTGTGCAAAGGTCTTTAAAGCGAAGAAACTGGCTGAAGCTTGACACCACTTTTCGGCGCTAGTCTTAGTTGTCAAAGAGATTTTCACTCTCCGGTACTTATGCAGAAGGGAATAGAAATGGGACACACGTGAAACTGTCTAGCAAGGTGGTAACTGAATGTTTCACAACGTCTTGATGAAACCTTATACTCCACATTCAAAGATTGTTGAAGTCGCGGCAAGGGTTCGATAAACCATGCAAAAATTAACAGTAACACTTCCATTCTTCAAAAGGGAATCTTTTCTGTCAGTTTTAAACAGAGGATTCATGTCAATTAAACTTAGAATCTAAGCAACAAGAAAATTTCTTAAACAGATTTTAAGCTACCCCTTCGAGTTACATAGTATCCATTTGATGACATCCGTCCTAATAATTTGTCAACTCTTTAAAAACTTTTTTTCTTCTCTCGGCACCGCATCTGCCTCCTCTAAAATGCCAATAGGAATTCATTGTTTCTGCAAAGAAAGGAGACATTCTTTGTTCCTTCTTCTGGAAGGATGGGTAGCTGTTCTAGAAAATTTTCCAGTGTATTTAAAACGACGTTTTCCCATAGCAATTTTTAGACAGGTGAGGGACAAAATCGCAGCCAGAAGCCCGATCTCTCTCCTTGTTTAACTCTGACACTGGTCGGGGTCAAATGGCAACAGAGGACTGAAACTAATGAACGGGAAAGAAATCGGCTATGGATTTTATGAAGAAACCATCTCAATGCTCAAATCACAAGTTGTAAGCGGACATAAATTCTATGACTGAAAAAAAAATGAGTTCAGGCTGACAATTGAAATAGTAACAGAAGGAAACAACTGCTTTGGTTAATAGACTAATCACTAAAGACACACCACTGGATCGCTGTTTAAAAAATTCAGTTAACCTCTGTCGCGTAAATTAAATTTATAGATTTACTCGTTTCCTTGAAAGATTTTGCATAAGTAAAATGATACGCACGAGATCTACGCAGAGTTTCGTTATGCAGAGACTGAGCCTGGTGGATGAACGGCAACATTTAGAACCTGGTATTCGTGGTCTCCAGGTTCGGTACCCGGCCTGGTCATCAAGGTTTCCGATTTACACGATTTCTCAAATCGCTACAGGAAAATGCCGGGATGGTTCCACATAAAGGAAAAGACCGATTTCTATCCCGGTTCTTGTCCACAATCATTTCCCAGCATTAAAGATCCTGTCATTGATAAGGGAGCGTCCATAAACCACGTAGCTCCATTTTGGCCTCAAGTCAACCCCTCCTCCCCCCCCCCCCCACGTAGCCTTTTCCTCTATTGATTCTAGAAGACTTTTTGTACTGTTTTCTCTGTCAGACAATTGTAAATTACATACGGGGATAATTAAATGACGCAAATAAATATTTACATTCTGTTGCGTGTTCTGCACCTCATTTTAACTTTATAATAATATGAATGAAAAGCTACGTCGCCTGGCTGGGAACGAACTCCCCCCCTCTCCCGGCCCCACGTAGCTCAACGTAGCTTTCCGGACAACCCTTCCCTTCCTCCCCCCCCCCCCATGCCGGGTCATGTAGTTTATGGACGCTCCCTTAGCAACAAAGCCCCACTAAACGACTTGATGTTCTATTCTGGAAACCATATCAGACTCAGTGACATACGGTATTGACAAAATAAGAATGAAGCTACAATTTTGGTTTTTAGCTGCCAACTTACGTATTTGGTGAGCGGTAACGCTCTGGCTTCGCTTTCGGGAAGACATGAGTTCGAATACCCGTCCGGTAACCAGATTTGGGTTTTCCATGCTTTCTTCAGCGTGGTTTCGGCTCTCCAGGCGAATGCCGAGATGGTTCCTTCAAAAAGGCCATGGCCGAATTCCTTGCCGTTCCTCTAACGACCTTGACGTCAATGAGGCGTAAAGCCATAAGTAAAACCTTCTGTAACTTCCTCTTGATCAGGTGTTTGTGTATTCGGTTGTTTCATATCTCCTCTGAAAATTACGTATTTCATTGAAATCTGTCGGGCCTAGTACACTGTGGTTTAACATGTGTGCTGGCTTGGTCAGGTTGTACTGAATGCACCAGGTACAAAACAGACCGTCGGAGAGTTTGGGCGATTGGTGCTATGTAAATAGATGAAAGCTGTTTTCCCATAGCGGGCCGGATGTGGCACTGTTATTCAAAATACTGCTCGAGTAGCGGAATACAGGCCAAGGCACCGTTCGTTAATGGACCTGGAGGAAAAATTGCGTCAACTTTTCATTTTCATTCGATATATACAACGCGAATGGTGGTTCTGATTGGACTGCTGAGTCAAACTAAGGCTCTCTGTAGTTGACGTAGCTTCAAGCATGGCCTCGGGGAGGATGTAGAAGAGGTAAGAACGTGGTGTCCTGACAGGGCAGGAGCGCATCATCGGGCGGCAGTCCACTTGTTTCAAATACCCGACAACAGGGCAGCGTGTGATAAACCCGCCTTCATTCACCGCCCGGAAAGGTGCTGTTTCGCCGGTTGAAGGACGCCGCCAGTATTTCCGAGGACATGGGACGGTACGCAGTAGCAAACCTGCCCGCACGCGGCACGCTACTTCAGGCACGTGACCATCGCCTGGTGACACGATCAGTATGAATACAGATACTAAGTAACCATAACGATCCTCTAAGTAATTGCTGACAAGTAAACGGGCTGAGGTTTTGAGAGATTGTCAGTGCTCATTTGCTGGCCCTCTATGAGCTTGTAACAGAATTTCAATCATTGTGAGACAACATGGGATGAAGATAAATGCAAAGAAGAGCCAGCTTATTAGGTACACAGATAAAAAGCTAAAGGTTGATTATGATTATAAAGTGGAAAATGTAAATACCTTGGCATTACATTTGATAGCAAACTTAATTGGGCAGGACACATTGGACAGGTGATAGGGCAAGAGTTCAAAATCCTTCACGTGTTGGAAAGAGTGATGAGGGGATGCACTAGAGAAGTAAGGGAATTGGGGTACAAAACTTTGATCAGACCACTGCTGGAATATGGTGGTGTAGTTTGGAACCCACATTTTGGGTATCAGATACAGGAGTTGGAGGGGGTGCAGAGGAGGGCTGCCAGATTTGTCTTTAGAAATTACCGTAGAACACAATCGGTAACTAATATGAAAAAGAAGCTGGAGTGGGATTCATTGGAGGATAGAAGGAGGGTGAAAAGAGTCATGGAAGTGTACAAGGCCTATACTGGTGATGAAGCATGGAAAGATATTGGTGATGAAATTAAGAGAGGTGCTTGGAAGGGTAAGGTTGACCATGAACACAAACTGGCACTTGGTTTCAGACATAAGGGTGTGGGAGAATTTTCTTCCGTAGGATAGAGTGTAAAGGACTGGAATAAATTGCCAAGAGAAGTGATGAATAATTTATCAGAAACACTGAAGAAATTTAAAGTAAAAATTAGTAGAGGGCACAAGTAGGTTGGAAGAGGAAAGGAGAAAGAGGGGTGTGTAGGGTGATTGCCACCGGAGCGGGCGCTCCATCGCAATTTTATCAATTATTATTATTATTATTCAAAATTAATTTAAATTTATATATTTAATGCTCAAATACTGCCCCACTTTATCTAAGTGCAGAATCCCTGTATTAATCAAATACCTCATTAATGTGCCGAAATCATATTTTAGATAATCAATAACACAGTAAGCGGTCTCTATATTACAATAATTACTAATAATTTGTAAAAATGAAACACTCATATCGATTTCCTCAAAGCAGGCAAACTTCATGTGATATATCTAAACTATACTTATAATTTGATTAAATTTAATATTCAGCAATAGGATCTGTTTCCTGAAAGTTGTACTACCTAAGGACACAGTTTATTTCTAGAATTTCTTTTATAGCGATTCAGAAACGCGTTATGTTGTTATTGCATTATTAGCCATATATTCAAAGCTTCATAAAGTTTTTAAAAATGGTTTAAGTAATTACCATATATCAGAAACCATCAGCTTCCTATCTTTGGTCATACTCATAGTATGAGAACATTAACAGAGAAGATCAAGATTTTACTTCCTCCATAAACTATTGTTAATGGACTTTTTTCAGCCAACATATTGAAAGATATTTAGAATATTTGTGTGATAATACCGGAAATGATTATAGCCTGAATTACTTTACGTCTATTCTACAAAATATGGCTTTTTTTTTTTTTTTTTTTTAAGATCGGGTTTATTATGTCTAACAGAACTATTTGAACCAAAATGTTTTACAAAATATCATATCAACAACGGTCGTTTGTAAAATGAATGCGCCAGAAGAATATTTTTAATCGAAGTATTTCCTTTATACCTCTATCCTAAACTTGTAGTTAGTCACCAGTGTAATATCTCTTCTCCGACATCGCAGCTAATCAGATGCATAATCTTTTAGTAATCAGTGTTGAAAAGCTAGTTTAATATTCTGAAAATTTGTATTAGTTGATATAAAAAACCGGAACAGAGATATTTTATCGAACACTAAAGTTACTCATCATCTACAAGAAGATATCTTAGGAAGGAATCATATAATGCACTCAAACTACGACTTGTAACTATTAATATTTCAATTTGGTAGCCGAAGAAACCTTTTCTTTTACAGAACATTTGAATATAGTGTGTATACACTTTTCTTTTATTGAAATAATGTTCTATAGCCGTCCAGTAACCTTGATAGCTGTTGCTCAGTATCCTGGATTATTTGGTTCGAGTCCAATTTTAGTGGAAATTTTTACCACCTGGTACCTGACCAACAGAGATGGAGAGATAGCGGCACCCAATTCGTGATCATCAGATCGCGCGCCCAGGTGCTAGGTCAAAACCTAAATCTCGCCGCAGTGCTTATGAAATGAAGTGATATGCAATTTAAATCACTGGCAAATCATCCGCGATACTGCACACACCGAAAGAAGAACCTGTCTGCTCTGTCTCCAAGTCAATCTTAAAACGTGACTTGCTAAAGGATCGAAAGTAAAAAAGAAGAATCCTGTAAATGATATTTCTCGGCTTACAACATATAGACTGAACAGTGTTTAAGACGCGCGTTTCTTGATCGAGAGATACCCTGCTTGAATTCCGATCGAGACCTGAATTTTTATGGGTCTGAAAACTGGCCTCATCAATGTTAAGTACTTACCGTAGTTTGCATTCTACGTTAAACTTTAATCAGATAGGTTAGGTAGCTACGAAAGAGGCGGATTACGCAGCCTGTAAAAATAGTACTAGTTCATTCAGACCACAGGAAATTGAAACAGTTTCAACAGCTTTCATTTTATATGGGTGTGAATACCTTCCGGGCTTTATGCCGTATATTTTTCTTTACCACCATTTCAATCCCAATCTGAGATCCCATCAGGGCAGAAGATCCAGGAGGCCCTGACGAAGATCTCATGGGGACTGAAGCGTAGGCAACGAAGCATAAAACTGAACGTAATTACAACCAGCCGAAATTATTACCGTAAAACGTGGTAGTTGTGAGCACCAAAGAGATCTCAATTCGAACAAAACATTGTTGCACATTATTTTAGGAATCGGTATAAAAGCGAATAGGGTCGTCTTCCAAAGACTAAAACATTGGGAGGAAAGGCAGCTCCTTTCACGAGCCACACGTCCTGGTAGATGATTCGCAGAAACAGAACTCCGAACTGCCATTTAGAGACAGAGATGGCAACTTAAGATCCGTCTACTTGTTAAGCCTCAAGGAATTTTTTTCCGGTACTCATTTAACAGAAGTGTGAGTGGGGTTTTGGATTGTTCAACACGTTGATTCCCTGGTTAGTCATGGTTGGGTCTCCACTTGATAGAGGGACGGCACGGAAACGAAATATGAAAGCGCAGTGTTAGAAATACGTCGCAATGAAGTCATATGGTTTAATTTTTTTGTGTGGTTTTTTTGTGTGGTTTGTTTGTGTTTTTTTTCTTTTTTTTTTTTCTCAAGGCTTTACGTCTCGTCAACGTCGAGGTCATTAGAGGTGGGACAGAAGTAGAGACAAGGAACAGGAAGAAATTCGGCCATTGCCTTTTGAAGGAAGCATCCTGGCCTTCAGCTGGAATGATTTGGGGAAACCATGGAAAACCAAAATCTGGATGCCCGGACGAGGATTCGAAGCCGCGTCCTCTCGAATGTGAGGCCAGAGCGTTAACCGTCATCAACCACGCTCGGTATATGGTTCGAAATGTCAAGTGATACCTCTAAGGCTCTGTAGAAGCGCCTTCAACAGCCGAGAGTAACACCACTGTCTCTACGTTTCATAATTCTGTCATATTTTCTCGTATATCTTGTCAGGAAGCCGACGAACTTTCCCGAAAGCTGAACGTTAGAAAGCCTTCCCCCTCCCCCAACGTTGCCCTCCAAGCTCACCGTTTAATTCTGTATACTCCTGTCTTCGTGAAAATCCTAAATTTCATTTTCACAAGTGCGTTTTGTCCAACTTTTCTTTTTCTTTTCTGTGCCCAATTTAAAAGGGAGTGTTCATAAACCACGTAGCTCCATTTTGGTTTCATGTGAACCCCCCCCTCCCTCCACGTAGCCCGACGTGGCTTTTGCCTCTAACACTCCCCTCCCCCACGTAGCACGTAGCTTTTTTTCCCCTATTGATTCCAGAAGATATTTTGTAATATTTTTCCTGTCGGACTATCGCAAATTACATTCTGATATGTTTAAATGACGGAAATAAATATTCACATGTTGTCGAGTGTTCTGTATGCCATTTTAACTGTGACAAACAATATAAATGGAAAGCTACGTGGCTTGGCTCGGAAAGCCCCCCCTCCCCCACATAGTCCAGCGTAACTTTTCAGCCAACCCCCTCTCCCCCCTTTCTTTAGACCCAGTCACGTAGTATATGGACGCTCCATGACTATAATCACAGTTGCAATTGCAAAACTAAAAGCGATTGTTGGAAGTGGAATCCAATATTTCAATGAAATGTAACATCTCACATTCTTTCACAATTGTAGGCTGTTAAATTTTCTCAATGATCTAAAAATTTTCCGAGTCGGGGAAAAACATATTGCCGCCCCTTAAAACATGATTTTTTATTTTGTCTTTTTATGTTGTCATCTTGGGCAGCAGGAGAGCTAAAAAAAAAGCTTTAAAAAACATCGCCGACACATGAATTTGCGATTTTACGCCCCTTCAAACTAGATTTCGTTACCCCCCCCCCCCCCCCCCATGAAGTTGCCGCCCGAGGAAGTGCCCCGGTTTGCTCCCCACTCCCCTCCAGATCTGGCTCTGAATTTTATCCACATGTCCTGATCGTATTTAGAGTGAGCGGAAGATGCAGGAGCTAAAGAGTTCCTGGCACGAATTTGTTTAACGTTGCCCCAGCTTGGTCGGAAGAAACACATGCTACTACCACTTCACATGCATTCACAGTCAGTCAATATAGCATGACGAAACCTGCAGACAAAACAGTGAGGAAGCGAATACTTTACATTTTCTTCTGTCCGTTTTGCCCTTATATTGCCATTCTATGGTGCGAAATTAACAGTTGGGTAGCGCCGTAAGCTTTTTGTCATGACACTTCAGGACCAAAAGTGCGCAGTACGATTTGGCCATACACTAGCTTTACTGTAATTTAAAACAGCAATGCAAGGCTGTTTCCGACGGTATTGCCCCTCAGTAGTAAATTAAGTTGTTTTTCCTGTCATCAGTCTTTCGACTGCTTTGATGCAATCCTCCATCCCGTCCTTTATCGCGCTAACCTCTTCATCACAACATACCCCTTACAATCTACCATATATCTTAAATTATCTGCTTCACATTTTACAATCTTTATCTACGTCTACAGTTGTTACCTTCGACTGTTCCCTCCACCAATAAATTAACCAATCACACAAGTCTTAAAATGTGACCTACAATCCTGTCTCTTATTTCAGCAAGACTCCTCGACCGAGAGTGGTGGGTGAGCGGTTAACTCTCTGGCCTCTCATTCGGGAGGACGCGGTTTCGAATACCCGTCCATGCGTCCACATTTGGGTATTCCATAGTTTCCTCAAATCACTCCAGGCAAATGCCGGGATGCTTCCTTCAAAAGGCCATGGCCGAATTCCTTCCCGTTCCTTGTCCCGAATCCCATCCCGGCTCTAATGATCTAGACGTTGACGAGGCGTAAGGCCAAAAATAAAAAAAAATAAAAAAAACTCTTCGATAAGCGTCTTTCCTCAGTCACCATTTTCAAAACGCGTTCATTTCGTACGTACACTTAATTTTCATCATCTTTCCATGGCACCACATTTCATACACTTCTGGTATTCCTGAAGTCCATGCTTCGCTACCATAAAGTGCTATATTCCACATATAGTTTTAACAAAATCTTTATGAGTCTTTATGAGTGCTACGATTTGCTGATAACATTGTCTTGTTATCAGAACAGGCTGAGGATAGAGAATTTACTGAATGGCATGAACAAAATACTGAAGAAGGATTATGGACTGAATATAAATCAAAGCAAGACTAAATGATGAAATGTAGCAGAAATGATACCAATCACAGTAGATTAAATATAAAAATAGGATCGGATGCATTAGGAGAAGTAAACGAATTTCTGCTACTTGGGAAGCAAAATTACAACCGATGGCCAAAGCATGAATGATGTTAAAAGCAGAATAGCTCTACAAAAAAAGAACCTCCGTAAAAAATATTGATCTAGGACTTATAAAGAACTTTTTAAAACTATGTGTGGAGCACAGAACTTTATAGTAGCGAAGCATAGACATTACGAATACCAGAAAGAAAGAAAATTGAAGCATTTGAAATGTGGTGCTACATATGAATGCTGAAAATTAAGTGGACAGACAAAGTACGAAATGAAACGAGTTTCGGAAATGATGGGAGAGGAAAGAAGTTTGTCAAAGAAGCTTAGAGAAGGAAGAGACATATTTTGAGACATGCTGGATGATTTGTTAGTGGAGGGAACAGTCGAAGGTAAGAACTGTAGAGGAAGACAGAGATCAGAATATATGAAACAGGACTTGGGTTGTAAAGGGTATGTAGAAATGAAGAGGTTAGCACAAGTTAGGAAGGGGTGGAGGATTGCATCAAACCAGTCGAAAGACGACAGAAAAGAAAAAAAATATGAGTCTTATATCAATATTTAAAAATAAAAGATTTCTCTTTATCATGAAAGCTCTTTTCGCTAGTGTTATTGTGCTATTAACATCGTTCCTGCTTCGGTCATCAGTTTTAATTTTACTTCCTAGGTATCACAATTCAATTACTTCTCCTATCGCATTCCATTCTACTTTCATATTTAATCTATTGTTACTGCTATCATTTCTACTACATTTCATCACTTTTATATTTATTTGGTTTATTTAGTTTAAAATCTTCCATCAGTATTTTATTCATGACATTCAATAACTTCCCAATATCCTTAGTTTGTTCTGCTAATAGTAGATTTTTTTCTCATTAAAAACTTATGCCACATTCAAATTTCTTCCTACACATAGACTACACCCCCCGTCTCACTTCCTTTTTCAACTGATGCATGTCTCTCACGATTTTCTACTTTTATTGTGGCCACTTTATTCTTTTATAGATAAGGTATTCTTCTACCTCGATATTTTACACACGTCTTCTTAAAAAATTTGAATATCCTGTCCCACTTAAGGCCAGCTAATGCCCAGATGTTACTCCGCTGCGAGCGAATTCAGAGCATTTCCCACCTTGAAGCACACACTGCGGAGGTGCGTCCAGAAATATCTGCGACTATGATTCACAACGGACTATTGCAGCGGAGACAGCGTCTTCAACTGTTTACACGTCACAACGGCGGACGCTTTGAGCGCAATGCGTCATTAATTTTTGACCTACTTTGTAATTTGTATTCTAATTTGAGAGTGTATACTGTTTTCTGCAACAGTGCAACAATTGCGTTGGGGTATTTAGTATTTCAGGATACAACCGGCTCCAAGTGCTCGCCTTAAACCACACTAAGTCTAATTGTAAGCGGAGTCAAACTTGCTGACGAAGCTAGTTTATTAACGCTAAGGTAGCAATGTGTTGGTCAACCAAAATGAAGGGAAGGTTTTAGAATGTAGTATAAAAGGCCAAACGCTGTCTAAAGAATGGCGGAAAGCCAACCACATTGCTTAATGATGGACGTGGTGTAAAAATACAATTTGGCTGGTACTCTCACTTTCAGCGCATTGACCTCTTTATCCTCATGTGGTGATTTAATTAGCATATAGTAAAACAAAGCTGTCATACTCTAAAATTAAATAACTGATGGTTTAGGGCCAATAAATTATTAAAACCCGTAGGCTAATAAACAGAATTAAAGATACTGTAGTAACAGACCTGCCAAAGCGAAAAGGATAGCAGTTTGCATATTATATTCAATATGGTATAACAAACAAATTAGGAAACGATGATAGTGAGAACTTATAAAACTTTTTTAGGCCTGTACTAACTTGAACATCGTAAATCAAAAGGAAGACATTAAAAATTAATAAAGCAATTAGAGCTTAAGGAATGAATGTGTTAAAAAAATTGGAGAAAAATTTCGAGGTAGAGAAATAAATCAAAACATCAGACAAATGTGCTCATTAGACAATATAAGAGAAGACATGTATATAATACAGAATACCAGAATGGAACTAGCATATGGTCTGAATCGAGTAAAATTTAAAGCGTACTGTGATAATATAACAAGAGATAAAAGAAAAGGTGAAAGACTGAGGGAAATGGAAATATCGTATAAGCCTGGTTCAAGAAATAGGCTTCCAGCAAAGAAACAAAAGAAAATAAGCATAGTCTTCAGCAAGATATATTAACCAATTTACTTTAAAAAAAAGTAATATAACTAAATTTACTTAGCAACCTGAGAGTTGGTTCGGTTCTTCAGGAGGAGAATAACCATGAAACGATGTATAGCGAGAAAAAAATAACAAAAACTATACCACATAGTTTCAGAATGTATTGAAATATGTAATAATAAGAGAATAAAATGTTCGACAGCTTCTAAAAGATTACTTCTGCGTCATTTTCACTAAAAAGTGATATCTAGATTAGCTAATTAATTAATTAATTCTGATAACCACAACGTTTGTGTATTGTGTAAAAATATTCCTTACTCGCTCATGAAATTAATATCTGAAGGTACTCAATATTACACTTCCGAAAAGAAACTAGAATCTGACAGAAATCTAAAATCTACTTCTAGTGCATAACCAGCACGATATGTACAGTTCATCCACTCTACTACTTTTGTAGCCGATTATTATAAAACACTTGAGTCTAAGAGACAGAATACCAAATCATTGATACTAATATTTCTGAAGCTTCCGTCTTTATCGTCTGTCCGTAAAATATGAAGAATTGAGACAGAATTGCCCAAATAGTAAATTAAAACTAAATAGATTATATTTTATAATGAGTTTAATTCTATAGAAGAATTATTTTCCATGACAAACAAGAGTGAAGTGATGTATCTTTTATAAAAAAAAAAAAATATTAAAGGAATGTATAGATAACGACGTGGTGTGCCATTATTAGGAAATTGCGTAAATAGTAAACTGCTATTATCTTAAACCGTGGCAATACCATAATTTTCTAAAACAAGCTTGAAAACAATTTGTCGACATCGAGAATTATTAAACCTGAAATAAGTTCACAGAAAGAGTACCGCGCATATCTTCTGTCAATTAGGCGACGTTAATTGGAGAAACCTACCCTTAATTATCTCCTAATAGAAATGATTCTCACAAGATTTTTTAATAAGCTAGTAAGGGAATTAGGTTACAAAACCTTGGTCACACCATTGCTCGAGTATGGTGGTGTTGGACCGGCGGAGGGCAGATAGATTTGTTTGCTGATTTTAGCACAGAACGCAATCCGTACCTGATATTGTATGGGAGCTGAAAAGGGATTCGTTGGAAGGCAGGAGACTGGTAAGAGTACAGGTAATGTATTGGCGTTGAGGCTCAGAAGAATATTGATAGAAGAATTAGGAGCGCTGACCATGACCATGACCACACTTGACTTAAGCATAATTTATCAAAAGTGGTGGCAGCGCTATTGTCTCGCATTCTGGAGGACGAATTTTCGAATCCTGATCCGGGCATCCATTTTTCGATTTCCACGATTTCCCGAAATTAGTCCAGGTGAATGCTAGGATGGTTCCTACGAAAGGTCATTGCCGAATCCCCTCCCTTTCCCACCTCTAATGACCTCGACGTCGACAAGGCGCAAAGTCAGAAAAAAAACATAAATTTTGTTCACTAGCTAAGGGATTCAGGGATTGCAATAAATTACCAGTGGAAACGGTGAACAATTTATCAGAACATTGAAAAGAATTACAATTCTTAAATGGCAAAACTAGTTGTGTGGTGAATTTGTATTCAATAAATTTTAAAATTAAAATTTTTTCATGAAATAGGAAAGCTGCTATGTAGGGAAGCTGCCACCGGGACGAGTGCCACATCGCAGTCAAATGAAGAGGGAAGCTGAAGAGAATTTGTTTATTAGGGACACAGTAGAATTAAGATTTTTATTCCAACAGGAATAAAACATGCGCATTGCCGGAATATGAGGTTAGGTTGAGGCTGGGTGAATTTTGACAGGCATTCGATTTACGATTTTTCTTTTCACCGTAATATAAACACTCCCAAGTTAAATAAAATTTATTTGAAAAGCGAAAGTGTACTGCAATTTACAGTCATTTACACTCTTTTTTGTCAATCCTTTCGATATAGAAATTGGAATAACTATTTCAAACAAAAGATGTACTGAATAAAATTAGAATGAGTACATTCATAAAAAGACGAAATTTCGGAGAAACTTTTATTAATAAAAAAAAACCGCGGAAAACTACATTCTTACATAATAATATGAACTGTTTATCATTGGCGCTACTGCTGACTCAATAGAAAGAGCAGAAGATTCACATTGTATTCAGTACCTTGCAGTACACTGTCACTACAGCTGTTATCAGCATAATTTTAGACGTCACAATTTTAAGGTTTACACATTTACTTACGCAGAACTGCGGCGGCACTGTTGGCTGTCAACTGTTGTATTATCTTTATTCACCTGCAGCTTCTGAAACACGAAAACGATTGCAAAGATTTAGTTAACGTTGATAAAAAAAGTTAAGAGAAATGTATACAAGGGAAAGGGATGATACTGACAATAATATTCACTCATTGGTGACAATCTAAATAGGTGTACATTGCAACACCAGAGAGACCCCTTTATATTTTCGTTGGCCCTGATTTTAGGATTTCTGGCTCGCCAACGTTGAGATTATTAGACCCGGGAAGGATTATGGTCACGCATTTTGAAAGAGCCATCCCACCGTTCGATTCTTAAAACTCCAGAATGTCAGATCGGAATGATTTTTTTCGGGTAGCTATTTAACATTTGTCCGCATGTAATTCATTAGTGCCATTAGAGGATTGTTGCTAAGCACATGAAGGAAACCGAAAGTGATCTACAGGTGAAATTATTTCGGGAAACTGCGACAAGATCCAAATCTGGATCGCTGGTCTTACGTTCTAACGCCTGGTTCGACACTGTCAGTGTTGTAATCGGACTGTGTTCACATTATGCACACAATTAGAAATCAGCTTCTGACCGCTAACACAGAGTCACTCCCTCTTAGATCAAGATCACCTGTTGAACATAAACAGTATACTAAGGCAGGATGAGGCTCTTGGTATAAATGACATGTTCGAGTTTCTAAACTATATTGTCACGGAACCATTAAAAAAAACTATTTACACCAAGACTTGTGAAAGAAAAAATAAGCCTGAAATTAAGAAAGTCATTTTTTTTTTTTTTTTTACGATTATGAGAAGTTATACACCGAATGAGAAATTGAGAGATCGAGGAGAATAACGCGTTCATGTTTAAAACAATAAATTAACTATGGCAATTAGTATCTGCAAGTTATCCACTGTCATCGTTTTCAATCATCTTGCTCATCTGTTCATATCTTCTTCTTCTTGATGTGCATTATTCGTTACGAACAGGAGCCAACCCGACTATCCTTCCTTTATCAGCTGGTAATTATAAAAAAACATGCCTATTTGGATTAGAAAGATAGTAGTTTAAGAAAAGATTCCATTCAGACAATATTCACTGGTATCAAATGCAATCCGCCGAACCTCAAAATCTTTTGAGTTTCCTTTTTATTCCACGATTTATCGAATCTTTTACCGAAAAACCATAAGAAAAATACCATTCCCCATTATTTCCCAAACTACTGATCCGAAAATTGTTTCAAACCATAAATTTACAGCAGCCCTATTGCGATCTTTCTGTGGTTTATGGTTTTCGTAAAATAAGTGAACCAGCGCTTTTGATAAACTTGATAGTTTAGAAGATAAATATAAGTTTTTGTCGAAAACGGTTATCACACAAGGGAGAATTTCATGAATCTGGTAATAAATATAGCCTGAAAAACTATTTTTGGAAATATACCCATAATAATTCTTCTCAACTGACAGTTGTGTGTGTTTAATTTATACATTCTGTCTAAAAGATAATTTAGGAAAACAAATAATGATCTCTATTTAAAAACCACTTGTTAATGCGATTTTTACAAGTTACGATTTACTTCCCTTGAAAATGCTGCAGTGTGAAAGTATTTACCTTTTGTATAGTCTGTTTAACGCTATAAATAAACGCATAAATGAGTTCGTAATGAAATGAGTTTTTCCGTTTCAATTTTATAACCAATTTCAGAGGCATTCCGGCTAACGATGCGGCTTTTCTAATTCATACACATTTCTGTTTATATACAGAAATTTCCATCAGCTCCCTAACTTTGAGGAAATTTTGACTCTTGCAACCAAATGATATAAGTCTGATTAGTTATTCTACAAGTTGAATATGAAATCATTTTAAAAAATCAGGAGACTGCAACGAAATAGTCGTAAATTTGATATTAACAAAGACGTGCATATTCATATTCTGTACGCAGCTCGATCTGCGCTGCACAGGCGCTGGTTTCTACAGCAGATTATTCTCCTTTTAGTTTAATGTCTATTTCTGTCCTGGCACTGGATGTGATCAGCGAAAATAGAATTTCTCGATAACCATGAAAATAGTTACATCCTGTCAACCTCGCTCAGTGGCGTGAGTAGCAGTATTCCGGGTAACAACGCTGCCGAGAACAGACATTACGAAGAAACGAGATCCAACCGGAACTAAACATAAACCCTTTTCCAAATTACAATCAGCAGCAAAACCTACCAAGAATATCTTACAGTAATATACATAGGTACCAACCACTTACACAGCAAGACAATGTTGATTATATCCATAACTACTTCGTGGGACCAGGATTCTGTTTTCCATTCCGTGGTTCCTTCAACAGCCCAGCCGAGTTCCTTTTCGTTCCTTGCTCTCAGTGTTTCGCTGTTTTAGGAACATCTACTCTGCTCTAAGCCCTAATAAAAAAAAAACACCATTTATGGATTTTATGATAATGTTTATGTTCTAGACATACGTAGTTTGCGCCATTAAGAACTTTAGCATGCCTATAGTACCTAAGAGAAATTCAGTTTGGTTAACAACATTATAAGAGAATTTAATTGACTACGTCGTAGTCTCAGTTAGGATTCCCCCATAATAGGTAGATCAGTGAATACCATTTCCTCCTTGTTATTATGGTCACCAGCTTCGCCTCCTATTCTGCTCTGCTCATAATTATCAAACCTCGACATTTACCAATATCTCCTCATGCCAGATGGCACTAAGGTGCAAGACTGTGCCTTCTGTTGGAAAATGGAACACCTGATTCGATTCTGGATGTTAGAAGAAATCTTTCACCAGATGGATGACTGTAAACAATTCGTAGCCATGATTGTGTAACACTCTTTGCAGTGGTCCTCGATGTGTTTCGGAATACGAGATCTGAAATGGTCGGCTCCAGGGTTCATCATCCTCCTCCTTTGACCTGTGATGCACGACACTAAGAACGAGCTGAACTTAATCCCACATCGTTGATTCACCCAATCATACGGTATACAGAGAGTTAAATTTATTCAGAAATAAATCTCTCCATGATAACCTCCATCTGCTGTGAAACTTTATGCTCTGTCTGGATAAGGCATTTATTGGCAATGGGACCGCGTTAGATATTGGTAGCAGAGTAATGACTAGTACATGAAAGGAAGTGATGACCTTGACCAACAACTAACACTTGATTTTAGGAGTAAGGAGGTGAGATATTTTTTATAGCAATCTACATCTACATGTACATCTATACTCTGCAAATCACAAATACTGTGGGTGGCAGAGGGTGCTAAGCACCAATCCTAATTCTGCGCATTCCAATCCCGAACAAATCGAGGAAAGAAGGAATACATAAATGAATCAGTACGGCATCTTATTTCTCTAATCTTATCCCTCCTGTCATTGCGACCTAAATAGGTTGGCGGAAGAAGTATTTCGTTGCACTCGTAACTTAAAGCTTTTCGCATATTATCCAGCAAATTCAAACGAAAACGACGTCGTCTGTCCGCCAAACAATCCCAGCCCAACCCACTAATCAGCTCTGTGACACTTACGTAAGGACTGTAACTAGCAGTCACGAATCGAGCGGCTCTTCTCTGTACTTTCTCTAACGTGTCAATCAATCCCTTGCCATACGAATCCCAAATTCCACAACAGTATTCCAAATGCGGACGCACTAGTGTCTTGTACGCTATTTCCTTTGTATGAGCATTACAACTTCTCAAAATACGTCCTATGAATCGTAGTTTGGAATTAGCTTTGCCTACAACGGAAGTTATGTGCAAGTCCCATTTCATGTTGCTTTGTACTGTTACGCCTAGATACTTCAGGGAATCCACAGTGTCAACAACTGAATTGTTAACTTTGTACTCCTGAGCAAGCGGGGTCTTTTTATTACTTATGTGCATTGCCTTGCACTTTTTACAGTTAAGTGTAAGCTGCCATTCACGGCACCATTCCGAAATAACATCCAGATCGCGCTGAATTTCTAAGCAATCGTCGGAGCACCTCACTTCTCTATAAATAAGTGCATCATCAGCAAAAAATCGCATCCTGCAATTAACGTTGTCACCGAGATCGTTTATAAAAATTAAGAAAAGAAGTGGTCCTATTACACTTCCTTGAGGAACGCCCGAAGTAACATCTAGTTTAGAAGAGGCTTCCCCGCCTACAACGACATACTGTGACCGACCAGTTAGAAAATCGCGTATCCATTTGCAAATCTGATCAGATATACCGTACGCTCGGATCTTCGCTAAGAGTCGGTTGTGTGGTACAGAGTCAAAAGCTTTCTGAAAATCCAAGAAAATAGCATCAACTTGTGACAATACTCGACACTGGAACGAGATGATTCGACGGGATCATGTTTGGAGTCGTGGTCTCCGCTTACCAGACATTCTGATTGTGGTTTTTAGGCAGTTTCCCGCAATAGTCGAGGTGAAAGCTAGGATAGTCCTCAATCTCCGCCTCATAAATTACACATTTCACAAACAAAAATAAACTTATCATACACAACAAGTTTCGCAGAGAGATGTCTCTAGGGCTAAATTCTCTAGACCTTACAAATCTGGTGCTAGCCATGGCGAGGTTTTCGGCCCCCCCATTTTCCCCATTTCTCACGATTCACACTAAACTGCCTGAGTAATCAGTAGTAATTACTAGTACCTGAAATTCCCTGGAAGTTATAGATCAGAAGAAATTTATATAATTATTCTCAGAAATTTACTCTTATTATACGGTACATCAGAAGAAGAAACAAAGCCAATTGTCACTGAACTGGTCAGAATTCACCAGTCAAGAATTAAAGTTATACGTTATTGTCACAATGCAGCAGTCGTTAAAAGTGTGGAAATTGAGATAGGTCAAGAAGGGGGCAGCGTGGCTAATTCGCTAAAGAACAAACTTGATAAAGAGTTGAGTGGGAATACTGAAAGTAAAACAATTTGTAAATTTTACACGGTGGTGAATTTGTTTTGACTGAAGACGACCCACAACTAAATTGCAGTGACTTGACTTCGTGTAAGCACACCCCTGTGGTATCTTGCGATGTCGAAGGAAGCTTCCAAAGGTACAAGACAGTTTTAAGTGAAAACAGAAGAAAATTCTTCTTCGAGAACTTGAGGATGCATGTGGTAATATACAACAATAAACAATGGAATGTACACTAATCCTCAACAAATTTACAATAAATTTTCATTTTTAAAAGTAAAAATTAATATTCTCTTACAGGAACATAAAAATAATTTAGAAAAATAATTCCCTGTGGTTCAGTGAGTGCACGGAAGCATATTATTATGGTTACATGAAAACGACACTACTAGATAAAATAAATTATCTATAATTAAGCATTTTTAATGTATAGTAATTTTAAATGTCTGGTCATATTTTGTCATTTCTAGGTCATATTTATCCATTTTTAAGATCATATTTGCATGCATATTTCTCTCTATTTTAGGACATAAAAATCCGTGCCATACTCATCAATATTTAACAACTAAAAACTTGAATTTTCGACATTAAAGTCCATTCATCGCTGGGATCCGTTGAAGAATAAGCTTCGGTAAGTTCCAGAAGCCACACTTTTGGCATCGGCGTTTCACTTAGTTGTCTATCACATTTTTGGTCCATTTTGGGTATTTTGATTCACTCCCTGCACGGTTTGTCCTGAGAGGTTGCTGGCTATGTTGAAGCTGATAACGTTCCCAAGCTGCATCTGATACAGAATTAGGCAACTTGTCCAGCTCTTCCAGTATTTCCAAGGTAGTTTTTTCCGTGAGCTTCAGTCTGTACTGTTTGACTCGATCATCTACTAATGCTCATTCAAATAGTATAAGACCACGTGTTCCTGGAGATCCTCATGTACAAAGATCACCCCCTACCCTATTGATCCTGTACAGATATGTTTCATATGGTGAGGTAATGTATCCACCCTCGACATGGACTAAAAGTCTTCAAACGCATCCTCTCTCTGAGCTCTGAAAGTATTTTAAATACTCTCCCTCCTACATCCGAACTGTTCCACAGATAGTGTCATTCATTTAAATCATAGTTTTAAACGTCTACCTTTTTTGAAGCCACTTGACCAAGATTCTCTGTTATGATAACGGTGTTAACTTTTCGTCGTTTTAATATGCTGCGATTTTTTTTTTATTTCTAAGTCTAAAGGACATATTCCGAGAGTGACCATAAGTGCATCAGTTGGGGTAGCTCTGCCTGATCTACGAGTCTGTTGAGGACAGGTTCCAGAGCAATATCCCAGAACACATACTGAACCTTGTGGACATCATTTTGTAACAAGTTGTTAACCAGAGCTGAGAAGTACTGCAGTTCTTCCGAGACAGTAGTCTTTCAAGCTCTCACACAACACTCGTGAGCATCCTAGCTCTCTTGGTCGGGCGAACAAACCCGGCCGCCATCAATTGTGAAAGGCGCCGCAAATGTCGATAAAGACGCCAATGACATATGTTTCGTCTATAGAGTTGATTAAACGATGAACTTGATTTCTGGAATTGTTTGTTGACCCACCTGTCCGGAAGCCGAACTCCTACTGATTCATAACTTTCAGTAATCTAAATTCTTTAATTCTTCTACATAACAATTTTTCTTGAAGTTTTCCAAGTATAATGAGTAGGCAATACGGTCTGTAAAACGTTAGTAATAAAGGGTCTTTATCTTCTCCCACAGCAAACTAATGGCAACGTTGGATCTACGTGCAGAGAACAACACGGGGAAAGAAAGAGCTCCAACTGGTGAAAGCGGACGAGATTTGAACCGGTGAGCCTCCGCTGGATACTGCAATCTCTACCGCTACCTATAAGAGTCGCCAATTGATTCTTATACTGTATGCCACACATTGATAATCTGACACAGTACTAGACCGGTTTGGTCATGATTGTCACGCCGCGCCGTTCAGCCATGTTCGGCTAACCTGAAGATGTTTTCGCTCTATTCTCTATCGAAAGATGTCGCTGTTAGTAAACAGAAAATATTCACAATCTCCTAATTGCCCGATATAAAAAGATCTGTTCTTAACTTGGATCTGCCCATCCATGAAGACATGGATAATCAGTTTGAGAGACTTAAATCAAGAAATCCAAGCGTAAAAACTGTAAAACAGAATACATCTGGCAATTTTAATGGGAGACAAGCTTGGAAATTGGAGTGTATAGCCTCAGCCCACCAGAATGGCACTCCCTGTTCGACAGTCAACATGCACTGAAGGGACTCGACCCCTCCTCGCAAGACCTGGGCAGCTCTTAACAGAGTTAGGTCTGGTCATGGCAGATCTGCTTCATCTTTGTGCACATGGGGAATGAGAGATTCACCGAACTGCGATTGTGGTGAGGAAAAACAAACCATCCGTCGCGTGACATTTGACTGCCCACTTCGAGCCTTCAGGGGATCACCGATAGATTTTATTAATATATCAAATGAAGCTTTAGATTGGCTACACCATGTTAATTTTGAATTTTAATTGTAATTTAATGTTAAATTGTATTATTTTTGGGCAATGGCCATAAGCTAAATAAATAAACAGAGAACATTTACTCATATCAGGAAATCAATATTTGTGATTAAAGTGTTATTTTTGTTTATGTAATGGTATTTACAAAAAATAATTGTTATTCGTTTTTGAAATTATACTTTCCTTAGAAAATTTTCCAGAACAGTAAAAAATGTTCTGTATCAAGTTAACACTTAAGTTTTCCTCCTACCCCTTAACCTTAAATGTTCCCCTCACTACAGTCCTTACGCCTCACTAACCCTAATTGCTTCAAGGGTTTATAGCTGCTCCATACCAATAAATCCATCCTAGCGCCACTGGCAATGGTCATGCCCGGAAAAGTAATTTTTGACGGGTTTTTAAATTAACAATATAACACCAAACAAGAATCTATTTCCAAAACAACCACAAAGTAAAAATATAAAAAAAGAAAAAATGAACGACATGTATCTTTAGATTTATTAGCTAGAATATCAAATAATTAATTATGTTCAATTTCGTATTAATATCATCATTCACACTAATACCTCTTATTTTTTATATCCACATTTCGTCCCCCATCAGTCGTAATTTTGTTTCCTAAGAAAAATTTCAAGACATACCGGATTGTTAATTTGTTATTATAGTTACTAGAGTACAGAGCAGCAGATAAAGAAAAAGGTTAGATATTTTAAACAAATAATTAGCCGATTTGCTTTGTAGTGGGTTGTGGAGATGAGGAGTTAAAGACAACCCAGGATGAGGTGGGAGATTTATCAGACCGTTCGAGAGACTAAAGAAAATTGAATAAACACTTATTTCTGTTGATGTTGTGTCAAAACTACGCCGGTAATCATATGTTACTTCTGCTGTATTTCAAGATCTCTCTTATCCTTTTGTTTATATCTGGTACACATTCATTTCATGATTATTTGTCGACACTGCTCAGTAAGCTGTATCAGGTGAACCATAGGCCTAAGTGTTGAAAAAAAGTCAAAGGAGCTAGTACTTGGCTGGCGTCAGTTTATATCTGGTTAAATGATTTAAATGCAATTTAGGTAGTTAGAAAAGTAGCGACTGGATTACAATTTTATGTATAGAAATGATACGATATATACTGTTATTATAAATTTAGTTATAAATCCCGAATAGCAGCAAATGTCTCATGTTTCGTGTTAAATTGGACTACATCCTTTAAATGGACGGAGGGAGACATACAGCCTACAATGTAGGTGAGGGAAATTTCAGAGGCAAAAAACATTCAAATTTGACACCTCAAGACACCCGAGGCCTCTGTTGAATTAATGGATAAACTTATGCCAATAGGTACACGTGCAATTCTGAACCTGAAGTGGACAGAAAGACATTCCTAGACACTAGTCACGGCGTAACGAATTAACGATTGATAAATTAATAAATAATAAACATAACAGGAAAGTTTTACATAACAATCTAAAATCCAAACTACTTGCTGATTTTCGGTTTACTGACTTTGTACAAATAGAACGGCTAAGTTATGGTATTTTAAAGAAAGAGAGTTTGCAAAGAAGATTATATTTTAGACACTTTCTCCTTCCACCTCAGTACAGTATACAGCCGTTTCGCCTTAATTCCAACAGTCGCCTCCACAGCTCCTATCCAGAGTACATCGTTCCTCCTAAGCAAACATCTGTACAAGTCTCCTTTTACGATGACGCGCAGTCCTATGAAGGATTTTCCTCAACGGCTATAGTAGATATAAAATACTCCGGGACGGACTTTAGTCAGGGAAACGTAAGGAACTGCGTTGATGCTAAAGTAATGCGATTGCATATGTTACGTAACAATAGCTGTCAGGTTGTCCATTCTCTCTAAGGAGCATTTAGCGACTAGGAAGAAAGTACAGTAAACGTATTCCCAGGCACAAAGGAAAAATAATAACAGTAATAAAAAATCTGTATAGAAGATTCGCCGCTGAAGTGCTACTCTGCATTAAGGTTCACCTATTGGCATGACTTGTACAGTTATAAAATGGCCTGTTGAAAGTAAAAGCTTTAAGGTTGTTTATTCGAGCACCCCATCCGGTATGATCAACTGCTTTAACCTACTAATCCAACAGGTTAAACGTGACCTGCAGATTAAAGTAGAATCGGAATCGTTGCGCTTGACAGCAGCAAAGGAATATTTTGTTAGATGTTATGGTCATTTGAAAGAGCTATAAAATCTCTGATCGGCACCGGGATTCGAACCAGAGACACGCGATCTCTACGCAGACATCTTAACCACTTTTTTAAAAACACTTTTCTTTGAAAGTACATAATTTGACATGATTTTAATATCAAGTAAACAAATTTATGCATAACGAAAAGGTATAGACATTGTTCAGAAAGCTGCCGCCGTTCATTTCTCGGACTCAGCATGTCTCTCGATAACAGTGTTGTTGTTCCAACTGATCTAACCAAGCACATTTTTTCTCAGATCATAAAAATACTTTTCGTTACTCTGCCTAATCAGTTTCAACCACTCAGCTACCATTATTTCTTTGCTGTGCAGCAGCAGGTCGAGAATTCCAAATTGGCTTGCGAATCCAGTTAGCCAAAGAGCAATCCTTTGTCATCGCTCCGAAAATGCATGTATGCCAAAATGGGAAATGTTTTTGTGCAACCAGCCCGCTCCTGAAGAACTATAATGGTCCAATCATGTTGACGACGTCCCGTCATCTCCGATAAGTCAGAGAAATGGAGAATCCGGCGATGAAGGAAGTTCATTTGCATGTAAGTTACCTTAATATGTGGAGATGTACCTCTGCTTGGATATAATGTAACAGCAATAGTTAGGGCAGTATGGTCTGGGCCTCAAAATGAGCCACTGGCATTTCTCTCAAAACTAGCTCTACAGTTCGAAGTTAGCACCTCCTGCCCATGTATCGGGACATGTGCTAGCCGTAGCAAACATGGAGGACCTGAGTCCCAAAGTATGAGCCAAAGCCTCAGAGACAGTCACGCGTCATATTCAGACGTGTTATTCTAGCTTAGCCCTCTTACGACATCCATTTGACACGCGAGAATCTGGTCATATGCAGGGTTGTGAATAATCACAGTGAAAGGAATTATCCTCTAAGATCAAACGTTAATCCTAAAGATGTTACAGTTGATATCATGTGACAGTTGGTCGTTTTTTTTAGCTTCCCTACACTAATAATAAGTGTGTCAGATTCTAGGCTTCAGGATCACCACTATTGGTTGCACGGTAGCAACTTAATTTAATTCTTCAATGTTCGACGTGAATCTGGCAACTTTAGGAAGCGACCTCTCTTCGGCTGCAGCGATAGCAGCACAAAAAATCGTTACGGAATGGTGCACGTGGCCAACACGTGCTTATACTTAAACTGAACGACACCTAACCCGTTGACAGTTTGTTCTTGTCAAGCACTCCTATGCAGAACCTACGTAAGGATGAACAGTGCAACGGCCAATATTTTCAAAATGTGGAGCAATTGTCCATTGGCGTATTACAGTTTCACCGTCCTCGCAAATTAGAGGTCGCCTGGAGAGTGTAGGGCTCTTAGGCTCTGTGACTATCTCACATGAAATTATGCAGCAGTTACTATTTATGTTAAACACAAATTAAGAGAACGTGTAACTCCCGTCACCATCCATAAGGATAGTATTCCCGTTTTCCCACGCCGTGGCGAGTCGGTGATGGAATCATTACGAATAGATACTGCAGGTATCGTTAAGCAATTAGAGCTCCTGAAGTGGGGGAAAGCACCGGGCCCGGATGGAATTCCAGTAAGAGTATTTTCAGAGTATGCTGCAGAAATCGGGCCATTTCTGTCTGATATATTCAGTAAATCATTAGAAGAGCGAAAAGTACCTTCAGACTGGAAAATCGCGCAAGTAACTCCGATTTTCAAAAAAGGTGATCGAAGTGATCCTGGGAACTATCGTCCCATATCTATAACATCTGTTTGTAGTAGAGTTATGGAGCATATTATATGCTCGAACATTATGAATTTTCTAGATTATAATAATTTGCTTACAACAAATCAACATGGATTTCGGAAGAAAAGATCATGTGAAACACAGCTGGCCCTATTTACACACGACGTAATGAAAGTTATCGATACAGGTTCACAAGTAGATGAAATTTTTTTAGATTTCCAGAAAGCCTTTGACTCTGTGCCACACAACCGCCTTTTAGCGAAGCTTCGAGCGTACGGTATATCGGATCAGCTTTGTGAATGGATAAAGGATTTTCTAACTGGTCGGTCGCAGTATGTTGTCGTTGAAGGAGAAAGTTCTTCTAATCTAGATGTTACATCGGGTGTACCCCAAGGAAGTGTAATAGGACCACTTCTTTTCTTAATTTTTATAAACGATCTCGGAGACAAAGTGAAAAGCCTTTTTAGATTGTTTGCTGATGATGCGGTTATTTATAGGGAAGTAAGAACTTTGGCCGATTGCTCAGAAATTCAGCGCGATCTGGATGTTATTTTGGCTTGGTGCGCTGAGTGGCAACTTACTCTAAACTGTAAAAAGTGCAAGACAATGAGCATAACTAACAAAAAGAATCCGATTGTTCAGAAATACGAGTTAAACAATACAGTTATTGATATGGTCGATTCTATTAAATATTTGGGAGTAACAGTACAAAGGAACGTGAAATGGGACATACACATTAATTCTTTAGTAGGTAGAGCAAATTCTAGGCTGCGATTCATAGGTAGAATCTAGAAAAATTGTAATGAACAAACAAAGGAGATAGCGTACAAATCTCTTGTGCGTCCACATTTGGATTATTGTTGTGCCATTTGGGACCCGTTTCGTAAGGGATTGATCGAAAGTATAGAGAAAGTACAGAGAAGAGCCGCTCGATTCGTGACCGCTTGCTACAGTCCTTATGAAAGCGTCACAGAACTGATTAGTAGATTAGGTTGGGAGTCTCTGGTAGATAGACGACACACGTTTCGTTTAAACTTATTGGAAAACATGCGTACTCCAACTTTCACTCATGAGTGTAGTGAAATACTTCTTCCACCAACCTATTTGAGTCGGAAGGACAGGAAAGATAAAATTAGAGAAATAAGGTGCCGGACTGATTCTTATATGAATTCTTTTTTCCCTCGTACCATTAGGGATTGGAATGCACAGCAAAGAGATTAGCTTTGGTGCTGAGCACCCTCTGCCACCCACAATTTTGTGAATTGCAGAGTATATATGTAGATGTAGACCATCAGGTTTCGAATCAAGGACCAAAGTTTGAATGCAAAATTTCACTTAGCCTCTAAGCCACTTTAGTACGAATGATTTCGAGGATTAAAGTTATGTGCACATACACATTAGAAAAGAAATATTGTAAATAACGACTCCGGAAAGGAGGTTTTGAAAGAATGTTCCAAAAACAAGATACTGGATGACGGGTAACATTTCCAAAAAAATGAGGGTTGGTTAAATTGTTTGTAGAGGGGACATTCGAAGGACACAGCAGCAGATGTAGACTTTGGTATCTGAAACAGCTAAATGAGCATTTACGTGGAAATACACTAATGCAGCTAAGACTGGTCGGCTGGTCAGTTGCATCAGTCATCGGAGATGTGATAAAACGTTGCTCGTTAGAAATACAATACTTTCATACAAATCTAGTTTTAACTGACAAAACCTGTATTTACATCTATCACAAAAGTTAGATATTATCTTTAAGCATGTTAACATTGGTGTAATACAAATTTAATTTATTTGTATTAGTTGTTTTGAGACTTATCTGAAACAACACATACGAACGTTTGACAGACTTGGTAAAGAAACTGCGTTGGAATTTTCTGGCAGACAGCTGAGACCTATACGATTCACATTTAATATATCTGGAGAATAAGGACGTAGACATACTTTTTACTTCCAAAAACTTCGCTAGAAAATTTTTCTTCACGGTGGCAATGATGGTCTTTTAAAGCAGATTTTTGTTTTGTTAGGGAGAAAATAAATCTACTAGATCCATTTTAGATGATTTGTGCGTAGTTTGGCAGAATATTAACGCACCTCTACGGCATTCGGCAACTAAGCCATACAGCCAGCTCAATGTGTTTATGATATCTCTTCCAGTGAATTAGTTTCTCCAGTACGTTTTAACTTCTAAGTATGGACACCACAGGACGGACTCGACACTAACACACACAACACTTAAACACCCATGCCCTCGGCCAGACTCGAACCGGTGCCCTTCAGCACGCGTGACCAGTACTCTAGCCCCTACGCTACGGAGGCCGGCTTGTCTGGGGTTGACTATGTTAGCTGGTTCGAGAGCAGGTGTTGAGTAAATCTTCAACTTTCACGACTTGGCCAGATTGTGTTCCGAGAGCCTAGATCAACTTCCCAAACTCTCCACCGTACGTACGCAGCGTGGCCAAACGACACCGTTGGTATTATCCCCGGCTCCACACGGAGAACAAAGATAATACTTACGACGACCGCGGGAGCAATCGCAATTATTTGACACAGTTGGTGTTACTCTTCAGTCAGTAAGATTTTAGATTTTTTAAATCTGATAGTCACCATTGTTTCTATCGAAAGAGTAGCTCTGAACAGGCCAGCATCCGATTTCGTATCCTCCTTTCTTTTATGTCTTATCCACAACAGATTACACTGGACACAAACTCGATCACAGATATCCATCTACACAATAGCAGTTACAAAGTCATTCGCACTGAGGAAGGATAGTTCAGTCTCCCAAAGAGATGATACAGGGAGGGGTAACAACCGTCAGTGGCAATTCTCTGCGCCTGACATACCAGGCAGCACAAGCTCTGACGTGCTACAACATAGTCTCAACTTAGCAATCATCCCATTATCTATACGGACATAATTAAGTACTTGTTTTTTTACAGTTCATGAGTCATGTTGAAGGAGTTAGGTTGGGAAGAGCTGGATCATCGAATGCGTTGCTCTCGACGGAAGCTAATTGAAAAATTCACGACTGACGTATTTTGGAATGACAGCCAGCAAATATTTCTACCAACAACATTCATATCTCGGAATAACCGCGAAAATAAGATAAGAGAAATCGGGGCCAAAACCGATTCATTTCTGTACTCATTTTTCCCACGAGTGATTAGGGAATGGAATAGAAAGGATTTACCGGGCGAGTAAACTTAAAATCCGACAGGAATAGCTTTAGATAAAGCAATCCGGTCATCCTGATCTGGGTTTTCCATGATTTTACAGGATCACTCCAGGCGAATGCTGGGATGGTTCCTCACAATAGGCCATGGGCGCCTCCTGCCATATCCCGTATATACCTTCCAAACTATCACCCTTTTGGATAGGTGCAATGCACCCTCAGCCACACACTATTAGTGAATCGCGGAGTAGTAGTAGTAGTAGTAATGATGATGATGATGATGATGATGATGATGATGTGACGAAAGGTACAGTAAAAGTGTTGCTGCTTTCTCTGGATCGTCATCTGGTTTTAGTAGTTGTGTTCGATCACAGAATTGGATAAATTGTTTTGTCATTCCGTTTTTGTAACGAGAGGTTTCTGAAAAGCATCCTTAACATTCAGAAGTTTAAAATGTTATACCTCGGAATCAGTACCGACTATCGTTACTGTTATCTTTTTCTTTCGGTAGCGAGTTTTTGTGATTACGATACCTCGAATATTAATGATAACATTCAACTTATTGTAGTTATTATTGCGCCCTATCTATAGCCGTGCAAACAGTTTGCGACGAAACTGGTGGTTTATAATTAACTCTGTGTTTTCACTCAGAAAGATGAAAGGCTCGACAAAGGTCAGTAGCTTCAAGGTAAAATCAGCGAAAGAAGCAGTTCACGACACAAACTTTATGACTCAAAAACTGATGCAAGAACTCTCATCTCAGAGCTTACAATAAGAAGCGAATACAAAGTACTGACGTGACGGAAACTGCGGGGTTGGCTATTTTTAAACCCTCACTGATACTCATGAAATTTACTAAATGTTGAACAACTCAAGGAGGCGAAAGTTGGCTTCTTACTAATTTGGGTGAAGCCAGCTATGCCTCAGATACGCTCAATTAATTCTAAATCAGTATCGCCTAATTACGATATTCTTGCTGTATGGCCGCGTCGAATCTTCTCTCCGAAGCTGCTTTCGATGTTGAATTTTCTTAAGACTTCCACCTACCTTTTTGTAATTCTTTCACCGAAGCTTCCTTTAGGAATGGTTACATTCCCATCTAACGTCCGGCGTATCCGATAGGTGAGGGAAAACATTACATAATTTTCTATCACACTCCTAATTTACAGAATCCCTAGCGACCTCTACGCCTAAAATAGGTGTCTATAATTTTGTTATAAAACTTTTGGTACGTTTGACATCAGCGGCCAAACGGCACTAGTTCTAAACTCAATAACTGGTATTTTAGAGCAGCTGAATGTGATAATTGATGTTGAGACCTTGGTAGTTGCCTTGCTTTCCAGATACACAAACGGTTCTACCCATTCCAATTTCTTGCCGTCGAGTAACACATCCTTCGAAGGGCCAGTGTTTCTTGTTGTCTTCATTATTTTGGTCTTTTCCACACTAATCTCCAGCCCATATTTATCCATTGCAGTCCATCATTTCCGTAATTCTCTTTCCATTTCCTTCTCTGTCTTCTTCCATATTATGATGTCATCAGCATATGCTATCACCTTCAGCTCAGTAGGATATCTGTACCCTGCACTTCTGCAATTACTACATCTGATACTACATTAAACAGGACAGGTGACAATACACTTCCTAGTCTTACTTCTCTTTCCGTGTGAAACAATTCTTAATGTTTACTGTCTATGCACACAGTTCTCACACTTCTAATAGATGTTCTTTATTAATTCCATAATCACTTCAACTATTTTTCTCCTTTTTAAACTTAGCCATATGCTTTCCTTCAGTACTTTGTCACAGGCCTTTTTTATGTTGATGAAAGCTATTACTGTGTCTTTGCCATAATGCACGATGGGAGACTCAAGGCTCCTACCACACACAAGCATCTGCGTTAGGTAGTTGTGGCTGCAGAGTGAAATATAGAAACACACACATCTAATTTTATATACAGGGTCCCACATTTCACGTAGCCTGCGGGTTGTAGTGAGGATACTGATGTGGAATGTGTTTTGTTTTAAAGAGGTGTACCTGCCATTTTCAGTGTGCGCCTTGTCATGGCTTGGTGAGCATCGTGCGTTTGTTGTGGACGAATTTATTCGTAACAGTTGTTCTCAGATTTTCGGAGACGATTCGAACTTGGCCTACATGATCGTGTCCCGGACAGAAAAACTATTCAACTGTGGGTGTCAAACTTTAGAAAGACAGGTTCAGCACTAACCTACAGGCCGTCCTCGGACTGCAACAACGCCGGAAAATTTGGCGCGTGTGAGTGTGTCTATGCAACATTCACCAATCTTTGGGTACACTTAAAGCCTATAGTGTACAAACATCGTACCACAACACTGCAAGCACTTAAAGAGGCCATTACCCAAGAATTGGCAGCTATTCCAAGAGAAATGACGCGAAAATGTATGGAGAACTTTCTGGATAGACTTTGTCAATGTGTCAACAATGGAGGGCAGATACAATTTTTAAAACCAAATAATTAAAAATGGCAAAGTATGTATTTTTCATAAATAAAAGTAATTATTCTCTATCATATTTAGTTTTTATGTGACAACACATTAAAATGAGGGAGGTTTTATTGCCGGACCCTGTATTTAAGATCAGTATGAATTTGTGTGGACTTCATGTGATATGGGTTATTCGAAAGGCGGCTGGTAGAAGATACAAAAGGCGAAAAGCTGACTATATAGCTACTGGAAGAAATCCTTCGCAATATTTTTATAGTTAGGTGTTGATGAGAACGATTTTTCTCCAAATTCTCACGTCCGAATAGTGGCGATCACCCTCCAGCTCGGCAGGGTGTTTTGTGTGTTCATCCATATTATTCAATCTGTTTATGTTTAGACATGCGTGGTTTGAATAAAACCAAATAAAAATATTACACCAAATCACACCGTACCAAATACACTAGCGATTTTGATTACTTCCATTTTCACCTATGGTTTAAAGTTAAGGAACCGAAGCAAATATACCACATGCACCTTAACCGGCTAGTCATGTTCGACGTGGGCTTACTGAAGAGATTTTTTTTCCCCTTTTAGCGCTTTACGCTGGTAGATGAAGTCATTATAGTTTCGATACGTTTGTTGGCAAGCAACAGGAAGGAATTCGGCCATGGACTCTTGAAGGATCCATTCGTCTGAAAGGATCTCGAGAAAACATGCAAAATCAATAAGCGGATTGCGAGACCGGGAATCGAATCTCGTTCTCCTAAATGTCAGACTCGAACGTTAATCGATTGCTCACCAAGATCGGTAAGTGCAGCATATCTGAATGCAATTTATGAATTCAAAGTTCCATCGCTATTCCTTTTATCCGATAAGTATCTTTATTATTATTTCCTTTTTATTAAGGTGTTTACGCCTCATCAACGTCGAAGTCATTAGAGAAGAAAGTTACAAGAAACGAGAATGAATTCTTCCATGGCCTTTTGAAGGAAACAACCCGGAGTTCCATGCAGTGGTTTTGGGAAATCATGAAAATGGAAATTTTGATGAGGATTTGAACCAGTTTCCTCTAGAATGACAAGTACGCCGTTACTACTTACCTACCAGGCTCAGTTATAGGTATGTGTATCGTTAAGATCTGTAGAACACACAAAGTTTTTTTTTAGTGACACGTATCTGCTTCCTGAACAAAATACGATTGGTCATCTACAGATGGAGGACAAAATAATACGAACACCTGTGAAAAAGTATGACGTATTTCATACCTGCAGTACAGCGTGAAGAGGAAAGTATCAGTCTCTCAACAGCAGTCACCTGCGTTGCATGCGTCTATCGAACTGTCTGTGATAAGTTGAAATGTCAGACCTGTCAGAATTCCAAAGAGGAATGATTGTCGGAGCGCGTTTAAGTGGAGCATCGGTTACGGAAATATCAAACCTTTTCGGGTTTGCAAGGAGTACGGTATCAGCCGTTATGACAGCGTGCACGAAATAGGGTAAGACGGCGTCTTCAAAGCACAACAGTGGCCGAAAGTCAAAGCTTACTGGTAGGGATACACGGGTCTTGAAGCGCACAGCAGCCCGAAAACACAAGCAATCTTTATCCGAGATAACATCCGAAATGAACAGTCATCTCCAGGACCTCGTTTCAACAAAAACTGTCAAAAAGGGAACTTCATGCTGCGAACATGGCAGAGTGGCAATTCGTAAACCCTTGGTGACAGCAAATAATACTTTCAAGCGACGCCAGTGGTGCAGAGATCACAAAGGTTGGTCCCCACAGCAGTGGCAACAGGTAATATGGTCAGATGAATCGTCATTTCACCCTTTTTCAGACTACCGGACGCGTTTATGTCTGGAGAACGCCCAGAGAAGCGTTTAATCCTGAATGCCTCTTGCCGACTTTGAAGCATGGAATTAGGGACAGTTCTGCAGGAGGAATGGCTTAATATACCTTTAAATACTGTCCATGACCTTTATGCATCTATCCCACGTCGCATTAAATCTGTACTTCAGTCAAAGTGTGGTCCAACCCCCTATTAATAAAGATTTTAAAGTATTTCACAGGTGTTCGTATTATTTTGTCCTCCTCCTGTATAACATGATTTACATAAGAATCAACGATTATACTGATCAAATTACATTCTGATAATACAATAACTCAGCGTTCCATCGTATCGCAACCGTAATTGAACAGGTGGCTGTGACCTTAGTGACGTCAAGCTGTCTGCCGCCGCCGCCAGCCTTGAGTGAAGGCCGTCCGTGGGCGCCCGGGATCGATCGGCGACCTGCCGAATGCAGGCCACAGCGGCGGGTTCACCTGAACGCCGCGCCGTCGCCTCACAGGATCCACTGGCGGCTGAAACCTCATTACACAAGCCTGTCGAGCAACACTGCTCTATGGTTGCCGAACTGGCTGATCGCTAAGCAGATTTTCAGTATGGTACTGTAAGGGGGCATCCATAAATTACGTGAGGTGAAATAGGGAGGGGGGGGAGGGTTCCGGCGAAATCTCACCAAGTGGGAGGGGGTCAACGGAAATCTCACGTGAGGTTTTGGAAAATTTTTTTTTAGCTCTACAGTCCAAAAAAAGGTCTATAACTGACGGGAAAGTCGATTTTAGGGGGGGGGGGTCGTCGAAAAGTGGGGGTGTAACCGACTTTGGTAGGGTGAGACCTAAAAAAAAAGCCTCAAAAAGTTGCGAGAGCGATTACAAGGGTGGGGGGGGGGGGCTCTCACGGACCAGATCTCACCAGGGGGGGGCGGGGGTCGGACCAGATCGCACGAAGTCTCACCAGAGAGAGAGAGAGAGAAAAGGGGGGGGGTTCCGGAAATCCGGAAAAATACCTCACGTAATTTATAGATGGCCACTAACCAGTTGCGAACACCTTCACTCGGATAATTACGATATCATGTTCATCGTACATTCTAAATGGACATTGTACGTAATATTAATGTTCGTGGCTAGTATTTGTGCATCGCGTTTACAGCTAACAGAATACCCGGCGTTGCTCGGAGACTATGAATGGAAGTTCTGATGCTTTATTCCGTTTTATCGGATTGTCGTAAACATCTCCTTCACCATCCACTTTGGCCGATTGCCTTACCGTTTTCGAGATATATGAAGAGAAAAAAAAACAAAAAAGTTACACGTGTAAATTTGTTTATTGAGGGGTGAACGGGAAGAGCGGGTGCAGTTTTGTAAACCAAATGTAAACATTATTTTTCCACTATTTTAGATCATAAATGTGCAAAGTTTCATCGAAATCGGTTAAAAACTGTTGGTTTGAATAAAACAACATTTGTAAAAATTTAGGAGGGTTACGGGGAGACGGGCAGGGTTTTTGTAAACCAAATGAAGAAAGTATTTTCTTGTTTTAAAGTACGCGCGTGTAAATTTTTACAGAGGTCGTATAAAAAATGTGGATTTGTATAAAGAATATACAAACATACGGATATCCAGTTTTATAGATGTATAAAAGATGTCAAACCCCCAGAGTGCGAGTTATTCGGCTACTAAGGCTACTAAGGCTACGAACGCAGATTATGTATTAAATTGAACTCATTAACGAAATTATTACGTAAAAATTTTTAAAATCAATGAGGAATTTTTAAGTCGAGTACATCATTAGTTTCGCGAAATTTTCTTTTAGATAGTATATATCATTACAGAATATCATTATAGAATATTTTTTTAAAAACTGACATTTATTCTAAAATTATTTTCGCGACATATGTATCATCCAATTCTTAAAATTCTATACCGAATGGAATATCTGATTTTTGTCGGAAAAAAACTTCTAAAGAATTATATTTGTTAAAATTTAGTTTTTTGCGAAAATCATAAACTTCAGAAAAATCAGTACATTTCTCCTATAATTTTTAGGAAGTTGCATATTTTTTATCATTGTGAATTATAAAAGAATGTTCAAATGAGTAGTTTCTGAAATAGAGTGTATTAGGTTTCTGAATGATTTTTCGCCAAAGAAATTGTACTGACAGTGGAATAATAACAAATCCAGACATTTTCAGAGTCAACGAGTTGCCAGCTTTCATTCAAGATGCTTTAGTATGATCTAAAACAGAATCTTCCTTTAGTCGCCCACTAAATCTATACTACATAAATAAAAATTGTACATAAGATATGTCAGTACCTACCTAAAATTTATTTCAGAAAATGTAATTGCAATGCACACTGCTGATGATAGAGAAGTAAATACAATGAAATTTGGTATGTATGTAACCAGCAGATTTAACGAACTGGTCATTGGTTGTAATATAGAAACTTATTACCCAAATTAGTAACGTAGTACCAAAAGATTCCGTAAATCTTGGAATCTTTGCTCGAGTGTGCGCCTCACGCAAAAACTAATAAATGGATTGAAATGAAACTTCAATTAGTTTATGTAATCAGTTAAGATATAAGATCTTTTATATCCCGATTGATACCATATTTCGAGCATGATACAGAAGTCAAAACCGTAATTTTCGTTATTTTTCTATGTGTGTGCACGGATCAAGCAAAAACAAACTCTTTCAGCGATAATGTATATAGTGGTAGATTTCATTATGTTTTCAAGTGACATTGACTTGCTGATACATAAAAGAAGTGTTCACTAATTTCAGAATCTATCAATTTAATAGTCTTGCTCAAGCCTTGTCGAATTAGAAATGTATACCACGACTGAATATAGAGAAGTACAATGCATCATGCGAGCAATGCCTGGCATAACCGTGTGCACTGCTGTATATAATAATAGTCTACATACCTTAATAAATTAGGAAGACTAAATGATCAATTCGGAGGGGAAACTAACACAGTCACACACCTTTACGTTGGGACTCGTCGACTCCGAAATCATTAGAGGCTGTAGAGCACTGATTCCCAACTTTCTTCGGCCTACGGACCTTTTTTACGAAAAAAATTACTCATCGTCCCCTTTTCGTACAAAAAATTACTCAACACAACTTTTCATAAGGAAAAAAAAAAAATACACAGATTTACCTTCTTGTAATAAACAATGTAAACCACAGTGTTCAGACCCTTTTTGCTAGTAACTAACTTTTTGAAAAAGTGATTCGATGGGGCCCCTCTCAGTTGAAATGTACAATATCATATATGCAGAAAAACTAGGACATATTTCTAAGCGTACTTTATTATAAGACATAAATAATACTGTGACTGTTCACAGTTTTATTAACAAATACATATTTTGAAAAATATAATTAATTAGAGGGCTGAACTTGGTGTAATTTTTCGACATTTGGTGCCATCTTCTTCTTCGTCTGGTCCCAATCTGTTCCGGATGTCGGCAACCATCTTGGCTGTCTCGTCTCTGCTGGTTGATGCTCGGATTAACTCCAAAGTTGTTTTGGAGGTCCATATTCTTAGATTTTTTTTAGCCAAGAAGTTCTTCTTCTACCAGCACTTCTCTTTCCTGGTATTTTACCCTGGAGAACAGATTGCAGGAGTTCATAACGGCTATTATTCCTCATGATGTGACCAAGATACTGAAGCTTTCGTGTTTTTATGGTGGTCAGTATTTCCATATCTTTTTTTCATTTTGGGGAGCACTTCAGCATTTGGGGTGTGGTCTGCCCATGGTATTCTCAACATTCTTCGATATAGCCACATTTCAAAAGCTTTTAACCTTTTACTGATAGTTTCTGTTAATGTCCACGTTTCAACGCCAAACAGGAGGCCAGAGAACACAAAGCAGCGCAGGAATCTCATCTTCGAGCCATCAGAAATCTTAAATCGCCTCTTTCCACTACGGACTTCTTTTAGCTAATAAATTTTAACTACTCTAAATCCTCTTTTGGCGACATATGATAATGGGAATGAAATTAAAAAACATCTTTCATGCAACCCTTTAAGCCACGGTGGAAAGCAGGGGGACCACGGTTGATCCTCAACGCACTCCAAATTTACTTTTAACCAGAAACGCCCCCTATGATGTCTTCAACACCCACCGCCCCCGTGTGCAACCACAGCTGTAAATGATAGAGGGGCAAGGAAAGGGAATGAATTCAGCCATGGAGCCATCCTGACATTTGCTCGGAGTGATCTTGAGAAACCATGGAAAACCAAAATCTGGAAGACTGTCAGTAGAACCGTCGCAACGACAGTCTTATTACCACACATACGTTGCGACTCGTCGCATAGACGGTTCTACAAAATTTCACCACCGTCGTCGAATTGTTTCTTTCAGTGTCTGTTTAGTATCATTAAAATATGTAGTAAATTTCATTATTATTTTAAGATTGACATGTGAACAAGCAAAAAATAAAAAAATAAAAAAAAAATAAAAAAAAAAAAATAAAAAAAAATACAGAGTCCTAGTTATTTACCTTTTTTTTCTGATGCTACTGTAGATAATTTAATAAAATTTGTATGGTGGAATCTAATGTTAATGATACAACTTGTTAATAAGATATGGTTTAGATTTTATAAATTTGAGATTATGTAACTATTTTTAGCAAATATTTCAGATATTTATTATATCACAACTCGCTAGCTATTGCATCGATTAATTTTCATTTTGCACTACAGATCGTGATATATCTGTAATTGTGAAAATTTTCAAGTTAATTTACTATTCAATTCCTGAGAAAAAGGTACATAACGCAGAAATTTTCGAGTTTTGAGAAAAATCAAATAATTGTGCGTCTGAGTGTAGGGTTAATGAAAACATTCAATAACACCCCGAAGAAATGTATTATACCCAATAAACTGTATATCTTTGTAATCAGGAAAGTTTTTAAATTATTTGTCACTCAAAAAATAAAAATGGCAATTTTTGACTTTTCGCACTACCCGTTTCTGATGGCTTGGTCTTAAACATAGACACTCACGTTACGACCGGTGCGATCGTGTAAGATAGGAGCGTGTCAAGTCGCAAGGTTCGATGGAAATTTCAACGGACCTGCGAGATGACCTTGGTCGTACAGTCCGCTATACGACCAACCCATTCACGATTGGATTTGTCGCATACGACCGAAGTCCGTGGGACGTCCGTGTGACCGTCGTAACGTGTATGTCCTGTCTTATCGCTTACCCACTGAGATCGAAGTCTCGTTTCTACCCTTGGGTGTGGTATATTTGATGGGCCAAGTGTGGTTGGAAAATGATTCTCAATCGAGGTTGGTAAATATTAACATCTGTATTGCTGCTATACATCCACATTCACAGTCAGCGACACAGTTTGATGATCTTAGAAGAACACACTCAGTTTCTCTACTGCTGAGCTACGAACGATTTAAAATGTGGCGTTATGACAGAGGCAGCTATCAAACAATACTCCTGGGATACTGAGTGGAATGGGACAACCGAACGTCCCCAACAGCAACTAGTTATACCATGCAGACACTACGCTTACCTAATTTTTCTGGACATAAGTCCCTCCGAACGCGAAGTTATGCAGCTTCCTGCCAGACATCTAAACCGGGTATTCCATTGACTTCTGTAAACCGTATAATTGCTTCGTCAATTCTGCAATTATTAACCTTGGTTAGCAGAAAAGAGAAGAAAATTAGCTAAAAATTTTCTGACAAAACTTTCCACATTCGTCTCGAACTATTTCGTGAAATCTGGATGGTGCTACGCCCAAACGACGCAGTTCCTACTAATTACAATTCTTGCGGTTCACTAGATTTCTGTTTGCTAAAGAAGCGGAGTGATGAATTGTAAATTTTTATAATTATTCTGAGAATGTGTGGTGTTTTGATGGATGAAAGTGCTGTAAAGGAGCTGAATGACTGTTGTAGATGGGTTAGAAGGATTACAGTGCTTGGAATACTAATTAAAAGACTTTAATCAAACATGTTGTGTAAACCATAATGTTTGAAGTAAGATTTTGATCGGTTGAAACTTTTTGATTTGCAAAATGTTTGTGAATATTTCTTAATTCTATTGACAATGACTTCGTTATGATTTAAACTAATTTCGCACAAGTTTTGATTGTTTTTGTACCACTTATGTTGCTTGAGTAACGTTACAGCTCCAGAAAAGACTTTTGGGCGCCTTTATTGTTCTCCAGAACATTCTTTGATGTATAAATAAGTTGTCGATAATCGCTGCCGTCGTATGCTTTTATATCTTTGCAAGTGAAGTCTGATGTAAAGTTTTACATATGGTTTTGTTATGCGATTGTACAAAATAAAAGTAAAAAGTTTATTGACATCGTCGTTATTTGAGAAGCTACCCATTATTGAGAATATCAGGCAATTAAGAAACATACTTTACTGAAGGTATAGATACTTGCTGTCTTAAAAAATCTTCATATCTTCATAAATCGCTATAAGAAACATTATATCCCGAGATCCTTATCAAATGGCTAACCGAGCATCCCTAACGGCAGGTCGTAAAGTTAGGCCTAACTCACAAGGCTGAACTGCCAACAGGAGTTAACAGACACTTTTCGTAAAGCTCATTACATCCAGGTTCACAGTCGGCAATCCAGTTTGAAGAGCTTAGCAGAGGGAAATCCACACCTCCTGCACTCAAGCAGTAAACGCAGTGGAAAGTGCGGGCAACAGATCGAAGTAATCTGCCATCCGCACAAAGTAAGCGGCTGAACGCACCCATTAAGGTTAACTACAAATCCGCTACAGACCGCGCTAAAACGAAACGTCGACAAAATAATAGGCAGGTAGGATTAACGAACCCAGTTTGACTTTTCCGCATCCCTACAACAATATCCACTCATATATATAAAAAAACAAATAACTTCATAAACAGACTGAATTTTACTCTTGCGTGTTTTTTTTTGTCGCAAAGACTCATTCCACTGTGTGTGGTGCTTGACAAAAGATCCTCTGTTTTCTCCATCCAGTCGCGTTGATGGAAAATGTTTTCTCTATCCAGTACTTAGAGATAGTAGTACACAATTCTAATATGATGGGAACAGCAGCTAATCGGATGCGTGGAAATGCTGAATGAGCACAAATGAAAATGATTAGAATAAGACGAGGCAAACGCTGAAAATTACGCTAATGCTGGACATTTTCAGCCAATCCGGACCAGAGATCGTTTTGCAGGAAGAAACGACTGTACGGCAAGGAAAGGCGAGTGTTGCTGCAGACGGGAAGATGACGAGAGAGGCATTTGGTTTCGAGTTGAAGCTGTTTTTTTTTTTTTTTTTTTTTTTTTTTTTTTTTTTTTTTTGTAACAGTTTAACGTCCCTTTTTAACAACGTGGTCTTTAGAGACGGGAAAGGATGGGGGCAAGGAATGGGAAGGAATTCGGCCATGGCCTTTTGAAGGAAGCATCCCGGCATTCGCCTGGAGTGATTTGGGGAAACCATGGAAAACCCAAATCTGGATGCCCGGACGGGGATTCGAACCGCCGTCCTCCCGAATGCGAGGCCAGAACGCTATCCGTTACACCACCACGCTCGGTTTGAAGCTGTTGACAGGGCTTGGAGCCTGCGCCTCACTGCTTGAAACTGTTCCCCACGGCGACACGTCACGACTTCACTAGGGGGTGACGCTAAACGCAGACACCACTTCACCTGTTGCAACCAGTATCACTGTAGAGCAGAGGTCACGCAGTGGCAATTTGCTGTTGCCTCACGACACTTCTGACCCCTTCCAGCCATGAACGGTGAAGGAACTTAGTTTGCGTCACAGTTTAACAGAACTCAGTTCTTCAAAGTCCCAGCAAATGCCTGTGAGATATTTCATGCCGTCCCCTGAATTAAAGCATATGAATTGCTAAGACTTTTCGTATGTAATGAGCAATTTCAATCATGTATGTTTTAACTCATTGTCATTTGATTTATCTTTATATATAAAGATGAATGTATGTTTGTTTGTTGGTTTGTTTATTTGTTTGTTTGTTTGTTTGTTCTTCATAGAAATCCACAGTTTTCATCCGATGTCGATGAAACTTTGCACACTTATCCTTTGAAAGAAGGAGAAATATACTGTCTACATTTGGTTGAAAAATTATCTGTATAAATAACACATTTTGCCTCATAACTTCGAAATACGGCGATAGACAGACACGTTGGATGTGGACATCAACGTACCATGTTTCCGTGTAGTGGACTGCCAGCTGAGTGGTTAAAGCGCTTGCTTACGAACGTCGTGGTCTCCGGTTCAAATCTCCGTGGAGGCTAAGATTTTTAAAAATTGTTTTTCATCGTAAGAGTCAGGCCTTGGCCGTAGGTTATTCGGATTGAATGTTAAAATGTAGATATTAGAAAGTTAGGGGTGCAATACGAGGCAAATCGTAGGTAGTCTTGCAATGTTGTAGGTGTACACTTTTTTACGTTATAATGATCCCTCAGGTGTTGTTCGCAGTCAGTGTGTGAGTGTGAACCACAGTAATATTATTATAAATACGGAAGTAAGTCACTGTCTTTTGTTACGTTTTGATGACTAAATGGCTATATCGTTGTGGTGGAATTTTATAAGGAAATCTGTATGAAGGACACAGGATATTTTTTCCAGTATGATTAACAGTTGTAGTCACGAAATTTGAGACCTTATCGAATGGTGACAGAAATATGTTGGAAAATGATTCTCTTCAAGAGACAGGTTCGACGGTACAATGATATAGTGATAGCTTTCCTGTCATATTATTCCTAGTTGATATTGTTTGGGACCAATCCTTCGTTACCAACAACTTTCTATATTTAATTCTGGGAAAAACATTATTAATCCACGCGTACGAAGTCGCGGGTACGAGCTAGTAAGAAATAAAGTTCATTCATTTGACTTGTTTGAAATAAAATAAAGGTGCCAATTTTTCTTTCTAAATTTGTGGGGTTTTCAATTCAAAGGATGTTAACGCTAACCATTTTCCTTATGAATCATTGTTTTATATTTAGACATATTAAGGTGTGTTTGACTGAACCCATTAGCGCCCAAGGTATCACTGTAGTTGGCTTAGCATTCTTGTTTCAGCCGAGGTATTAAACATTATTCCAGTAGTAAATAGTATCATTAATTATCCCCTCCCCACAATTAAAGGTAACTTTTTAAAACAAACTCCATTCAATGCCTAAAGCGATTTATCGTGTAATATATATCATACTTTTCTGATACTTATTTTTCCTTAGCATTTTTCATTTATTTTGTTTGCAGTTGTATTTGTCGGTGTTTAGTAGAATGTAATTACTACATTTGGAATTTCTCATTGCTGTGACACTGTAGACGTAATATTACCCAGATGACACACTAGGAACCTTTAAAAGTTAGTTAATATTTGAAATTCAAATGAATAAGCATTAATTCAGTTTCTTATGTTTCAAATGCGCAACGAATCGTACCACCAACTGAGTATTTCTTACTGTCGGCATGCATTTATAACGATGAAGTTTAAATGTCATCTTCGTTCGCTGTATTTCGTAAACTTGGCAAAGTTATACTCGTAGAAGAAGTATTGGTGCATCGTGTTAATTATCTGAAGAGTGTCGCAGCCGGCTGCTATTTGGTCGTACAAAGTTACTCGATAGAACTATCAATGCAGTGATTTTCTGTTTTATTCGAGTTTCGCAATCTTCTGAATATTTCTGACTTAAAATATTTTTGGGGTACATAAATAGTTGTGGAAATTGAACAGACGTAGCTCATCTTGATAACTTGGCGCTTTTCAGTAATAATCCTTCTATTACATTCTGTAAACGAGAATGTGATAGAAGGATTATTATTGAAGATTACAAGTATGTTTCAAATATCATCCTTTTGGTAGCCGAACGCTCTCTGGCTGTGCAAGATTTTACTAATGACAAGCCATGATTTTGAATTAATAATTTGAAATCTAGATCATTACAATTAATTGTTAGGATACTCGGCCACGTGTGACTAGACACTCCCATTATTAGTGCTGGCAAAGCAATAAGCTCTAAATTTTACTAAAGCTAACATAGAAACTTGGTTCAAATTCAAAATAATTACAATGCATGGCAGCTCTAAAAGATTCCAAGTCGTTAAGTCTTTTGTACTTCGCGTTCTTCTCTGTCTGAAACAACGTTCTTAGAACGAAAATAAAGCTTCATTTCCAGCTTCGTTTCCAGTCGGTGCTATGAAACCAATCTACAGATTTCACTGTATATTCCTAAAATATGAAACACGTATAACAAGCGCGGTGGTTTTACTTGAGCAAACCGAAAAATCGGGCAAGTGCGAGCTGAACATCGCGCAATTAGGGTTCCGTACTATAATGACTAGCACAGATATGAATACATAGCGGACTACCGTGCCGCCGTCTTCAGTGACGTTGAGCGATGACTTGACTGACAATGGAAGAGTGCCAGCTTCCGAAACGTCGCAAGACCATTCTAACTTGACGCAGATAGAACACCGAGAAGTTTTCCTACAGTGTTGTCACCGCCAAAGAGTACATAGTTACCACACACTGTATCATCTATCCCTTTCAGTAGGACGCAATCTACTCTTTTAAAAATAATGTCAATAAACATAGTACTAATAGGCAGGAAAGAAATGCACATCTACTTGTAGTACACGCATAAAAACATATAGCAGTATCGGGCAAAAAGTACATTACAGTACAATTTTTAAGCTTCAAAATCATCTATTTATTTTTCACACACAGTCACCGTTAAGGCCCATTCGTTTTTCCCAACGTGTAAAAAGTTTTTTTATTCCCTCACTGAAAAATTCTTCAGACGTTTCTCGAATCCAGGATTTGACAGCTGCCTTCACTTCATCGTCCGAGGTGTCATGATTACCTCTCGAGGTCTCTCTCGAAGAAAAAACTAAAATCGCAAGGCGCAAGATCGGGGGAGTGAGGAGGGCGATGTGGAATCTGTTCAAACGTCAGGGTTTCTCAGACACATCGTGGTATTGCACAAAATTTACGGTTTCCAAATTGTTCAGTATTAAAGCCGAAACGTTCCTTGGATATTCAAATATCGTTAGCGATACGCTTTTGAGTGTTTTGCCGGTCACTTTGAATCAAAGCGTCGACTAGATTGTAATGTTCATCGTCTGTGGCGGTGATCGGACGTCTGCTTGGTTTTTCCATCAAGAATTATGGCTCTTTCAGGTTTGCAATTACGACATTTTACAGCTCACCGATTTATAGCACCGTCACCATAATCAGCCTCCAAACGACGTTGAACCTCGGTAGGATTAACTTTTCAGCAATTAAAAATTCTATATCAGCGCGCTGTTTAACTAGCGTTGACATACCACTAGAACAATTCTCCATACTTCCACTCAAAATACACTGGAGAAATTCAACGACTTCAAACCTGCGCATTTGTTTAGAGGAGAGATGTTACTTCCACATGCCACCGGGCGCGCTTCTGAAAGTCATTTCGTTTGCGCTCTACAAGCTTGATGTATTATTTCTTCCCTGCCCTCGTATATGGTAAAATAAGCGCAAAATATTATTTTTTTTCTTCTTTTGCTCACAACTGAAAAACTACACTCCTGGAAATTGAAATAAGAACACATTGACGCCGGTGTGTAAGACCCACCATACTTGCTCCGGACACTACGAGAGGGCTGTACAAGCAATGATCAAACGCACAGCACAGCGGACACACCAGGAACAGCAGTGTTGGCCGTCGAAGGGCGCTAGCTGCGCAGCGGTTTGGCACCGCCGCAGTCAGTGTCAGGCAGTTTGCCGTGGCATACGGAGCTCCATCTGTCTTTAACACTGGTAGCATGCCGAGACAGCGTGTACGTGAACCGTATGTGCAGTTGACGGACTTTGAGCGAGGGCGTATAGTGGGCATGCGGGAGGCCGGGTGGACGTACCGCCGAATTGCTCAACATGTGGGGCGCGAGGTCTCCACAGTACATCGATGTTGTCGCCAGTGGTCGGCGGAAGGTGCACGTGCCCGTCGACCTGGGTCCGGACAGCAGCGACGCACGGACGCACGTCAAGACCGTCGCATCCTACGCAGTGCCGTAGGGGACCGCACCGCCACTTCCCGGCAAATTAGCGACACTGTTGCTCCTGGGGTATCAGAGAGGACCATTCGCAACCGTCTCCATGAAGCTGGGCTACGGTCCCGCGCACCGTTAGGTCGTCTTCCGCTCACGCCCCAACATCGTGCAGCCCGTCTCCAGTGGTGTCGCGACAGGCGTGTATGGAGGGACGAATGGAGACGTGTCGTCTTCAGTGATGAGAGTCGCTTCTGCCTTGGTGCCAATGATGGTCGTATGCGTGTTTGGCGCCGTGCAGGTGAGCGCCACAATCAGGACTGCATACGACCGAGGCACACAGGGCCAACACCCGGCATCATGGTGTGGGGAGCGATCTCCTACACTGGCCGTACACCTCTGTTGATTGTCGAGGGGACACTGAACAGTGCACGGTACATTCAAACCGTCATCGAACCCATCGTTCTACCATTCCTAGACCGGCAAGGGAACATGCTGTTCCAACAGGACAATGCACGTCCACATGTATCCCGTGCCACCCAATGTGCTCTAGAAGGTGTAAGTCAACTACCCTGGCCAGCGAGATCTCCGGATCTGTCCCCCATTGAGCATGTTTGGGACTGGATGAAACGTCGTCTCACGCGGTCTGCACGTCCAGCACGAACGCTGGTCCAGCTGAGGCGCCAGGTGGAAATGGCTTGGCATGCCGTTCCACAGGACTACATCCAGCACCTCTACGATCGTCTCCATGGGAGAATTGCAGCCTGCATTGCTGCGAAAGGAGGATATACACGGTACTAGTGCCGACATTGTGCATGCTCTGTTGCCTGTGTCTATGTGCCTATGGTTCTGTCTGTGTGATCATGTGTAGTATCTGACCCCAGGAATGTGTATATAAAGTTTCCCATTCCTGGGACAATGAATTCACGGTGTTCTTATTTCAATTTCCAGGAGTGTACATTGAAATATTTTGGTATTAAAAAAATACAACATGGTCGACACTGGGACCGAATTTCAATTTCCTAGATAATAGTGTTCCTGAGATAGACCTAATAACAAAAATGATCTAAAATTGACAGTTTTGACGGTTGGTCACATTTTTCTTTACCAGAGGAAAATAAACTAAAAAATATAGATCTGTATTTGACAAGTCTTAAAACTCTCTTCCTCACGCGCTAGAGCAAAAATAAAAAAAATCTACTCATTTCTCTTCTGTGGAATTCTCTAGAACAGAAACTTACAAAATTTTGGATTTTCGGCGAGTGATAAATGTAACACTAAACACGTGTAAATTTGAAGAATCCAGGTTAGAAGACTGTGACAAACAGACAGGCAACAAAACGTCGTTTTTCCGGGTTTGTTTTTAGTACGAAAAGCGAAAATGAATACTTAATATGTTTAAATGAAGAGATTAGATCAAAATAATGAGAAACAGACATGACAGGAAAAAAAAAATAGCCCTTGACACAATCACAAATAAGGACTTTCAACGGTGACAGCAAGATATTGTTGCTCGCTCCCTAAAATTCAAAAGCACTTCTCTTCTTTTTCGGGTAACTGTGGATGTCGGTCAGGCTGTTAAATCTCAGAGTTCCTATATCTCTTGTTAAAATATCGTCCAAAAGATCATGGCAATCTATTGATTCCTTTAATGTCCATAACTAGGTTTTCTGAAAAATTATTTAAGATAGATTCCAAATTATTTCACACGATAATGTGTGACAGTGACAAATATACAACGACGAATATAGAACTTGAGGGAAGTATGTTCGAAAGTACTGGGAAAGGGTAGGTGAGTGGATCGTAATACAAGAAAATACATTGATATCGCAACATAATGTTCCAGTGCATTAAACCATTAATTTTAAAGAAGAAGCATGGAAAAGGGAAAGAAAAGGATTGATAAAAGGAGTAATAAAGAATTATATATTGAAACTTGAAATTTTGTTGTGATCATATCAGAAAAAAGACGTGCTTTTTCTGGACAGCATGTATGGATGAATGCAAAAATATTGACAAAAGATTATTTGGATAATTTGGATAAAAATCCAGTCACAAATTCATATACTTACTAAAACAAATACGGGCATAGTAGAAATTAATTTTAAGAAAGATAAACTCTTTAACAGAGTAATACGCAAAAAGAGGCGGAGTTTGAGAGATTCCAAGAGTAAGCACAGAAACAAAGGAAAAATAAGACACAAGGTGAAACGAGAACGAATATTGGGAGATCAAAAGAGAATAAATGAAATTTTTTCTCGCTGTCCAGAGTGGGCCGAAGCCCAGGAGGAGACTACTAAGAGAAGCTGATCTACCAAGGTCGAATTTGGAAGTGCGAGTTTGAGATTTTGCTTTACGCAGTTGGCTTGTGAAAACAATACGCATCAGTGAAGTTGCGTTCGCAGAAGTTGGTAGTGGTCACGACCACGACATCATCATAGCCTCGGCCGCCTCTCGCCGCCACTTCCCTAAACTTTCTCCTGCAAAGAAATGAGCAGACAGCGAGCAGCTCGCTTCTCTCCCGCAGAACGACTCACCGACGAGTTGCGATTCGCTTCTTATTTATACTGGAAACATTAATAGAGATACAGTAAAGAAATGGTCACTTGTCATGCACCTGTTTTCCAGTTACTTTTTAAAAAAAAAATAATAACTAGCTAAATGCACGGCTTTGTGGTGCCTCGCGAAGTTTTGTTATAAGAAATATTATATAAAACTAAATAAATTAATAAATAATCCTAAGAATTTTAATATTTAAACTTCACGAACTATCATCAAAAACTGTAGTTTTAGTTTGTTGATAAATTATTAGACACATTGTAATAAGACACAATATTTAAATATTTAAAAATCAATTTATTTAATTTGGTTTTAATCAGATAGAAAATTTCTCATTCAAGTTTCTTCCCATTTTCTACATTTTAACATACTTGACTGGCTGTGGTTGATTGTCAAATATGTCTAAGTAGTAAGAATATCTGACTTTGGAATGGCCGGCAGACAGAGAAATAATTATCTCTCAATACTGGGCATTCGAGGTGAGAGGGAAACAATACAAAAAATATATATTTTTATGAAAACATCTTTCGTTGAGTCACTTTACAGATACAAATTTGTCGATATTTTAATAAGTGGCTCGGTGATCTTGCTAGGAGAGGTCTTCGTGTGAAAATCGCTATCGTAGAACGAACAAGTCTGGTAAATAGTATGTCACCTCTGATTTCTTGCCCTAAAGCAGTTCTGCCTGATGGCCCTGCGTTTAAGAGAAATCTGGAATTAAAAAGTGTAAAAATTGTGTTGGAATGACTTATATCTGTACAGAAGGACAATATTGGTTTAGCCATGCATGTTAAGGCGGTGTGTTCCTAAATGGAGGGCCCTAAATTCGATCCCACGACCCGCGAAATATTTTTTTTTCTCTTTGTATTTTTTTAATTGCTATTCGATCCTGTAGCATTACAAATTTGTTTTGAAACAAATTCTCCAAATTATTTATTTTAGTTTGGATGATGTAGTTTGAAACAAAAATTATGTGCCCACCAGGATCATTTTATAAAGGATATCCTTCTACAGCTACATACATTATTTATTATTGATGTAGGAAAGCAGATTTCATTAACATTTTCAAATTCCGGCCTTTCCTTCGTTAATTTTGAACCATATCAGCCTTATTTTAACATTTCATAAAATGCAGGCAAAATGTGGTGAATATTTGTCTGTATCTTAACAGCAACTTCACGAAAAGATGCTTCAGATTGTCTTGCAACAGTTCGGAGCGTTATGAAGCCTTTTTACTAGTACTTTTACCTGATAATAGAAATTCGCATCACATGGTTGACATTAATGCGTACATTTGGATGGTATCACTTTTACTGTGCAAGTGACATTTCGATTTTCATTTGAGAAGACTATCATAAACCGCTGTATCAGCGTGACCACTCCACGCATCAACCAACAGCAAAAATTATTCATTAAAATGTATGGTTTATTGACCAACTCCAAAAAAAAAAAAAAAAAAAAAAAACCATTTCTCTCGTCAACGTTTCAGATTTTGAACAGGTCACAATAACGTTTCCATACTCCAGCTCCAAGCGCCGAATTTCTTCACGTATCCTTGGATCACACTAGTTACCTGGTTCCTAAGCAGAAAGGGGTATGTGTGGTAACAATACTCCAGATAGTGTCAAACCATACTCCGCCGTCTATGAACGAGCACAGTCTTCGTGCCTTTGAATTCCAAAGTGCGATTATAAGCACATTCATAGGTATATCCAATTTGATCAGTATTAGTAACAAATTTTGAATATAAATTATGAATTTTCAAATGTTAACGAAATCTGGTTTTCTAAACCAATAATAAATACTATATGTTGCTGTGGAAGAATATCTTATATAAAATGTTCCTGGTGTGCACGTAATTTTTGTTTCAAATGTTTTTATTATTTGCATCATCCAAATGAAAATAAAAAAATTTGGAGAATTTGTTTCAAAACAAATTTTTAATTCTGCAAAACAGAATAATAATAATAATAATAAAAAAACAGAAAAAAGTATTTCGCGGGATCGAATTTAGGACCCACAGCTCAGGAACACATCGCCTTAACACGCACGGCAAATCCAGTGTTATTAACAAACCGTATTCCGTACAGGTATAAGTCATTCAAACACAATTTTTAATCCCCGATATCTCTTAAACGGAGGCCCACCAGGTAGAACTGCTTTAGGGTAAGAAACCAAAGGTGACGTAATATTTACCTAACTTGTTCGTTCTACGATAGCGATTTCCACACTGAAGACCTCTCCTAGTCAGCATGAACGAATAAAAATAATTCCATCTTTCTTTTTTTTTACAAAAATAATGATTGATGGCTCATGTAGAATTGACTGAGTTAGTATGCTCAGTTTGGCATCTACAGGTGCAGCAGTTTTTTTTCAAAAAGTGTACCACTAAAGTGTACAAACCGTCTCCTAGTGTAAGGGGTCGCTTCGCTCTAATAGCAGTTTCATAATACCACCGGTTCACACTGATGAGTACCCGTTCTGCCACCATGAAACCTTTCCCATGCTAACTCGACGTGATCATCAATTATCCGTCAAATTGTTTTCGGGGAAGCCCGTATCACTCCTCGGGCATTGTCCATCAGAGATTTACAAACCACCGTTGCGGCATACTGGTTGAAGCCACCAAATCAATAGTTCTCCTATAGCAAAAGAATTATTATACACTTGAGTGTGTGGGTTCTGGTAGTAAAATTACAGAGGTAAATGCTGAAAAACTACTTCAAACATTAAAAGAATTTAAAAATTCGTGAAATGCAACAGTAGGTGAATAAGGAATTAAATTTTCACCTCGTGTGTGCATTGAGCTAACCCGCCCCCATTTTGAATTTCAGTAGGCAATTACCAAGAGCACCATCGCCACTGATCGTGTACTGACCGCAAACTCACTCGTGCCCTTTGGGATTGCTTGCAAACTACTGAATTCAGCTACAGAGATCAAAAACATCAGGCTGGGAAAAAATGAGAGAAACAGTGAGTTACAGAAGAGCTGGTCAGATAATTGTTGCTTAATATATTTTAGCTCAACACAGTATCTTTCGTAAAAGTGTCTAACAATAAATAGTAGACGATTCAATATGTGGACTTGGACAAAGCCCAATTCTGGTTTGTTGCAGACTTAGAGCAATGCTGGGACCCTGTCCCTTATACAGGGTGATTCTAAAGTCACTATACATTTCAGTGATATAGTAACGGAATATTTGTTTCTTGCAGGTAATACGACAGAATGCCAACCAAAGAAGAGGTCAACAGCGTAGGGGCACTTCTTCTTCGCAGAACAAACCGTTACTGGAACCACAAACCTAGATATGTTAGAACAATTTTTGGAGCGGCAGTTGATATCTGATGGGATTATGGATACTATTGTTTTTCAACAGGATGGTGCACCACCCCATTTTGCCCTCGTTGTTCGGGATTATCTGAATCGAGCATTTCCCGGCAGATGGATTGGTCGTGTCTCTCCACGGGTGTGGGCACCCCGCTCTCCTGACTTAACACCCTTAGACTTTTCTGCATGGGGGTTTATCAAGTCTAAGGTATACCAGGTGAAGATCCACAGCATTGAACACTTAACACAGCGGATTCGAGCCGCAGCTGCTGAGATTACACCAGATATGCTTGGGCAGTTTTTCGGTCTACAGTGGAGCGCTGAGGGTGTGCCTAGACATACAAGGTGGTCACATTGAAATGTACTGAAATTATGTCCTATTGTGACATACGTTTCAGTGCCATTACATATTGGTTAGTAAAATTTGTTTAAGTACAAAATGTATAATGACTTTAGAATCACCCTATATATCTCCTCTGTTTATTCCCGGCCTCTTCTTTCGCTGCTATGTATTGTCCTCTACCGTTTACAGCGCCGACGTAACTGAAACCTGTGATTCACTATGACAGCTTTCTGTATGAGGCAAGGATACCAGCCTGTGCATATATATTCCTGCTCAGATTTAAATCTGATCCCTACGTCACAAGCGAAATCGGAATAGATTTATGTAATCTGTGTGCTTAAACGCGAAATATACTACAGATTTATAATCTAAGTTTCATAACAAAAATAAGTAATCTGGCTTCACTAAAAATGAAAGACCTATTGCTAGTATCTCCTCGACACTTCACATTTCAAGCTCCCCTGGCTTTATGGTATAGATGTCGAGAAAAGGGAAAGGAAAGGGAGCTAGGTACAGTTAGGATTTCGGCCGTGACCTTTTTGAATGAATCATCTCGGGATTTGGATGGCCGGACGGGGATTCAATCCGCTTCCTCCAGAATACTGCTTGCCAATGTTTCGCACACACAACCAGCTTCCAAGTTCGCTTGCTTTCCGGCCTCAGGAAAATGATCCAAATGTAGGTTACCTTTCTGAATTAATGCTGCAGCTTATGGAGGTAATTAATTGAGCTGAAGTGTCAAATTGGTTGACTACTTACTCGAAGTACTTCCCGCCGCGAGATCCTAGTATCCGCCGACTGCAGACCTTCCCAAAAACCCTGTAGCAAATAATCATGGAGAAAACGTACAAAAGAAAAACAAATTGTGTTCTCATCGGACTACCCATATTATACAAGGAAATAATTAAATTGCTTGACACTCTTGCTGTATTCAAGCAATACCTTCAGATACAATGGCTGGTCAAGCCAGTGCCATTTACGTTTCCACATATATTCAATAAAGTTTATACCACACTTCATTTGCGTGCTATCAGCCATTTCTTCTAGCCAAGTCTTTGACTGTAAAACTACATTATACTTTTATCACTTCGGAGGATTGTTGAATCATTCTAGTTAAGTGTTCATTACTTACATCTCTTTCGAAGCAGTATGTAACTGCTGGCTACGAGCCCTTATTGCTCCATTTTTTTTAAATTTATTTTTGTTTCAATGGCTTCCAGCACCTTAGGCCATACAGCCAGCTCGATAATAATTATGTCACTCAGCGCTTTCAAGTTAATTAGACACACCACAGGACGGACACGACATTCACAGACACAACACTTAAACACCCACGCCCGCGGCCGGACTCGAACCGGCGACCTTCGGCACGCGGAGCTGGCGCTCTAGCCCCTCCGCTACCGAGGCCCGCTTGCTCCATGTTCTGTTCACTACTCCAGCAAGCGACAATAATGCAATATCTTCTGTACCGGCACACTTGTTAACCTCTAACCATTTAACACATAACAACTTTACGTCGGGTTACACCATAGACTAATCAAACTACGAACCGGCAATCTTTATCTTAACAGAAATGACTGAAACATCATTAAACAAGAAATAAAACTATACACCACAGATACATTATTTTTCACGAACTATTCAACAGCCATATTCGTTGGCCTCCAAGATACAAAACACTTCTCAAAGCCAATGGGCTAAGAAACCCTGTGTAATTCTTCTTACTGAAAACTGGCTCTACGTGGCCTTCAGAGCAGGAGACAACATTTGAAAGATGGCTTATCCTTTCAGCCGCTCTCAAAGACTTGTATCAACAAATTCAAAAGGGCCATCCACATATTCGCCGAAATAGTTGAAATACTGTAGTTGCTCCTAGCCAAGATTCCCAACGAGGCTGAGTTCCGAATTGGGTTTCCATTACGACAGGCGTGTTAGTTCTAGAGAAACGGGAAGCATATAGGATCTGACATTTATACAAAAATCTCTGCATTTAGATCTAATTGGCCAGACCAAGATTAAACAGAGATCTTGTCGAAAGCCAGAAGCGAGAGTTACCGCTCACCAACAATGTTAATTCGTTCTCTACCCCTCCCCACCCTCCCGCACCCTCATCTGCCTATTTCTATCTTTCACAAACCTTTTGATCCAAACATACTCCTTAAAATGTGCGTCCTAAATTATCTACTTCGTATATTCCAATTTTGACCTACCTCTAAAGTAATTCTCTTGAACTGTTTGATCGACACACATTTATTTACCAATTGCTTAAAATGTAACGCACCATCCTGTCTCTTCTTCTTGCAAAATTTTACCAAAAACTTCTTTCCTCACCCATAATTTCCAAAATTCATTCATTTGGTACATTTCCTCTACACTTAATTTCTAGTATCTTTCTATAACACCACATTTCAAATGATTAAATTTTCCTTCTTACTAGAATTCCTGAAGTACATGGCTCATAGAGTCCTTGATAAACATCTGAAACTAAAAGGTTTCTCTTCGGTACTGCAATTTTGATTTTAAGTGAAGCCATTGAACGAAAGTGACAGACGAAAAAAAAAAAAAAAAAAACGGCATCGATGAACAACATTATTATTCGTATACAAGATAATGAATTTCTCGTGCTTCCACCATCAGAAGATGGCAAATTCAACGTTCGATATCATACCAAAGTATATATATATTATTTTGGCTTCAAGTCTCGTCGATGTCGATGTAATTAGAGTCGGGAAAGGAATGGGGACTAGAAATTTGAAGGAATTCAGCCATGGCCTTCGAAGTCTTAATTACTTTACTGAAACATATATCTCAATTACTTTGGTTTCGCTTTGACCGCTTCACGAATCAGAGAACATTAACGGTCCAGACAAGTAGTTTTAAAAGCCAGATCGCGACTAACCATAAAACGAACTGTGTCCTCCATTCTCAAAGACACCATTAGATAGAATTTGTTTTTTGGGGATAGCATCAGTCTTCTGTTGTGTCCATCAGGTTTTACATTTTCTCCAGGTGGCTACTCCATCAAATATTAACATGCATATCAGAAACCCGCAGAAAGATTCTGTGAAGGTCTTCGAACATTAGGAGCTAATAGACGAGATAGAGATGTTGCTGGTTGGATGAATTCGTTGGAAAACCAACGAGCAGGATTTTTTTTGGCTTTACACCTCGTCATTAGAGGCAGGAATGGTCTGGGGATAAGGAACGAGAAGTAATATGGCGATGGTCTTTTGGAGGAACCATCCCGTCATTTGCCTGGAATGATATGGCGAAATCATGGAGAACCCAAATCTGGATAGCCGGATGAGGATCCCAACCCACATCCTTCCGATGGATCGTTATCGCTCACCTGCCACGCTTGGCGAGTAGGATTGCGTAACCCGAAAAAGGTTAAAACATTACGTCGACAGAAAGTATGAAAACGGAAGTACTTCTCTGTGACTTAAATAGGTATGTATGTGGTTAGTCGCAAAAGGGGGATCAAACTTAGGTCACAAGTAACGCCCGTTTACAGTACGTACAGAATGTCCAATTTTGTACGGTAAGGTCGGACTCTCTTCGAGCAGAATTTTTCCAATTCGCCCCGCAAGTTACATGGCCTTATCGCGCACGTTCCAAGCACAGGGCGCTCCTGAGTCACTAATCGGAATCCAGCGCTTCCTGCGTCGTTTTCGATACCACAAGTCTCCTCTCTTTTTTTGAAACAAAATGACTGATTTGCTATCAACGGCATCAACAGTTTAGAAACTGAAGCCTTTCTGGATGAGTTTACTTTGGTTGAAAATATGAAGCAAACTTTGCTGAATACGGAGATTGGGAAATAAGCACCTTCTCGTCCTTGGCTACTTTGTTATCAGCAGCCACGTGTGGGCTGGCTCAGTGTCATGATGGGCCATCCAGCGCTGTTGTTTACACGAATGTGGAAGTTTCTCCGCAACTGACGTATTAAGCGACCTCTCCTGCGAAAGGCAGTAGTAATGGTTTAGATCTACGAGAACCGCGTAGGTGAAAAAAGGTCAGGAAGATCTTAACATTCGACCGAATTCGTCCCAGGTTCTTACAGCGCAGTGATTATAGTTGGGAGAGGTGCCCAGGATCGAATATTACTAAAGGAGCGTCCACAAACTACGTAGCTCCATTTTGGCCTCACGTGAACCCCTCCCCCCACCCACGTAGCCCGACGTAGCTTCTGCTTCTAGCTCCCCACCATTTGTCTGTGGCAATACGTCCTAAACCCGAATACGCAAATGCTTCCCTCGTGCGTCTCCTAACATTTCAGGAGATACACACAAACACAGACACAAATCTGACACATTTAAATGATAAGACACTTGTTTTCAGGTTAAATACTGTATTTTCTAATTAAATAACTCCTAGGCATCTAACGTCTGTGAAATTTACATTCCAAAAAATTTGTAAAAATAAAAATATAGGCACGAAAAAAAAATAGATAATACACATAAGAATAAATAAGTTTCAATTGGTAAAGACCAAGTTACAAGCGAAGTACTTCTGGTATTTCGATTTATACAAGAACACACCTACATTAAAAAAAAACAAAAAACAAAAAAACAATAAATTTGCAGCACCTGTGATTTTGAAAAGTTGCTGGTTATTTCAAAAGAGACGATAAAGTTTAAAATTATAAAGAACTCAAGACTAAAAGTGAGTCGAAAGAATAATACTGTAATTGAAAAGTTAAAATAAAAACATCAATTAAAAATGATTTAATCAACACAACAGTAAAATACTGCTGATATTAACCTTTTGTGAAGAACGATAAATTTAAAAAATCAAATAAGAAATGTATATCTGTTAAAATATCAAGGAAGTAAGAAAAAAAAGTGATACAATTTGTTGCTGCGATTATCGTACTAGCTGATAAAGGTGAGGACACAAAGACATTAATAAATATTGATTCCCAATAAGCAATGAATAGAGAATTAAAACGTCATATAGTGAAATAGTATACAATGTAATAATGAAATAATATACAAATGTCGAATTTGGAAAACGTATCGTAAAAGAAGTAAGAAAAAAAAATTACGGACAATAGCAGACATCAGAAGGGTATAAAAACCAGACTAGCGCCTAGAAACATGAAGCTCCATCGAAAAGAGGTATTTTCTAGAAACAAGTATTGGCTTGGAACTCAAAATTACTAATAGAACCGTAAGCGTGTAGAATGGTAGGTGAAGTAAGTGAAGCTAAAGCTATTCTGAGAGTGGAATGACGGAAAACTGAATCATTTGAAGTTGAAAATGGACACCTTCTGACAATGATTATTGAAGGAAGGTGTTTGTGAGATATCTGTGGCCAAGTGTAGACGTAGATATGACTTGCTTTGTTGAGTTAAACAGGTGAACACAGAATGGCGATGGAATAAATTTAGGGCTGTACCTCGTGAAACAAACTCAAACAGTCGGCCAAAACTCAGATTTTAAGTGAAGCCTAAAAACGAGAGTTTGCTAGAGGTATTTTAGAAAGTGCGAGCTTTATCGGACAAGATTGTAAATACAAAGTGGAAACCGCGGAACCGGTTCCTGGGCCGCGATAACAGCTCATTGTTGGGACAGTCGCGCTTTCCAGCCGGTCAAGCGAACAGACGGCGTGGCTGTAACCTGCAAACACCGAAACATTTTCAGAAATATAAATAGTGCACAAGATCACCAATACGCGAGGTGTTTATCGACGGGAAACAAAACTACCGTAATAATGATGCAACTAGAAAATTTAATAGACATTTCCTGCAGCACGGATTCGTCTTCAAGGGTAACAGAATACAACCAGATCGTAGCCACCTCCGGGGAACCTAGGCGGATGATGATGGTACGAATAATATTTACAGTAAACATTTACAAATCAGATATAATTGCCCCGAAACTACACTCTGTGTTTGCGCTTATTCTCTCACTTTCCAGACCGATCAGAAAAACATTTATAATGAAATAGTTTTTTTAGTTCTTACTTGCGAGACATTCTCATCTGGGAAAGAATAAAATCTTACTGGGATAACATGGTGCACGTTGAGGTAACTATATCAATCTTGAAAAGCCACGAAAGTCCTTGGTAAAATACCACCTAACCGAAGTTGCTAAGTCGTCGTGAAGGTATCTGGCGCTCGATGTAGGGATAAATGGTTCGAACCCCAAACGAGAAATGATCATGATCATGATCTCCGAATTGGACAGATCGTTAGATCTTAAACCCATCCGAATTTCGTATTGAGTGAAGGTATAAGTTCTGTTGATGGCGCTTCCTTTGTCGTGTTGCGAAGTTAAAATTTTTCCCCCTTTCGTGCCCGTCGCGAGATTAGGTCTGAACAGATTGCGCTAGTTTTTACTTTCTCTTCTTTCATTTTATATATATATATATATATATATTTGTGTATTTTCCTATGTACCAGATGGCCCACCACCTACGATATAATCGGGACCCCTGATTTCCACTGTTTTACAGGTATGTATATCGTCTGTATTTAACATATTAACGTTATTAGTAATTCATCATCATCCTCGACAGTTTCCAGCCTCTAGCCGGGTCTCCTCCATGCACAAGCCTCTCCATTTCCTTCTTTCATCCCACCACCTCTCTGTCACCACTTTGTTCAAGTCCTCTCCTCTCTTCCCTACACACTCCTCCACTCCTTTCAGCCATCCATCTCTTGGTCTTCCTCTGGGTCGTTTACTATGCATCTTAATTTCGTGGATTTTTCTTGTAAGTCTCTGAACCTCCATTCTCTTTACATGTCAATACCATCTCAGTCTGGTTCTCTCTACCCTATCCTGTAGGGGTTCCTCTTTTATGGTGCATCTAGTCACTTCATTCCTTATTCTGTCCATTATAGTAACCCATTCTACCTCTTAAAAACTTCATTTCGCTTGCTCGTACTCTGCTGATGTCTCGCTTTTTCATTGTCCATGTTTCAGCAGCATAAGTTAAGATAGGCACATAGTACGTATGATAGATCACTCTCTTGCTTCTCTGTGGCACTTCTCTATTCCATATCAGGCTTCTAATGCTCCTTACAAATGCCTCCGCTTGTCTTCCTCTTTCACTTATATCGCCAACATATATTAATAATTAATGAATAATAAATGCTAATGTCAGGACTAGTGTTGCAAACTGAAAAAAAAAAAAACATTTTTTTTTCAGATTTGTGAAAAAAACATGAAAAAAACCTAACACCATGGTTTTTTTTCTAATTTTTTTTTCAGAAAACTATATATTTGATAAATTATAGTTTTATTTATGGAACATAAATTTTACATGTGTTTTTTAAATCTTATTAAATCATATAATATCTTACATAATGATTCATAAATATATCTATATAGGTAACATAATTTTTTATTCATTCTCTATGTCAGTATCACACTCACTAGTATCAGCACTACCAACACTAGTTTGGTCGGTGTCGGTATTTTCCGTTTCTTGTCCTGTCTCCTCTATATTCATAACTTCAGAAGTAGTTACATTTTCTTTTACTGGTTGTTCTTGTATTGTACGCAAAAGATTTTGAGATTGCAATTTTAAATTATGAGCAAATTACACACTGTGCATAAAGACTGCCGATAGTTATGTATTACGGTCTTTAAAGTTTGAATTTAAATCTATTAATATACAAAATAGAAGCTTTATTTCTTTTCAGTCGTTGGTTTACGCCAACGGTTGCAAGGAAACGGTTCATAATTACTGACAATTAAATGAGTCAGTATCACTATACGCTGAGAGTTTAACAAGTATACGAATATAAGGAAAGCACAATAAGTAATAAAAGGAGGCAAAAAACCGTAGGTAAATTTAAAATTCCTATTTTTTTAAAAGATCCGTAGGTCTACAGATAAATCCGTAGGGTAGGGCTGGCAGCACTAGTTCAAATAGCGAGTATCAATCCAAACAACGAGGAACGGGGATTCCTCCTCGCGCAACCTAGCCTCTTCGGGAAATCCCCGTTCATAAAAGAAAATTTCAGTCAATGTTCGTATTTTTTTTTTTCTACTGAACCAGAAAAATATAGTAGATTTAAAAATTAACATAAGTACTTAGAATAAACTCTAAAACAGTCATATTAAACGATAAATGCCTTACAAATTTGAGATTTAGTAGTTATGAAAGAACATGTGTCCCAGAAAAAAAACATGTTTTTTTCACAGTTTTTTTTCATGTTTGTTTTACAAGTCAGAAAAAAACCGTTTTTTTACAACACTAGTGAGGACTATTTCTATTGCTGTTATTCCTACTGTTATTAACAGAATGGGTATTACTACTACCACTAAATATTTTACTAGGGTTCGTTTATTTTTACTGTCGACTGAGCTGCGAAGGTAGAGTGATTTGGAACAAGGCGCGTTGTGAGTCGCCCAGGCTGTCAACAGGTAACCTCCTGGAATACAAAGACGGCCTAGCGGCCATTCACAGGACGGCCACTGCGTTGTTCGTTGTCGTAGGATCCCTTTCATCAATGTGATGTTCTTTAAGATCCTTCAGCTTCATTGTTCCTCATTTGTATTGTCCCTCAACAGATAGTATTTAGTTTCGAAGTTTGCTCCAGTTGTAATTGTGTTCTCTTCTTCTGCACTGTGATCCCTCCGATTTCGTTCGGCATATTTCCTCTCAATGAATTTCTCCTTCCTAAACTGTCTTCAAACATCCAACAACAAAACTCATCACAGTCATTTACACCGGTACAAGACCAAGTAAACACAGGCAAGAAACAAACTGGCTCTACTACCTCTGTATCCGTGCGTGGAATGACTTTTCAAGAGTACAATGATTTCAGAATAGTACGATCGAACTCATTTTATATAGTTTCAGAGCTGCGTGTAACTACAAGCCAGAATCGATGTTTAGCTTCATTGTAGCTGTAACCAATGTTTAGGTTAGTCGCTTTATGTAGTGGAAAAAATTCGCAATTCAGAAGATTTATGGTTGGGTGAATCTTCAGTCAGGGTGATAAATGATTTCTTCGACGCGCGAAGAGAGATGAAGTGAAGCCTATTTGCAAGGCGTTGACGTGAAAATGAGTAGAGCAGAGGACGCAATTTGATAACAGCAGCCACTTCTAGCTCAGTTGCAGCAAATAAATAATGGAGCAAGTTTCTAAGACTATTAAGCTTTCCTTCCCTCTTTAATGCTGCTTCTCATTGTTCGCAAACAACAACAATCTGCAGGTGTATGCTTTTAAATTATAAAGTGTTTCCTTACAACTGTTTTTGGTGACCTATTTATTTTTAATCGCGTTTCATCCTTGTGGTATAGCGTAACGTCAGCAGTTGAAAATGTTAATAGCGTAAGTAGTTGTTTATGTCACTAATGGTTATCTAAATACTACCAAATTCAAAAACAGAATGTATCAGTTACATGTATTTCAACTGCGATATAAACAAATATTACAATTTTCCACATTTATAGCCACTGACAATGCGCCAAGTCACAAGGACGAAGCGAGTCTGGAAATAAATAATTCATCAAAAACGGTTGTTAAACATTTAAGAAGCAACTACGTAAAATTTTCCGATAACCAAGTTATTTGGGTATTCGTAAAGCCATGTCTCGTAGCCGATATATCCAACCACTAACGAAAAGCCAACTTATCTTCTACCGGAACTGAAAAAAAAAAGCTACTGATACTTATCTCGAGCTTCTCTATAAACAACTTTAACTATATTAAATTAATATTCCTACTGGAATTAAAGTCTGTTATGCGGCTGTTTTTGGACACTAAATATAAAGTATACAAAATCTTTTTACCTAAAACAGTGTAACATCTTTAATCTTGCTTTTCTCTATACCCTTCATTGAAAGACTTATAAAAAATGTTATGCATTCGCTGTTTCACCATACGAAAAATAATTAGATTTAGATATAGTATTGCGAGTATAACTATCTTACATACAGTATTTTTTATTTTTTATTTTGCTTGTGTAAATATTTAACGAACTATATACTTCATTTTTAAAGTCAATTATGTAACTGAAGTATGTACCAACTGGCAAGAAACCATGTGTAATGAAGCTGGCCAAAAGGCAACATTACTGAAAGCAAAAAACTTAGGGCATCACAGAGAAAAATAAAATTTTCATACTTGGTAGTATTTACGAGTTCATTAACAACCAAGGAAAGACATGAAATGGGAATCATTACATAAAAAACATTAATTGCATCTGTCTGACATTAAGAATTTCAGCGATTCCAATTCTAATAACCTCCATCACTATGATGATCACGAGTGGTCCGGTAGTGTATAGCTACGGATCGTGCTTCTACTAATACTCTCTAGTTAAAGTTCTGGTATGGAGAGACATTTCCACAGATCTTTAACATAACCTTTTACTCTAGAAAAGTTCACCGAGTGCGTATGAAAAATTGCATACCAAACTTTAGGCCCTGATGGAAATTAACTGACTATTCTACCACCGGCACATTCGCTTAGCACGTATTCGCAACCCCTTGGAGATTCCAACCAACGTTCGGATTGTGGAGTAATTGAAGTATACCAAGTTGACAATGAGGACCATGTGCTTGTTAAATCAGTATCCATCGTTATGCGACAAATATAATCACTTTCAAAACATATCCGCTTTAATAAGGACTTACCCTAGTATCCTTCAAAAGGAGTCGTGTTATATTTGCTGGCACTCAGCGGGGCGACCCGACCACCGCTGAGTCTGCTTCGGAATGACTGCCAGCGCCGTGGTCACTGGAAACAATAACGTCAAAATAAAACACATGCCGGAGTAATATCAGCTGGGCGAACAGACAAATGTACCTGGCAAAACACCGCACTGTCTACCTTGCTGTACCAAAAACCATGATATCAACCGCGATAATGTGAAGGTACTAACATAAGTCAGTGACTTGCATGTACTACACCACCTCGAAAATCATCATGCATCCTAGTGGAATCATAAATCTATTCTGTACTTGGTAACTACATTCGAGCATAACCGAGATAACCGTTGTTGTTATTGTACTGTTGTTACATTCGTTGAAATAAAGTGTTATAACTTGTATACCCAACCACACCAATCGCTACGTAAAACTATTGTGGTTTTCAGATGCCTTCTCGAGTATCTTAACTGTTACTAGATATGTATAGACGACTGTGTTATGTTCATGCTGCGCATGAGCGTGAAACTCAGTACCGCCGCTTCAGGCCTACTCTTCCCAAGAAGACTAAACGGCGGCTAATTTTTAACAACACTACTGTATGTATTCCAACAATACCCACTGCGGAGAAACTTTGAATTTAATACATAAAACTGATATTTAATGGTAATGAATTATATTCCACCATTAAGTACCGACCGGTGAATATTTATTCATAGCCTGAGATCCATCAGGCCATCTTGCTCCTCCCATCAGGAACAAGCTACTGAAGCTCGGCGAACACAGTCAGAAGGCGAGTCGAGTCACTGCCACCATTAAATCTTCTCAGATTTGAATACCGAAACTGTTGCAGTGACACCCGTATGGATGTTCAACTCCTCATTTATTTTAGATAATATCTCTAAAGAGGACGGCTGCATATTTTAAAAATTGGCCAGAAACAAGTTATTGCAGCACAATTGGAAGATTTATTTTGTTGTGGTTTAGCAGGGAGTATAATCGTAGTGCTGAGCATTATTACAACACAACAAAGGCCCTTAATTGCAGTTTAAACTGGATTGGTCCCAACCTGGGTGGTGGAATCCAGAATATCCAAACAAAAACAAAAATTCGGCAACAGAATTAAATGCAGTTTATCACAATCCATAAAAAAATAATTAAATCAAACAGGTACATCACTTCAGTCAACGGTTTCCTCCGATTGACGTTTGAGTACCGCTCGATTTTATACACTTAAACGTCACGAGTTCAGTTCAGAACTGTTCAGTACTGAATGCGGAGTAAAAACCAAGATCAGATCCTTCAACAGCAAAAACTATTACGTTCATCTAAAATATAAAGGGTCACTGAAGAGAAAGTCCAAGTTTTTCCCAACTTTTTATTGAGGCGAAATTTAAACAATAAAAGACCCGACTACAAATTTACTTCTAATTTCTTAATTTTGATAGAGCTTTTGGTACGGAGAAATTTTTCGAAGCACTTTTTTATTTTGCGAAATTATAATTCAACACCTTTCAGTTTTTAACGTAAAATATTCAGCAAGTCCCTCAGTTAATTGTTACCTGAAAAAGAAAATTTTCCGGTTACCGTATATCTGAAATCAAGAGCCACTATATGATCACTGCCATTCTTTCCACATACTAATCTTATATCTACCGATATCTATCAAGGTCTCATCACCAATATACGCCTTACACTATCCCAGATCTCTTCACCACCCACCTGCCTTCTAGTTTTCCCCAACCCCGCTCCTTTATCATATAAGTTACTGTGCTCTACGACAATTTCCACAAACAAATCTAGCTGCTTTCTGTAATACACTCCACAACTCATATATTTGATTTCCATAGTGTTGGTCTCATACTGCGACAAGATACTCAAGCAACAGACTGAGAAAAGTTCTCACTTCCGTTATATAGAACCCCTATTCACCAGTTGTAGTAAATATATTACTTTGAATCCTGTCTCTACCAATTCCTAAAGTGTCGCGCCCAACTGAGAATATGGTCAAATGATGCAGAGATATTTACAAGTAAATGTCATGGATACTGATAAACGAGATCCCTCGTACATACAGTTTCGAGTGTGGGAGATGTACAGCATGTTACTGATTCACTGTGTGAACCTTTAAACTTCTGTGACGTAATGAGTCTTATTTTACAGGACGCCCACGCGGTGGCAGCAGTAGTGAGGATTGATTACCGCCCCCTTGCGCCCGCCCCCACTGAATACAGCCTCCCACACGCGTACGTATGTGTGTGTGTGTACGAACAGGCGACCAACTTGCCGCATTCCCGCAATTGCCGGCAGCGGCGTCGGTGGAGTCCAGGGTAACAATCAATACCAAAAACGAGGAGCGAGGCGGTCGGAGTCTGGCGCGGTTAAAACACGGCACTGCGACAGCGCTCGTCTGGAAGGCACTCAAAACTGGAAGAAATATGTAGCCCACAACACCAGACTCCACCTCGCAGGCTGTGCTTACAGAGTATGACATAAGAGACTACACAACCAAATAAGCCACACATCTGTGGTGTTAATAAATGTTATTCTTTTTGGATATCTACGGATGAGTCACTGAGGCGAAGCAAACAGAAATAAAGAGTAAAAAATATAAGCACTGGTTGAAGATAATGTTTCTACAAAGTATAGCTATAGTACAAAAGTAAAACGGGATAGATATGTAAAGAAAATAACAAACGTAATGATCGAGATCAAACGTCTACAAACAAAGAAAACAGTTGTCATTCGATAGACATACGAAAACACAATATATACTCTCAAAATCAAGTTACTTTTGGTTAGTTCTTTCGCGATGGAGTAATTTTCGACCAGCTTTTTTATTACGTTCCTTAAGAATTAACAGCATTATGGAGTTAATTCATAGGGTTTCCGATTTTATGCAAGGCAATGTTGGTGTTTTTATGTGCCAGACGCTAATTAAAAAATACGCTTTTGTGGAAATGTGTCGTGTTTTATTTTTCCGTGATTGTCTTACACATTTAAAGAGTGGATAAGCTAGCAAAAACACTCAAGTCATTCGGTTCGCACCTGTGTATAAACTGACGCCGGACCTAACTCCCAAAAATCCAGTACCGTGGGGCGTCAGAGAGAGAGAGAGAGAGAGAGAGAGAGAGAGAACTAATATAATTAGTAACTGACAGATGTAAAATACAGCCAACCAGTTGCATCAGTTATGTTTAAACATAATTAGTAACTGTTCAAAACATTTTTATCCTTATCCATGAAGTACACTTCCAGAACTTTACACTATGGTTGCAAACTTTGTTGGTTTAAAGTATTGTTGGTGAAATAAGAAACAGGTATAACTTTCGTCATGATTAAATTTATGCCGCAAAATGTCAGAAAAATGATTAAATTTTCAGAGAAACGTAATGATTATGAATCTGTATATCACTATTTAAGAGATATTCAGGTCGTTTTCCATTGTAAAGTCGATATAAATTGATTTTTATGGTATTGCTGTTTGCAGCCGTTCATTGAAAATTTCTGACGGTAGATTTTGACTGGGCACCTGCCCAACGATCATATCGAAGAGTTGTTATGCAGACAAACAGTCTTCCGAATGTGTTTGAAAAACAGCCACAGACGCTATCGTACGACGAAGGCTTGAACAATGCAGAAACAGTGTTAGAATAAGTTGTTCATCTGATCTTTTCACCCCCCTTCAGATTCTAAGCCTCGTCGACGTCACTATAGACGGATTGGGGACATGGAAAGGAAAGAAATTCGGCCATTGAATTCTGAAGGAACTTCCTCGGCCTACGACTGAAGTGATTCCGGAAGTTATGGAAAACCTAAATCAGGATGGCCCAGCAGGGATTAGAACGCCCGTCCTCTCGAATCCCAGGACTGATCGTTACCGCTTACCCCCTGTAAACGTTGCTACCAAAACAACCTGGCTGATGTACTACAGGCTATACTTGCTCAGATGACTTGTTTACACTGTGTTTCCAACATAATTTCGTCGGGTTATCGGCCAATATGATGATCTAAAGCTATAACGAAGCGAGGGACTCATCACGGTAACCTGTTCTGCTTATGCGGAACTGCAGAGTTAAAGCGGAACTTGGTGGAAAATAAGAGAACAATGTGCGCACTATCAGTTTCTTATCACAATCCCAAAAATTTCAAGTGTTCATAATGAACTTATTAGAATAAATTGTCCCCGCTTCAGCCATGATACTTATAATGGTTTTCTGTGTTGGTCGTTTGTCATCTCCAGATATCTTGTTCCTTCCCTCCCTCCCCCCCCCTCCCTCCCTCACCCAGCATAGGTACCAACTCTTGTAGACGATGAAAAATTGTGATACAATGTCGTCACATTACGTGGTCTGGTTTCAAATTTTTGATGCAGCCATGCAATTAGTTGACTCCCAGGAGTAACGGGTTATAACAGCAGGAGCAAATCCCAAGGAAATAGGTGTCCTTGAAAATACAAAAATCACCTCCCTAATTCCGCGTAATGCTAAACAGTCTCAATACGGTGGTACATGATAACTGTCCAAGGCTCGTTGTGTACAAATTGTATTTCGGTTCCGTATTAGGGAGCGTCCATAAACTACGTGGCTCGGTCTAAAAAAAGGGGGAGGGGTTGACTGGAAAGCTACGCTGGGCTACGTGGGGGGGGGGGGGGTTTGAGCCAGGTCACGTAGTTTTTCGTTCATATTATTTGTAACAATTAAAATGAGGTATAGAACACACAACAGCAAGTAAATATTTATTTCCGCCATTTAATTATCTCCGTATGTAATTTACGATAGTCTGACAAGAGAAAACAGTTCAAAATGTCTTATGGAATCAATAAGGAAAAAAGCTATGAGCTGCGCGGGGGGAGGGGGAGGGGGGAGGCGAAGGTACGGCGCGACAGGGAGTCACGGCGCACATTTTGGGAACCCTGGCTTAGAGCAAAAAATCAGTATTTCAGATATTTTTAGGTAACGTAGCGGACACTCATCACGTCACTGCACGACACTAACTAAAGCAGTCGTTTAAATGTAGTTAAATTTATCATTAGTCCAGTAACGGGGTCGTAAAAAGGGGGTCTCACTTGCATCACATCACGTAGAAGATTTTTTTTTCTTATCTTGTATATATTGGTGAGAGTATGCAGAAACCAAGTTTTCGACCTCCAGCACCCTCGGCACAATTTTCTGTTGCCAAAAAACATAAAAATTTGGGGTACTTTTTTCAGTTTTTCGTCTGTAACTCCTTCCTGATAAGTCCTATCAAGAAATATTCTATTTTCAATTTGAAAGAGGACAAAATTTCCTACAACTTTCGTATTACAAACTTTTTTCTAAACTCAAAATTAAGCGAGCTACAGTTCTTCGAAAATCAGCCAAATTTCACACTTTTCCTAAGAGTTGGGTTTTTACCTAATTTGCATCTCAAAATGACCTGAAACCCCTGTATATATAACCGATATATATGTATTTCTGTATGACATAGTATATATATGTACTATACTTTGATTACTGATGGTCCATTCAATAATCATATAGCATTGTTGGCCGGGAGATCCCGAAGGATTATTCGGCCGTCAGGTGACAGTGTTATGGATAGGCCGCGCAGTGCACTTCTTGTGGCTATCTAACCTGACCAAGTACTAGTACCGCATATAGGGAACCTACAGTTTAAGGTGGAATTAAAACCACAGAATCGTTCTGGCTTTCTCCATATTACACAGCAAGCTGTGGCAGAGGTAAAGCTCGGATTAATGGCCTTTGAAAATTACTGCTGAGAACGGGATTTCGATCTTCAGTCAGATACCTTAACCACTGAGCTACCATTTCGTTCTATTACCTGATGGTATTTGTACCAATTTGAAAAACGGATTTGCAAAACTGAAAACATAATGTTATGGCACAAAGTTTATTTATGCAGTCAAAATTAAGTCATAATAAGTTAAAAATTAGTCATAAATCCATTTCTTTTCCGTTTTAATGGATTGAAACAATGTGTTCCATTTGAATTTGTTCCGTACAACAAAGGAAAAAAAATTGTCGCTATATGAAGCATTTAAATCTCTTCAAGATACAACACCCAACACAAAAATTTTTGCTATGCACGGATGATTCCTCCTGCATAAGGTTATGTGGCATAGTAGTAAATACCTTGGCTGCTTCTGTGGAAAATATGAAGCCTATTTGACAACGAACTATAGATCCAACATCACAGTTATATTTGACGGATACCGAAGTTATGCTGCGCAGAGAGGAATAAACTCATCTGAAATGATTTGTAGTTTGAAAACATCAGATACTTCAGCAGGCATCATTTTCAGTGAGGAAACAAGTGCTACAGTGACGCAGCAAATGAGAGCAGCAAGAACTGTGTAATGTTGATACTAATGCAAAAACTGAAAAAGGAGGCATCCAAGATCAACAGGCAAAACAATATGCTGCTGGATTGATCGTTGACGCAGCAATTTCCCAAGCAGAAAAATTCGACAGAGTGATGATTCTAAGTGAGTATATTGGCTTTCTCATTTTGCTAATGGGCTTTGGTACCACGAGTTTGAACCCGCACAAGTCCTCTTCATCCATGCATTTGCTGGATGTGATACAATATCAGCATATTTCGGCTATGGGAAAGAAAACTTCTACTGCATGATTCAATACCAACCATATCTGAAAGTAACATGCATGCTATCTTCTCAGAACTCTAGCCTCCAGAGAACATTTGGAGAACACGAAGGGGAACAGATCATCTTGGAACGGTACGGAAAAATTGCTTGTGGAACATTTGAAGGCTCAGATATGAAATGATTAAGAAATCTGCCCAAAAAATGCATTCAGACTAGCACGGTTGCCACCAAAATCAGATGCGGCAACGTTTCACTCAATATGCACGTACCACCAAGTAAAGGTTGGTTGGGTCGAGAAACGTACCCCTTGCCGTGAGGATGAAGGAAAGGCTCGTCCAGTCTTATTACAGTTACAATAATAAATGCATTCAGGAGGACGTCGGTTCGAATTCCCGTTCAAGCATCCAGATTTGGGTTTTCCATGGTTTCCTCAAATCACTCCAGCCGAATGCCGGGATGCTTCCTTCAAAAGGCCATGGCCGAAATCCTTCACGTTCCTTGTCCCAGTCACATCGTGCCACTAATGAACTCGACGTCGACGAGGCGTAAAGTCATAAAAAAACAATAATAAAAGACGATGCACTTGAGTTTACTTCGAAGGTTGTATCATATTCCTTCCAGAAACCTTGTACTCCTCCATGCAGCTGTCGCTAATCAGGACTGCATTGTTCAGCTGCTTGCAAAAATTGCTCTTGCCTGCCTCGTGAAAGCGTTCCTGGAATGTAGTAGATGAAGGAGAGGAAGATTTCTTCGACCTCGAGGAAGCTGTTCCTGATGCAATGGATGAAAGAGACACAATTCATTGATAAGCCGGGACAATCCAAACGGAAAAGAAATTTATTTATGACCATTTTTTTAACTTATTTCGAAATTATTATGACTTTATAACTTTGCGTCATAACATTATGCATTGTTGTTCGCTCTATTATCTTCAGTAATAGAGCGATCTGGTAGCTCAAGGCGTCTGACTGGAGATCGAAATCCCGGTCTCAACAATGATTTTCAAAGGCCATTGACCCGACCTTTACCTCTGCCACAGCTTGCTGTGTAATATGAAGTAAGCCAGAACGACTCTGTGGTTTGGATTCCACCTTCAGCTGTAGGTTCCCTATATGCGGTACTAGTACTTGGTCAGGTTAGATAGCCACAAGAAGCGCACTGCGCGGCCTATCCATAACACTGTAACCTGGCGGCCGAACAATCCTTCGGGATCTCCCGGCCAACAATGCTATATGATTATTGAATGGACCATCATTAATCAAAGTATAATACATATATATACTATGTCATACAGAAATACATATATATCGGTTATATATACAGGGGTTTCAGGTCATTTTGAGCTGCAAAGTAGGTAAAAACTCAACTTTTAGGAAAAGTGTGAAATTTGGCTGATTTTCAAAGAACTGTAGCTCGCTTAATTTTGAGTTTAGAAAAAAGTTTGTAATACAAAAGTTGTAGGAAATTTTTTCCTCTTTCAAATTGAAAATAGAATATTTCTTGATAGGACTTATCAGGAAGGAGTTATAGATGAAAAACTGAAAAAAGTATCCAAATTTTTATGTTTTTTGGCCACAGAAAATTGTGCCGAGGGTGTTGGAGGTCGAAAACTTGGTTTCTGCATACTCTCACCAATATATGCAAGTTAAGAAAAAAAAATCTTCTACGTGTTGTGATGCAAGTGAGAAGTACCCCGTTACTGGACTACATGGAAAGTACCTAACCCATCCATTAGGATTTCCTGAAGTTATTCCAGCCGAATGCTACTGCGGTTCCTTCAAAAGGCCATGGCCAAATTTATTCCCGTTCTTTGCCCCTAGTCCTTTCCCGCCTATAACCTCTAAATCTCAAATGACCTACTTGTCGACTACGAATAAAAATAAGAGAAAGAGACCTACGAGAGAGGTTGTGCTGCAGGGAGGAACAACGGCATAGGGGTGGAGTCCTGGTCCGCGCGTACCGGCATTTAGACGGTTTCCCGCAATCATCAAGGGGTTGATGGAACGGTTCCCTATGTGCACCTCATAAACCACACATTTCTTAAACAATACACTTACAACACACAAAACATAAGTTACACGTTTCGCTGACAAATGGCAACACGTTATTCCTCCAGTAGAGTAAATGCTTGGGATCTGACAAATGCGGTTATATCAGGGGTAGGGCACATAGGTACACACTAGACGCCTGTGAACAGGTGGCGGTGTCTGGTGGTCCGCCGGGGCTGATACGGAAAAGCAAACGATGCAACGCACTCTGCCAGATATTAATACCACTTTACTGAAAGTGCTCTCCATGCAAAGCATAGATTAAATAAGAAACATTGTCCTGTTTTCCTTGCAACTTACAAACTACACTAGGTGTAAGTACAGGGGAGGACAAAATAATACGAACACCTGTGAAATAATGGAAAATCTTTATTGATAGGGGGTTGGACCACCTTTTGACTGAAGTACAGATTTAATGCTACGTGGGATAGATGCATAAAGATTATGGACAATATGTAAAGGTATATAAAGCCATTCCTCCTGCAGAACGGTCTCTAATTCCCATGCTTCAAAGTCGGCAAGAGGCGTTCAGGATTAAACGCTTCTCTGGGCGTTCTCCAGACTTAAACTCATCCGGTCGTCTGATAAAGGGTGAATGACAATTCATCTGTCCATATTACCTGTTGCCACTGCTGTGGGGACCAGCCTTTGTGATCTCTGCACCACTGGCGTCACTTGAAAGCATTAGTTGCTGTGACCATGGATTTACGAATTGCCACTCTGCCATAAATGTTCGCAGCATTGACAGTTTTTGTTGAAACGGGGTCATTTCGAATGTTATCTCGGATAACGATTGCTGGTGCTTTCGGGCTACTATGCGCTTCAAGACCCGTCTATCCTTATCAGTAAGCTTTGACTTTCGGCCACTGTTGTGCTTTGAAGACGCCGTCTTACCCTCTTTCGTGTACGCTGTCATAACGACTGATACCGTACTCCTTGCAAACCCCAAAAGGTTTGATGTTTCCGTAACCGATGCTCCACTTAAACGCACTCCGACAATCATTCCTCTTTGGAATTCTGAGAGGTCTGACATTTCAACTTATCACAGATAGGTGACTCTGTTGAGAGACTGACACCTTCCTCTTCACGCTCACTAGGTGGCAGACTTCTGTTGCAGGTGGCGCGGCTGTACTACTTTTTCACAGGTGTTCGTATTATTGTCCTCTATCTGTATGTTTAATATTTATTCTTCAAATACACAGTATTGGAAATAAATTTCAGCTCCTAGGTAATAGCGTTTTTCAGATATACCTGGTAGTAAAAATATCTAAAATTAGCAAGTTCGATGGCAAATCACGTTTTTATTTTCAGGTGGGAAAAAATATATTAAAGTCTTCGCCTTCACAAGCTCTAAATCTCACACTATGAAGCAGAACTGTTTTCAACCCTCTTTGGTTGAATACGAAATCCGTTGATTATGATTTTACAAAATTTTTGGACACGATTTTCGTTTTTTGGGTCAACGTAATATAAAATTTTTGCTGATTTGTAACATGCAACCTGTTCATTTTACGAGATAGAGGGCTATGGCAAAATAGCGAAGCGATAGCAATAAGTCTCCGTTTCCCTTCTGATATGGAACCGCAAAAATACACGAAAAGCTGCACTTTATAAGCGAACTGAAGATACAGTTTCTGGACTAATAATCATCATACAGTAATTTGTTAAGGTAGTAGAAATGTTACTTCTGTAGTTTTTTTTTTTCACCTACTAGCTTACGAGCTTGTGGTACACTACTAAAATAGCGCTGGTGGTTCTAGCCGATACTCGTAAGGGTTTGATCTCTTCTCCGCGCTTTACGGGATATGTCGCCCAGGCATTTTCAAGACTCTCGGAAGGGATCGACACGGATTCAAGCACACATCCTCCGATTCTAGACAGCTGATGGTTAGGATTTTAAATTCCGAGCGTTCATTAAGTTCATAGAGAACAGTTAACACCTCACTTTAAAAATCTGTGCCACTACTAACCTTGTAGGTCTACAGAGGAACTCTGATGGCATACGACTTCCTTCACAAATAGAACACGTTTGCTACTTGCAAGCACATCAGGGCTCAGAACCTGTTCTCTTGCTTCAATAATTAATGTTTAGTGTTAGTTGCGTGTGCAAAGATTATGTCAAAACAACCGCGTTTGATGACCTGTTTCGTCAGTTAGTTGGGGAACATAGTGAGTGGGTGTAACCACACGTATGTTACGAGTTTGGGTTTTCGATATACATAATACTGATTGTCACATAATGGAACACAATTCGTAGAGATAAGCTGGCTGTGGTCATCTGGAAGTCATTAATATGTCAACCTCATCACGGATACTTACCCGGAATGGGCACGTTTTATTTATAACGATAATTGTGTAAAACATTAGTCTTTCCAATTTGTTGTACTGCAGTAATTATATTTATAATAATGGTAATCTGATTTGATACTGATTTTGTGAATGTACATGATTTTCATGTGTGGGTTGTCTGATGATATGAAGTAATGTGTTTGTGTATTGCGGTGCTTTGTCTTCGTATTTGTCTTTGTCGTCTGCGTTCTAAGAAGTGTTTAGAAATGCAATGATATTAGCATGTTGTGATATTATTTGCTTTTTGTGTTATGTTATGAAATTTCTGACTATTTAAACAAGCACATGATGGTGTTAGGAAGTTAGTTCACATACTAGTGATTTTTTAACGACGATTTTAGTTTCATTCTATCGTGTTTGTTTAATGCTGTTGACTAATGTGTGGAACTTGTTTCTTCAAAATATTTCTAATTTTAATGTGTGAATTGACTGCGTAATATTGTTTTCTAATATATCTCATTTTCCCTACATATTCTACGATGTTTGATCTCCATATTTCGGTTATGCTGTGTGATGACCAGTTTGGTGTCTGTCATTAGTAATCCTTGAATATAACTGTTTCGTAATCTTCATTGCGTAGCAGTGTCCTCTTTCATCTGCTGATAAGTGGATGCACTTTGGTATCTCTGTCTGTGGTTTTGTAGCCTACGTCGCGAACTAATGTTTTGCGTCTCTTGCGGTTACAGTCTCTGATCTAATTTTAACTTCTACCAAAAGTCACCTCGAAACGATACTGGGGAATATAGTTGGCAAGCGCAGGAAACTTCTAGCCTTTCCTTGATAAGTCACCCCTCAATTTGTTTTTAGGGAGTTAGAATTCATAGGACACCAGAACGAGTCTTTGATCTACACTCCTGGAAATTGAAATAAGAACACATTGACGCCAGTGTGTAAGACCCACCATACTTGCTCCGGACACTACGAGAGGGCTGTACAAGCAATGATCAAACGCACGGCACAGCGGACACACCAGGAACAGCAGTGTTGGCCGTCGAAGGGCGCTAGCTGCGCAGCGGTTGGGCACCGCCGCAGTCAGTGTCAGCCAGTTTGCCGTGTCATACGGAGCTCCATCTCAGTCTTTAACACTGGTAGCATGCCGCGACAGCATGTACGTGAACCGTATGTGCAGTTGACGGACTTTGAGCGAGGGCGTATAGTGGGCATGCGGGAGGCCGGGTGGACGTACCGCCGAATTGCTCAACATGTGGGGCGCGAGGTTTCCACAGTACATCGATGTTGTCGCCAGTGGTCGGCGGAAGGTGCACGTGCCCGTCGACCTGGGTCCGGACAGCAGCGACGCACGGACGCACGCCAAGACCGTCGCATCCTACGCAGTGCCGTAGGGTACCGCACCGCCACTTCCCGGCAAATTAGGGACACTGTTGCTCCTGGGGTATCAGAGAGGACCATTCGCAACCGTCTCCATGAAGCTGGGTTACGGTCCCGCGCACCGTTAGGTCGTCTTCCGCTCACGCCCCAACATCGTGCAGCCCGCCTCCAGTGGTGTCGCGACAGGCGTGTATGGAGGGACGAATGGAGACGTGTCGTCTTCAGTGATGAGAGTCGCTTCTGCCTTGGTGCCAATGATGGTCGTATGCGTGTCTGGCGCCGTGCAGGTGCATGCCGTTCCACAGGACTACATCCAGCACCTCTACGATCGTCTCCATGGGAGAATTGCAGCCTGCATTGCTGCGAAAGGAGGATATACACGGTACTAGTGCCGACATTGTGCATGCTCTGTTGCCTGTGTCTATGTGCCTATGGTTCTGTCTGTGTGATCATGTGTTGTATCTGACCCCAGGAATGTGTATATAAAGTTTCCCATTCCTGGGACAATAAATTCACGGTGTTCTTATTTCAATTTCCAGGAGTGTATCAGAACCGCATGACAGCACAGCAGTGGATTGACCGCAATGGCAGTATGGTGGTAATGATACTCTTGAAGTCTCCAAACAGGATACAGATCATGTAGTTCCCGATAAGGGAACCTGTCGTATAAGCATCGAGAGACAAGAAAATTTTTGTGCTTTGCTTATGAAGTTCCAATAGAGTATTGATGGCAACAACTTTAAGGCTATAAAGTTCCCCTTCCGTTTACTATATACAAGCACGACGTTTCAACAGCAGCAGCTGCCATCAGCTGTCTCTCAGTTCCATATTCCCACTGAAGCTTTATGACTCATTGACGACGAGGTCATTAGAGGCTGGAGAGGCCTTAGACCAAGGAACGAGATGAGAATTGACCACGACTATTATGAAGGAACCATCTCGGCATTCGCTAGATCATGCATTTTGAGAAACCGTACAAAACCGAACCGAAGATCGAAATCGCGTCTTCGCAAATGCCAGGCCGGCGTTAACACTTACCACCCAGGCATTGTGGCCATTAATTTTTATTGCAACTGGACTAGTTTTCGTTGAGCGTTCAAACAAATTCAAAGTGCAAATCGTTTAATTTGCGTTAGCTGGTTAATTGCAAAGAACCTTCTCGTCTTACAGAAGTATGACTTACTTACCTCTGCGCGATCTTTAACAATAAGGGATAGTTATTGTTACCATATTAAAAGCAAATGTACCACAACATATAAAATATATAATGAGATAAAGCCATGCAAACATATCACTGCAGACAAGAAATTAGCAACGATTAGTGCGTATGATATCACTGCGATCAAGTTTTTCACTGAACTCTTGGCTGAAGTACTCTTATACTGCACTGCATAACGTGAAAAGAATTCAGCTTGGCTCCATACTCGCGTCATTTGAATGTGCTAGCATGTTCTTCTTCTTCAAAATTAGTCTTACACGCAGTGACCCCGGAACGTAAGCTGTTAAGCAATCTCTAGGTCTCTAGTTGGTGGTGGGGAGAGGGGGGGGGGAGATAATGAGGTAACGGGAGTTTATATTTGGTTGCGTTGTACTGCACGGAAATCATTATAGCGAAACCCTTACTCTTAAGCACTAACCCATAGAAAGCGGGATCGGTGTTTAGTAATTATACAAAGAGTGCGGTTAATAGAGCAATCGCTTACAAATTTCAGTTATAACATTTCAGTGGATGGATAGGTAGTCAGGGGAAGAATTTTAAGCTTTTAGATAACTTTAGCTATGAAAGCAGTAACTGTAGTATTAATTATCACAGTTGTTTGAATACACAATATTTTCACTGTCTTCTATATTTAGGGTAGACACTTCAGAAGTATTACGCACAAGAGTCGTCCAAATATTGACCATGAGCGGCACCATTTTTAACTATAGAACATATACAGCAGTGTAACAATGTAATGCCGCATTATCTGGAAAAACTGCTCAGGGTTTTTTTTTCTCTCTCTCTCGATCCGGCCATCTAAAGATCAAGTGCCACCGGCCTCCTGTTGTACACAGGTAGCCAGTGTGAATCATGAGAAAGAAGGAGAACTTATGTAATCGTAGGCTTCCGCGGCCAGAGTCAGTTGATTCTTGGCTGTCCGGGTGGCGCCGCGTCATGTTTCTGCCCTGTTCTGCCCTGGAAGAAGTCCCCAGAATGAGGGTCGAAACGTCGGTTTCAAGAAACATGACGCGCCCCCCAAGAATCAAGAACTTATGTTCTACGCGAATTCAAACAGGGTCTGTTAGACCCGGCGTTCTTAACCTATGGGACAAAAGTCTATATTGCCATCTGTCTCCCAAACATATAACCCTTTGTGTTCTGCAAGGCAAGTGTATTTTTGTTTCTGAAAGGGGTAGTTTATGAAGCGGAGACAGTTTCAACATTCACCTACATGATTGCGGGAAACCGACTACAAATCGCATTCATGACAGTCGGTACGCGGAGATCAGGTCTCGTCGTACATCCACGTGAGACGCTCTAACAAGCTCAACCACACTGGCGGTTATATAGGAAGAATAATGATGGGAGGTGTTTTTCCGGAATTTCGGACCTCCCCCCTCCCCTGGTGAGACTTCCTGAGATTTGGTCGGACTCCCCCTTGCCCCCTTCCCCCTTCCCCTCTAAAATGACGCAAGATTTTTTTTTTCCTTTTCAGCTCTACAGTTCTACAAGAATTTAAAAACCTCACGCGAGATTTCCGTTGACCCCCTCCTCCCGCTTGGTGAGGTTTCGTGAGATTTCGCCGGATCCCCTCCCCCCCCCCCTATTTCACCTCACGTCATTAATAGACGCTTCCTAACAAAGGCTACCGCAGAAACCTCGATTTCAATATTACAAATGTGTAGCAAAGGAAATATCCGCCCCGTTTCTCAGCATCAGTTTCGTAGCGAGTCTCAGTTAGGAAGTCTACTAGAAAAACACTACGGATTCTAAAATTGTACGTTAAAACTAGCAATTTGTAAGACTGGCCCTTTTTTAATTTTCTTTGAAGCTCTTAAATATGACCGTAAACTTGAAGGTTTTTACATTCTCCTTGGTGCTTGACGAAAGAATTTCTGGCGAGAACAACTTGAAAATTTTCTGTGCTGGGCATTTAACGGAATTTTTTCCTGGCAATTCGCTAGACTCATCTGGGAAAATCATCAAAACTGAAATCTGGTAACGTATTAAATCCGGTTACCTAACCTGGCTAGAGCTCCAACGTTTGGGCCCAGCATTAGGAAGGCAAGGTGAACATAGTAATTTTGGTAATTCAGTGTGTTAACTGTTTAGTCTACCAATTAAGTATGTTAACTGGTTTCTAACGTAACGTGTTCTGAAGTTGTCAGATCTGCCGTAGGACTGTGTTTTGCATAAATCTTCGTTCTACCGGACAGAAGCAGTGGGGAACAAGTATACGGACAAGCTTGTGAAGTAGCCATTTGCTAACTACCAAGAAACTCCTATGTTAGTACAAGGTGTGATTTCTTATGAAAAAGAATAATAAGCAAAAGAATTTATGTTTAAGTGCAGTACTTATAGCCTACATAACAGATATATGGGGCATTTACTAAGAGATTACATATTAGAAACTGCAGAATTGGCATACTGTTGGTCGTATTCAAGGAAGAAACTTTTTTGCAGTTTCTAGAAATAACAAATAGAGTTTGTGGTTACAGGCGTTTTAGAACCCGAAGTGGGTTATCATTACTATTTCATAGGCGTCATCCGTATTCGATCCCATGGCTGTTAGTCCATATTTCGATGGTTTGATTAAATTACTCCAGCGCAATTACAGGGGACAGTTCTTTTTAAAAGTTATAGCCGATTTTCTTCTCGTTTCTTGTACATAATCATCCCACATCTTTAACGAGCCCCAAGAAGAGAAGAAATTAAAGGATCTGTTTGTTCCCGAAGCCTATTTTATAGGCAATTAACTTAGACTGACGTGGAATTCGCAGTTAGTAGCTTTTATTCAGTTTTCCGATTTCTAGAGTGTGATATTAATGGGACCAGGTTGGCAGTTGTTACTTAAAGCATTAAGTGATGCTCGCCTTTTACTGCGTCTAAAGAATTTTATAAATATTTACTTAATGATCAAAGTTTTTTAATTCTAAATTGTTATCGAAGTAATGTTATGAGTTATAAAATTTGTTTCAAATTTTCAAGACAAGACATAATTGTTCTCTTCTGTTTAACGAAGTCCGCAGAACTGCTAGTTATCATTAGTTTTTACTTAGTCTTTATTTTGGTTCAGAATAACTTTCCTTTATATCAAACTAAAATCGCGGTTCCAGTTTCATTTTTCTTTCAAGTAACACGCTAGTAAGGGAGCGTGTGCAAACAACGTGGCTCGGACCAGGGGGGGGGGGGGTTGGCTGAAGGCTACGCTGGGCTACGTGGGGGGGGGGGGTTCCAAGCCAGGCCACGTAGCTTTTCTTTCATAACATTTTTCACAATTAAAATGAGGAACAGAACTCACAACAGCATGTGAATATTCATTTCCCTTAGTAAATTATCTCCATCCGTAATTTACCATAGTCTGACAGGAGGAAACAGTACAAAATGTCTTCTGGAATCAATAGGGGAAAAAACTACGTGCTACGTGGGGGCAGGGTGGGGTGAGGGGGGAGGCAAAAGCCACGTAACGATACGTGGGGGGAAGGGGGGCTTCACAGGAGACCAAACTGGAGCTACGTGGTTTATGGACGCTCGCTAAAGGGAAGGATCTACAGCATTGAGGCGTCGCGAGTGAATCCTGCCACACTGAACAGAATTGTCATGTCTGCTGACGAATAGCATTAGGGAAGTCTGAGACGGCTTATATAACTGCGACAGGCTGCATAAAACAACTGATTTAATGAGCTCACTTCTCCGCAATTCAAACAGGTGCACCATTAGTCGCTGGCAGAAATCCGGTTACCGCCGCTGCGACGGGCCTTGAAACTCACTCCGACGCCTCCAACATGCAAACACCTCTAACGACCATCTAATCTGCCTCGGCGACAATTTACAACAGACTTTCAAAATGATTTACAACCTCCGCGACGAGAATTTACCCGGACGGGAAGTAAAAGCAATGGGTAAACACTGTTTATTAAAATTCTTAAATAAATCGATTCTTTAAAGCCACCCAACTAGGCTCCTGGATGCTCCTCATGCGATGTATCGTTGCATCTTACTTTTAGGTACTAGGACGCCTCGTCACCAAGATCATTAGCACTCTGACAAGAAACTACACGTGTAGCAATATGGTTCAAAACTGGACTTAATTACCGTCTGAAAGACCAACTGTAAAGAGGCTAGTGATACAGACAGCCAAAAAGGTAGTCAATTCTGGGATTGGTCTGCGGCGGTCTTCCATACAGCTCTACTCTCTGCCCTCCTCTTCATATCTCCTGTAGCCAACATCTTCCATTATCTGCTGGATGTATTTTAAACGCGGTCTTCCTCGATATCTCTTTCCTTCTACCATTCCATCCATTATTGTTTTTACTAAGCTCTCATGTCTCAAGATATGTCCAATAATATTGTCCTCCGCGGTTTTATACTCTTCCATATAGGGTTATACTCACCTGCCTTCTCAAAAATTTCCTCATCAGTAATCTTGTCCCTCCAGCTAATCTTTAAAATCCTTCTGTAGCAGCATTGATCAAATGAAATTAATTCTTCTTTTCTCTTCTGTACCAACTGTCCAGGTTTCGCATCCATACAGGGCAATACTCCACACATAAGCTATTAATAGTCTTTTCCTCGTCTTGTCCTCGATGTCCAGCTGATGTTATTTGTTGTAAAAATTCGTTTCCTTTTGTTGCACGCTAATTTTGCTGGCGCAATACTGCATTTTATCTCATTCTTGCTTCTTCGATGTGTTGTGATATTGCTTCCTAGGTAGCAGAAGTCTTGCACATCCTCCAATGTTTCTCCATTAATTTTAATTTTCGAGTTTCTATCTTTAAATAGGCCATTAAGCATAAAATTCGCTAGACAGTATCTAGCAGATCAATTTTTTATAAAGATGAATAACACGCCAATGCAATTGAATTTTGTTTTATTTTGGTGTCGTACGCGTTTCGCTGTATTTCAAGAGCATCATCAGCAACATCTGTTAGATATTTATTTATTTGGTTAGCTACATTTGGTTTAAAGAACAATAAAAAGTAGGGGTGAAATTAAATTTACTTACATGTTACTTTTTTACATTTTACTCATCATCAGGGTTAGCTTCTCTGTGTAGGTTTTGTATAAAACTTCTGAATGTATAAATCACTACACTGCACTGACCAAATTTCATGTAGTGATTTATACATTCAGAAGTTTTCTACAAAACCTACACAGAGAAGCTAACCCAGATGATGAGTAAAATGTAAAAAAGTAACATGTAAGTAAATTTAATTTCACCCCTACTTTTTTATTGTTCTTTAAACCAAATGTAGCTAACCAAATGTAGCCAGCCAAATGAATAAATATCTAACAGATGTCGCTGATGATGCTCTTGAAACAGAGCGAAACGCGTACGACACCAGAATAAAACAAAATTCAATTGCATTGGCGTGTTATTCACCTTTATAAAAAATTGATTAACTTGCAATTGAGGAAATGGCCCACAATATCCAGTTATTACTATCTAGTAGGGTCAACCATACAGGCAGCAAAATAAGGTAAAACAATCAAACGTTTGGCATAAAATTCTCCAGACAAACAATGTATAGTAAGTTGTGAAAAGAAAGCCAACCAGATTTAAAACACAATAAAAGATCAAAATATCTGATTTGCTAATTACTACACTACTGCCACCATCGGTAGAGAGATGCATCATAAGTAAAAGGAAATGGTCTGTCATCCGAATTTGGTGTCGTGATAATCCTTCCCCACTGGATGGACCCGACCGGGACCTATTGTCAACAGTGCTATATATATAGGTGTATCTTCACTCCGTACCCTCTGCAGAGAGTACTGGGATTTAGGTAGATAATCAGGTGATCACTGCCATCTCTCCAACCCTGCCGGCAGAATATTGAAACTTTCATCCATCTCTATGCCTCGAACCGGCTAATTCAGCGCCGAGTGTCAGATGGTTTCGGTGACTTTACGACCAACAGCTGAGGATAAGAAATACAAAGAGTAAAATCTAGAGATTCGGAGTATTATTACAATGCAGCTTTAATCCGAACACACAGCACTGCATTCAAATTTGTTGATATGTAAGGTTGTCATAATACCTAAAAACGTGAATGCGTTCTGAATTTTTGGCAGGTAGATCCCTAAAGGTTGTGAAGTCCCACAACGACAGTTTCGATTTGCGGCGCGTTCCACCTCTGCCGTGGCTGGACCCACAGTTTAATGTGAAATCAGAACCACCGTCCTGGCACATACAAAGCAAATCCAGTAAAGCTCCCGACTCATTGGGAATGTCTGAATTATATTGAGCAACATTTATCTACAGACATGACAATAATGGAGAATTGGTAAAGAAAATAGTGCATAAGCACCAGTAGTAACACCATACATTAAATAATATCGGCACTCAATTTGTCTTTAAGACAAACTGTTTCACAACAAAAAAATTTCAGCTTTATGACTACATTATCTTTTACATCACGTACTTTTGATACATTTCTGTAACTGTACTTTAATCTAACCCATATGGACCACATTTTATTTCAGTAGAATAATGTGAAAACTTGAAAGAAACTAAAAATTTTCCTCTTCTACGCCATTTTCGTCCAGTGTCCTTGCTAAGTGACCTCATCTTTGAATTCTTCAGATTTTTCAGTAGTTACATGATCGCACAATTAGATAGAGTAAACCCAATATTAACGACTTTTATAGCTCATACTTAGTGCTGTATAGAAGTAAATGTGTCAAAACAAAGCTGTTGTCATCCCCCTATTGCCTGAATGGGAAGGTACATGATTATTTATTTTATATTTGTCTACAGATCGCGTTCGCAGCCAACATAACACATCTTGCTGTGAAGTTTGTTCACAAATTACAGAATTGAAGGATAATTACGAGGTTCTGACGGGCAGACACGACAAAATTATAAGGGATTCGTTTTTTTTCCCCCCTTTGGCTACGAAACCCTAAAAAAATTGACAGGATCTCGATATAGGGAATGGACTGTCTGGAAGATATATTTCTTGTCGGAACTCACAAATCAGACTTGCTAATACCTTCAAATTTTTGATTAAGCACACCAAAATGTAGCTTCAGTTGCTCAAATTCGTCCAGTTTATCGTTGTAATAAGTTGTATGTACACAAACGTAAAATTTTAACAAGGGCAATAAACAGAAACATCACGGAAGTCTGATGGTATTGGTGGCAGCCATCGCTTTCAAGAAAAGTTGTGACTTTCTTTGGTATGTTATCATTAAATGTATCACTGTTTTTATCACCTGGCAATTATATCTTACTCCAAGATGTCATGCAAACTTTTTGAATAAGAAAGGACCTAAATAAAGCATCCTTGAAGCAGGAATATAAAAAAAGTTAGTCGTATATACTACTGGGAAATGACCAGACGATTTGCCCGAAACGGGTTTTGCAAGGGCGAAAATTTATGTAAACCTGACCAACTTTTCTCAGATATTCGCATTCACAGGATATGGCGCAGATAAAATGCTACAAACGGCTCAAGGACTCCGAGAAGCAAATAGATATTTAAATTTGACTTTTCAGACGCCTTCACTTGCAGTTCGTTTGCTTTACTATACAAATTATACCTTGCACCAGTCTGTTAGATATGCTATTTCTTGATTTTGTTCACTATCTTCGTGTTATGCACAAGTTCATGAAAGCACTACCTGCTAAACTGTAACATAAACGGCAGCTATCAAATTACTGACACCAGGCATGATCTAAACTTGCTTCAATAATCGTTTAGCGTGTTCCATTATTTCGGAAAATATTGTGCATGGAACGGAACTTTAAGACACACGCCATGGGCACCAAATAGAGTTATTTAGGGAGTGAAAAAGAATGAAGTTTGATTTGTTTGTAGAAATTGTGTATAAAACAATAATTAATGTTATAAAGGAGTTGGATTGTAGTCACTGGACGTCAGGATATATTTGAAGTCATGTTGGAAATGAGACCCGCATAGGCATTCCTTAAAAAATTAGGAGTATTATGTGGAGGGGATGAGATGATAATGACTTAAGTAGGTTTCGATCACAGGTATAAGGGAGATGAGGACTGGGATAAATGTAACAGTGAAATAATTTTAAGCGAAAAATTCGCAAATTGTTAAAACATTAGTATAAGGAAATTGCCACCATGGAAATTAATAATGATAAATATCGAATTTTAAGGTGTTGAAAAAGAGGCAAATTAACAAGTAAAAACCAAGTTTTGAAATGTTTTCAAACTATAATGGCACTAGATAATACGTTTACAAAAAGAAAGCCTCCAACTAAACAACATGGTGAAAAGGCTAAAAGATTACGAAATGTCGGAATCGTTGTCAACAATGACACATATTGATAAAAGAAAAGAAAATTGCATGTCGTTCTGCTATTAACTGATGAGATAGAGGAAAAGCAAGGCACAGTAGTAGATACTCCCAGGAAGTTATCCAGTCGAAGAAGTTACAACGCGCTCCAGTGAAATTCAGTGCAGCTATCAATTTTTGTCTATGCCATCCAAGGACAGTGTGGTTTCTTCCAAACAGTAGCGATGGAAATGGCTGGAGAAAACTATTCAACTATTGCAACTTCGTGGTGGTAGTGAACAGAGAAAGGTCACACAGGACGGGGAAGACGCGGCCAAGGCTTTGACCGTAGGCCTCAAAAGAGAGCGTAGTCATGGAAATCGTCTTATTTCGCAACGCACCAATCGCACCGCTGTCAAAGGAAATCTAAATATATCGGAAATCCGCCTCAAGCCCGACAGATCAGTTCAACAACACGAATAAGAGACGCTGCCTTGGAAATACTAAAGGGCTGCGTGCTGATGTAAGAACTCTGAGAAAGAAAATCATACGGCAACCTTCAGCCGACGCACCGCGACTGTCAAGAGGTTAGCTACTTCGAACCCCAGTGCCAGTGGAGGACGTAATTTGTATTATTCAACACATGGCGATCAGGTTATGGGAGTACTGTGACAAAGTCTTTGGTCAAATAATATAGCTCCGCACTCTGCTTATGGAGTGAGATGAGCGCACCAAACAGTGAGTGATAAGGGTAATTTGTACGTCCGATGCTAAACTTGGCGCCCTGCCTGGTATCTTTTGGAAGATTATGTGTGGATTCACCCTGTCCCTTTTTCATCTCTCAGTTGCAAAACACTATATTTCAGTAATGCACACAGAAACAACGCTTACAACACCATTCACATTACGACGGGAAAAGCGGAACCCACACCAGTTAATTTTTTCCCGGCTAACTTGCTAAGGAGGGGTAGCAACTTCGGTGTTAGCTGTACTACACTCTCTCACCTGTTCCTACACGAACATACGAACTGTGTTGAAATAGCTTCATAGTGTCTTGTAGAAAATGGGATAGTCTGGCGAAGAGCTTTAAGTCGTGGAATAGGACATATGAGCTGCCGTCCGGTGATATGACATGGTATCAGAAAGCTTTTGATTCTGTACCACACAAACGACTTTTAGCGAAGATTCGAGCATACGGTATATCGGATCAGATTTGCGAATTGATACGTGATTTTCTAACTGGTCGATCACAGTATGTCGTTGTTAACGGGGAAGCCTCTTCCAAGCTAGATGTTACTTTGTTACTTCTGGCGTTCCTCAAGGAAGTGTAATAGGACCAGTTCTTTTCTTAATTTTTATAAAAGATCTAGGTGATAACGTTAAACGCTGGTTGCGATTGTTTGCCAAAGATGCAGTTATCCATAGGGAAATAAGGTGCTCTGACGATTGGCTTAGAAATTCAGCGCGATTTGGATGCTATTTCCGAATCGTGCCGTAAATGGCAGATTACACTTAATTGCAAAAAGTGCAAGGCAATGCGAATAAGTAACAAAAATCATCAGTTTGCTCACGAGTACAAAGTAAACAATTCAATTGGTGATACAGTTGATTCCCTGTAGTATTTGGGGGTAATTGTACAAAGCAACATGAAATAGGACTTGAACATAACTTCCGTCGTAGGCAAAGCTAATTCTAAATTACGATTGATAGGTCGTATTCTGAGGAATTGTAATGCTCATACAAAGGAAATAGCGTATAAAACACTAGTGCGTGCGCATCTGGATTACTGTTTGGGATCCGTATCGCAAGGTTCTGATTGACTCAGTGGAGAGGGTGCAGAGGAGGGCCACTCGATTCGTGACTGGTTGCTTCAGCCCTCATGAAAGCGTCACAGAATTGATACATAGATTGGGCTGGGATCGTTTGGAAGACAGACGTTGACAGCGTTTGAATGTATTGGAGAATGTGTGAAATTCTATGACCTACGAGTGCAGTGAGATACTTCTTGCGCCAACCTATTTGGGTCGCAATGACCGGAGGGACAAGATTCGAGAAATAAGATGCCGTACTGATGCTTTTATGTATTGTTTCATTCCTCGTGCTATGCGGGATAGGAATGCGCAGAATTAAGATTGGTGATTAGCACCCTCTGCCTCCCACAATGTTTGTGAATTGCAACGTATGAATGTAGATGTATCAAAAGCTGAATGTTAATTAATATGCCTTCCACGTTTAATCGATCTTATAGTGTTAGTGCCGACTGAAAACCACGGAGTCACAAGTCCAGAATGCTTTCCCAACAGATTCTAGAAAATACGATCCTTCAGGAGAACCAGCTGCACCAATCTTTACAACAGCACCATACAGCCCAAAAGAACTGGTCGAATGACTCCCTTGATTAGTCAATACGCATTCGTTCTAAATTCGTACGATGGTAACCGCCATGTCTTCTTTTCGTTCACTGTATGCCAGTGACTTCCTCAAGTCCATATCCGTTAAAAGATATAAACGGTGTGCAGACGTAGATCCCATTCTGAATTGGATGTGGTTCAAATTCCACGTCCGGCCCGACAACTCAGGCGGAATGCGTGGTGAATGCCACCAGACAGTAAGACCACAAGAATTTGCTTTTGGTGAAAAGAATGGCTATTCTCTTACTATGGGAAAGTTGAACCAGACGATTGTCAGTAAGAAATATGCTGCAAATATTAATACCTCCAGTGAGATATGACCGTAACTCAAGGAATATTCAACTGGAAACAGAACTCTGGAAATGCACCTTTTCCATAATTATATCACTCTGATACGAATCTCATTCCAGTTTTTTATTTTTTTTTATTTATTTATTTGACCTTAGGTCTTGAATAGACCATACAGTCAGCCTGGTAAAGTAACAAGGTAATAATATTAATAGTATATAAAAATATTCAGATACATTAAATATGTAGGTCACTGTCTTTGATATAATCCTTGATGATACAATAGATTCTGTTGTTATTTGTAGCGAGTAGTACTGCAATGTTAGTTGGAAATGGCTGCTGTGCTCGCACAAGAGACTTGATGAATGTTGATTGCTGTTGTTGAAAATTGGAACAGTTGAAAAATAAGTGATTAAGGTCCTGTATTTCCTGTCCGTTGCATGTGCAGTAAGGTGTGTTTACCGCCTTGATGCGAAAAAGATGACTACGGAAGGCGCCGTGGTGGAATCTCATACGAATAATAGAAGTAATGTACCGTCGTTGAGTATTCCATCTTGAAAACCAAGGTTTTCGTGGAGGGTAGGTCTGAACTAGAGCGTAATGTCGGCCTCTGTATTGTTTCGATTCATTCCAGCTCCTCGTCCATTGGTGGTATGCATTGCTGACCATTGTTGCATGATAATCAGTTGTATTGCTGGGTGTTATTAAGCTTCGGCCCGAGCTACATGCCTCCTTGGCTAACATATCTACGTACTGGTTATGCCTAATTCCAGAGTGCGATGTATCCAGATATAATTAACAGTGCAACCGCGTTGATTAAGTTCTACAGTCTGTTGAACTATGCTGATGTTGTGTGTATTAGTTCGCTGGAGTATAAGGGGTATGGCCAAGGAGCGAAGAACACTAAGTGAATCAGTGAGTATTAGTACACTTCGCCGTAAAAATCTTCTGGCGTATATAAGAGCCTTATTGATGGCAATGGCTTCCGCCGAGTAGATTGGTAGGTGACCTGGTAGGCGGAACCTCTGAGCGTGTTGTGTCTCGGGGCAGTAGAATGCACAGCCTACCCTACCTGTCAAAGGTATCTTTGACCCATCGGTGTATATCTGAACTGAAGATGGCCATCTAACAGATAAATATTCCTGACAAAGTTGTTGAACTGGTTGACAAGGTTGTGTATACACCGGTAGGCAGCTTACTGCCAAAGGGGTCACACATTGTTGGTAAGGTATGTCGGTCATAGTCGTCATTTCCTGTTGCTGGAGGTCAGGGAGGAGTGTTGATAGGTACTCAAGACTTTGCAACAGTGGATACCTTTGGACAAATAGACACCGACCTCTCTTTTTCACTAGCTGTTGTAGGTTGATAAGATGCCGGAGAACTGGTGAATTTATGGAATAAGCACGTGTCAATAAAAATTTATTTGACAGGAGTTGTGAGCGAACATTAAAGGGCATTTCTGCTGCTTCCAAAAGAAGCGCATTCGTAGGTGTGGATGTCATAGCTCCCAGGCAAATACGAATGCTCTGATACTGAATGCGATCCAGTTTATTTAGTAGACGTTTACTGCCACTGAAAAAGAATGTGCTTCCATAATCCAGTTTTGATCTGAGAAGGGTGCGATAGAGTATCAACAATGTAGATGGATGAGCTACCCACCAAACTCGAGTCAGCGTACGTAAAATATTAAGAAGCCAGTTCGCATCAGAGAATTGTAGACGACAATTAACCGGCAACATAACCAGTGAAAAAGGATATCAGTTCCATGGAAACGCATTTAACATAACGAGCGAACGAACTTTTAAGGTAGAGCATAGTGCACCAATAGTTGCGCGTCTCAACATTAGAAGTTTACAATTGCAAATCTCTTCCAAGTGTGATACAAAAATTTAAATATACCCATCCGTAATGCAACAGATCACCATCTTGCAATAAGAAGAAAATTTTTTTTGTATTATTCATCAGTAAAGAAAACCGTATCCCTGGAAACATTAAATTTCGTCATTTAAACACTTTCTATGCCCGTGAAGACGCTTCGACCACTCTCGGCTGGGTCTTTCTGCAGGTATTTTCGTAAACTGTATAACTGTACAACTTTTATAAACAATTGGTCAGTTTCTATGAATTCACTAGACAAAACGCTTTAGTCATCAATTCTCAAATGAAACAGTTTTTAGTTCTAGTATTATTTCCATTCTGCAAGTTGACTTTCAATAGTAACACCAAAGGCAGTCAAACATATGCAAAAGAGGTTTTTTTATAGCAAGCTTTATTGCTTTATGCCTAGTCGAGGCCGTTAGAGGCAAGGACTGATGTCAAGAAACGTGAAGGAATCCGGCCATGGCTTTTTAAAGGTACCATCGAGGTATTATTAACCTGGAGTGATTTGGGCATACCATGGAAACCCCAAATTTTGAATAGCTAAATTTACTGGACAGCTACAGTTGCTTTGCCCCTAATTCTGTAGCGGTTGAATTAGCTATAAATAATTACGAATATATTCTCCAGTATTGTAATTACCGAAAGAAGAAAGCGAGTTGTGCAATCGTAAAAAGGATTACAAGGGAGTCATAAAGACATTTGCGACGGCACAGGTCCAAGATGTGATAACACGTCGCAGCAAATGCAGACGCGTGACGATGTATTATTGATCTGTATCTGGATGGCAGGGATCTATCCTGCCAACACATTTACAGCGAACACGCTACCGAAAGAAACTCAAACACGCTACGAATCCTGCGCAAATTATGTCTAGTGAAGTATCTGAACATTTAGTATTTTGAAGCGTGTGTAGTGACTGCCTAATATCAGCTACAGTTTTTACATTCTGTATACACGATAATATAAATCAGTAGTTCACAAGCTTTTTCAACCCGATGATAAGTAAATTGTCGAAAATAATGCTGCGGACCACTAACTTATAGAGACTTTTTTTTTTACTTATTGCTTTACGCCTCGTCGACGGCTATGGCCATTAGAGGCGGGATGGGACTTGGGACAAGGAACGGGAAGGAATTCGGCCATGGCCTTTTTGATGGAAGCATCCCGGCATTCGCCTGGAGTGATTTGCGGAAACAATGGAAAACCCAAATCTGGATGCCCGTACGGGGATTCGAACCCGCGTTTTCCCGAATGCGACGCCAGAACGTTAACTGTTCATCCACCACGCTCGGTCCCAATTTTTTATTTGTATATTATTAACATCAGCGACATATTTTATTGTACCATTATAAACATAATAAATCCAAAAGCCTGGTTTGAATTCCTATGGAAACACAGTTATGAAACTGAAAGTAAACTATTAAAAATTAATTACGTAATTACAACTCTTAATATCAAGTAACCAAATGGTTAATAATGTTGATATACGCTGCACGCTGCACTATTCCAAAGAGCTACTTGTACAAAATAAAATAAAAGACACTACACTTGACTCCTTTACTGTTGTTTACCTCATCATTCTTATTTTACCAACCCTACCATGTTCCGCGGTACCTCACACCTTCTCCAAGACCCTGAGAAAACGATTATTAACTTAGTCCTTAAACGAATGGTGCTATTTTTGATGCCGATTGAAAATGAGTAGACTTTTGCAGGAACAATGCTGTCCTACTGTAAGGGTCCTCGGTGGTTTAATTAATATACTGATTAATTAAGAATAATCCACCAGAAGGTTATGTTGAAGATGTTTGTATTTTCCAAAAACAACGTCAGCGATATTCAAATGCATAGATACAATACAGAGATATTACTAATGAATTTCTTAGCAGCCACAAAGATAATCCGTATAAAACTTCTGTGAACTAAACTGTCTAACTGTCGTTCTGCTGATTTCTTTATATAGGCTCCATAGAAATTTTGAGAATTCTTCAAAAGCTTCCGCCCGATATTTCTCGAACATTAACAATTACTCAAACAGTTAAACATATTAAAAACAATCAGAAATAATACATAATCACTTAAGATCATTACAAAATGGTTAGAAATGGAAATTAGACACACTTAAATACAAAATTATTTACATAAATCATTTTAAACAGTAGAAAATTGTCCTGTAGACATCGTAACTTGCATTAATACTTGGAATTACAAACATTTAAGCAATTCTCGTGCACAATTCTATTCTTAAACATATTAAATGGCCTTTAAATCATTGCCTTTCACAAAACAAAGTCTATATACACTGATTTACTAAACAAACATATCAGATCACATTCAAGCAAACTTTAGCTCACTACAGATACTTATTAAAATACAATTCTATTTACGGTTCTGGTATGAGGGCTGTTACACTACTCTCATCTTGAAAATGTCAGATTTTTGCCTGGTTATTGAAATATTCGTAGATTTGGGCTTTTGATTTTCTAGTTAATACTGGCTTGAAGCCTTATACAATACGAAACTGTATCTAAACTTATAATATTCTACCTGCAGACCACAGAAACACTAATATAGACAAGCTGGATATATCGTGCCAAGATTTGATTCCCGATCTAATAAGGCTCGACGCAATTTCATTCAAAGTTTGAGAAATGTTTAAGCTATCCCTCCCCACAGTCAGAAGCGACAATGAAAATGTGTAGTATCGGAGCGGTCGTTTGGCCTTCAGGTTTACGGCTCCGATTTTACGTAGCCACCAGGTCCGTAGAGGTGCGACAGATAGTAAAAGTTTGAAATCCATGAAGTCACGCTGAATTTTGCAATCCAGTTTCATTAACCCAATAATGAGGGCATAGATTCGATTAGCAACTCGCCGGAGATGCCCCCTCCAGAATAATCGAGTTGTGGAAGATCAGGGTGGAGACCCCGAGTAATCTCATTCACGCTCTCATCTTGGATTACAACTTCGCAAAACTTGGAACTTAGAAGTTAGCCACTCTGAAGTGTGCCAGTCTTGTCAACCAGCAAAAGAAAAAGTCCAACAGGTGGACAGACGCTGGGTGGGGTTCTTACCAACCAGTACCATTCGTCCATGCTCTTTGTAAATATTAGTATGTTAATTGTGCCAGCAAATGTATGTCTTTTAGTTTCAAATATTGATCCAGGACTTGGATAAAACTTTTTAAAACTCTATGTGTGGAGTAGCAAAGTATGTACTTTAGGAATACCAGAAAGAAGGAAAATTGAAGCATTTGAAATGTAGGTCTATAGAAGGATGCCGAAATTAAGTGGACAGATGAAGTACGAAATGAACGAGTTTTGGAAATGATGGGTGAGGAAAGAAGTTTGTGGAAGAGACTTACAGGAAGGAGAGACAAGATGGTAGGTCATATTTTGAGACATGCGAGATTGGTTAATTTGTTAATGGAGGAAACAGTAGAAGGTAAGAAAACAGCAGAAGGTAAGAACTGAAGAGGAAGACAGATTAAAATATATGAAGCCGATAATAATTGAGGACGTAGATTGTAAGGGATATTTTGAGATGAAGAGGTTAGCACAAGATAGGAAGGGATGGAACATTGCATGAAACCAGTCGAAAGACTGATGACAGAAAACAACCCAACATGAAACCATGTTGTGAAGCAGCCGCTGCAGCAGTTGGGCTATTTATAACGCATGCCTGACGTATTCTCATGTCCTTCCCTTGTTCTTGCGAGTAGAAGGCTAACGTTAGACCTATTGTCTCCTATACGTTGCCGCAGCTCTGCCTATTACATCGGTAGTCTAATTCTCAGCAATCGCTGTAATCAATAAGCTGGATCACAACTTTATAAAAATTCTGTTTTGACAAACTTTAGAATGCCGTTGTCAGCTGAAGCAGTTTTAAGAATCTGGTGCACCAATCGAATGATAACAATCAAAAGAAAACAAAGACAAAACTTTTCCGTTAACACGTAAGAACTTGATCTCATCAAGTTTCGACATTTGTGATTTTTAAATTGTTTAGTTAATTATTTTTTCAAATTCTATTCATTTAATAGAAGAAACAATTTTTTCAAATAAATGCATACGTCCTACGGGCCGATTCAATCTGTTGTGAAGTGAGTACACGAGTTAGCCACTCCTTCCTCTCCCCCAAAAGGAAGAGAGCCAAGCGTCCAAAGATTCCAGCAGCACATTTCTAGGCGAATGCTCTGGTGATCTCGAAATACAAACCGAGCGTGGTGGGTGAACGGTTAATGTTCTGGCCTCGCATTCGGGAGGACGCCGGTTCGAATCCCCGTCCGGGCATCCAGATTTGGGTTTTCCATGGTTTCCCCAAATCACTCCAGGCGAATGACTGAATGCCTTCTTACAAAAGGCCCTGGCAGAATTCCTTCCCGTTCCTTGTCCCCAGTCCCATCCCGCCTCTAATGTACTTAGCCGTCGACGAGGCGTAAAGCAATAAGGTAAAAAGGTCGAAATACAAACAATAACACACGTCAGCAAAAAGCATTCCTGGCATAATTACCTTCTTAAGCTACGACCAAATCAAATGGCATCAGAGGTCAGTGTGATGTTAAACAACAGCATTTTATGGTCATATTATTTACTCCCTGTCATAACTGGTTATGATATTGATGGATGTGGTAAAACGTAATATTTAGATATCGAGATTTAAGAGAGGCGTTGCGTCATAATTACCTCGACACTCTTTGATGCAGCTCTCCCAATTCCTTCACGGAGATAGTGCCGGTAGTTTAATGTCTTAAACAATAACAATAATAAAAAAATCGTACAGCATCGCAGTAACTGCAAGAAATTCTTAAGTCTTTTATAGACTACTAGCTGACCCGGCAATGCTTCACTTGAGTAGGCACATAGATTAAATGAAAAAATATTTACATATAAATTTTAAACTGCTGTTTCATTCATTTTCAGTTGGAAAGGGTAAGAGGGGATGCGCTTTGGAAAACATATGCAGGCAGTATTTTTTTGTTTGTTTCAAAGTGTGCAAATTCCCATTGAAATCTGATGAAATATGTGGTTTTGTCTAAATTATGGGGAGAAGGGGTGGTTTTTTAAATTTTTTTTTGACAGGAACCATTTTCGACATCCCCTCGACAATTCACCATAGCTTCGCCGTAATCGGACGATCGGTTTGCGGGTTTGTTTAAATTATGGGGTGTTATGGGGAAGAGGGGGTAATTAAGGTGGTGGAAAGAGAGGAGAGGGATTGGGTTTTTGTGAAATTAATATGTACAGTATTTCTCTCTCTTTTTTCAAGTATAAGTGTACAAATTCTTATCTAAATTGGATAAAAAATGTGGTTTGCCTAAATTATGGGGTGAAAACGTAATGGGGTTGGAAAGGAGGAGAGGGGATGAATATTCGGAAACCATACGTAGGCAGTATTTTTCTGTTTGTTTTAAAGTATAAGTGTACAAATTCCTAACTAAATCGGATAAAAAATGTGGTATTGCCTAAATTATGGGGTGAAAAAATTATGGGTGTGGAAAGGGGGCGAGGGGATTAATATTCGGAAACCGTATGTATGCAGTATTTTTATGTTTGTTTTAAAGTATAAGTGTACAAATTCCTATCTAAATCGGATAAAAAATGTGGTTTTGCCTAAATTATGGGGTGTTATGGGGAATAGGGGGTGACTTTTTGTATTTTTTTTTTCACAGGAACCTTCGCAGACGCACACTCGAAAACTCCCCAAAGTTTCATTGCAATCTGATAAATGGTATAGGAAAACATACAAGACGAACAAACCCACAAACATTGATTTCTATATATAAGATAGTCAAAGAACCCGCAGTATGGGTGCGCGCGTTAAGGCGCTACCACTGTGGATTGAGGAGGTACAACGGGAGTCATGGCCGCCCTGACTGCGGTGACTGTACCCAACCTCCGCCTCATAATTACACATTTCACAAACAAGAATACACTTGTTACAAAAACATAAGTTTCACGAATCACCGACAGTTGCCAATCCCTGGTTTTAACTACCCAACGGGAACAATGAAAATATTCTTAATTACAACTTTGCATGATCGAATAGACGGTTATCAAATAATAATAATAATAATATTGTCCAGAATAAAAATTAAATTCACACCCAAAATAAAATTTAACAGAAAACCACCTGTGATTCCAAAATTCGATATATGCAAAATCAAAGATTCCAAAATCAAAGAAAAATGGGAAGAAGAACCTGCGGAAGACTGGCAGAAATTTCGGACTAAAATAATGAAAACCGCGAAAGAACTGATACCTCTTCACAAAAAACCAAAATACCCTTGGTGGAATCAAGAATGTGAGACTGCACTAGAAGAAAGAAAAAAGGCATTTCAAAATTACAATTACAAAAAAATCTGAAGAAACATACAAGTATTTTCTCGAAGTTTGCAAACAAACATGTAAGATTTTAAGACAAAACAAACGAAAATATGTCAATGACCAACTACAGACAATCGAAGAAAACTTCAAAAATTACAATACACATGATTTCTACAAGACCTTTGCGAACCAAATAAAAGGGTACTCACCACAGAACCTATGTTTTAGAAAACGAAATGGTAAACTTGTCCTGACAAATAAAGAAAACTGCCAAGAGCTGGCAACTTATTTTTCACAGCTCTTAAATTGTCCGTAACCCAAAAACAGTTTTCCGAAAATACAATCTGAGATAACAGAGAACTCATCACCACCAACGCAAGAAGAAATTTATGGACATATAAAGAAACTTAAAAATAACAAAACATCAGGAGGAGATGGAATTGTAGCCGAAGTTTAAAAAATTTAGTTCCAAATTCACTCAAAGAAATTACACAAATAATCCAACACATTTGACAAACTGAAAAAATTCCAGATGATTGCTCTCATCCACCCACTACATAAAAAAGGTAACAAATCAGATGTAAACAACTATAGAGGAATTTTCCACCTACCAGTCACATACAAAATTCTTTCAGCCTGTATTTTGAAGAGAGCACAAGAGCAGTTAGAACCTAAATTAGCAGAATATCAAGCAGGATTCAAACCTAACAGGTCGTGCCCTGTTTTCAACTTCGAAACTATAGTCAAAATGCGAGCCCTCAGACAAAAACCCCCTAGTATGCACATTTGTGGATTTCAAAAAGGCATACGACTCAATAGACAGGCCTTCACTATTCCAAATTTTAGAAGAAAGGGGACTAGATCCAAAAACACGAGAACTCATAAAACAAACACTAATTGGCACTAAATCTAAAGTGAAATTCATGGCAGAAATTTCAGAACCCTTTGACATTCAAACAGGTGTGAGACAAGGCGATGGGCTCTCTCCTCTTCTGTTCAATGTCGTTCTAGACAAGGTTATGGAAGAAAGAAAGAACTTAAGAAATGTAAGTGTTGGAAACCAATTCCATTTGGCTTTTCCAAAAACAACCTTTATATACCATACCTCGCTTTTGGGGATGATTTGGCGATACTAACAGAAGATGAAGAGACTGTCATCAAACAGCTTGAGACACTCAAAGAATGTGCAGAAAAAGTAGGATTACAAATCTCATTCGAGAAAACTGAATTCATATGTTCAAAGACAGAAATAGCAAGTTTGAGAACAAAATACGGTAAAATCAACAGGGTCCCATACTTTAAATACCTCAGAGAATTCATCGAACCAACAAGCCTTGAGAAAATCTCACAGCAAAATCGCCTCCAAAAAGTAAAAAAAGCATTAGGGTTATTCCAAAATCTCTACAACAAAAAATCTATGTGAAGACAGACGAAAATTCGGCATTGCAACACAGTCATAAAACAAACAGTCCTCTATGAAGTGAAACATTAATACTTAACAGAAAACATGACCTTGAAGAAATTAAAAAAAGTAGATAGAAAAATCATTAGAAAAATTTTAGGAGCAAGACTCACTAAAGATGGTTACAGACTACAACCAATCAAAACAACAGAAAAGTTTTCAAACATTGAAATTTACATCAAGAAAAGGCGAATGAAATTCTTTGGTCACCTTAAGAGATTTCCAGAAAGTCGATTGACCAAAAAAATAATAGATTATGTAAGTTCACTTAAAAATCCAACACCTTGGCTGAATGAAATTCGGAAGAATCTTGAAAGTGCAAGCATAGGAGCAACAGACATCTTAGAAAGAGACACCTTCAGACACAAAGTAGACAAATGGGAAGTTATAACTGAGCAACCAAAACAAAAACAATACAGACCAAAGTAGTCGGAAGAACGCAAACAAGCTTTCTCGGAAAGAATGAAAGCCTATTGGAACAATAAGAACAACTCGAAGAAAACTTTATTCGGTCATTTGCTTACAGTCTTCCATTTATTGTGAGAATTCGCCAATAATAATAATAATATTGTTCTTAGAATGAACCTTTATTTTGCTGCATGTGCTGAACGTGAATGAAGTGTACATTTAATTTGAAATGGATAAAAAGTAAATACGCGACGAGATTAAACATTTGCGTAACAAATTAACTTCTCCAAAAAGCATTTATGAGCACTTACTGCCTACATCACAGTATAAACGAGGGAATATCAATGTAAAGAAGTGAACTAGCACTGAACGCCAGCGGATTAACAGTTCGGCAGATTGAGGAGAAGTCAGTCATTCCAAAGACGATTATAGATTATAGACACTTACAGAGCGCTTCAACATGAGAAAATTCTCTTTCCCACACGGTAGTGAAAATTATGAAAGCAGATCAAGAGCAGTGAGGAAAATCCTCTTTGAACAAAACCCAATATATTTTTGGAATGATTTGTGACTACGGTTGAGAAGTGCGCTAGTCATATTACTCAAAACTACATCCACTGCAGTGGAAGCAAGGCAGTTTTCCACCTCTAAAAAGGTAAGGCTATTTCTTCAGTAAATTATGGTAAGAGTTTTTTTTAATTATTCTTAAGGTGTACTGCTTCAAAGGTTTCGGAAATAATTGGTGTAACCATAACTGGAGGACATAATGCTAAATGTATGAAAGCAATCATGGATAGCTATCACGTTAACTTTTCAGAAAGATCAGAATAATTATTCCAGTCACAAATATCTCATTGTTATGGTCGCAATTCGTGTGTGTGGGTTTTAGATAGTACCGCAATATTCCCTGATATTGCCACTACTAATTTCCATTCAATATCCTAACCTTAATATGTTTTTGTTTGACACCCATTTTAAGTCAGATGACAATGTAACCTTATTTCTAGACACCTTTGAGAAATCATTTGATTCAGATGGAATAAAAGCATTGAACCTCGTCGAAACACCGTAGTATTCAGACAGAACTTTCTTTCAAATCGCATACACCACTGGATGGTAGCGAATTTGAAGGATGACTTTTCGTATAGTGCTTATTTGTATCTCCACGTTACATGTTTCAAACCTGCTGTCATAAGCGTTGCTGTACAGTTCCTCTCTCAACTCCACATTCCATAGCAAATTAATCAATACTGTGCGCCCTAGAATGGCCGACCGCGTAGCTTAGTTAATGGAGAGGTTGACGGTAGACTGGATGGCCGGGGTTCAACCCACGACTAAGGAAAGTATTTTTCCTCGAAGCTATTATACACACTGTGTTACTAAGCCTACTACACAAGGAACACTGGGGAGAAAACATCGCGGTAAAAGTCTGTGAATGTCGCTAACCACTCCACCTGCAAGTACCAAAATCACTCTGCTAGTTAGTCTCAACTGAAGGGTCTCAGTGATCTTTAAGGGAATCATCTTTTTCTTTATCTATCATAAAATGTCTGGGATATTCTTTTCAAAACTTAAATTATTCCACAAACCAAAGGTAGGTTGGATCCTTCCGAAGAAGTCGTACTAAGCCATTGTGTTAGAGGTTAACAACCAGTTCCTTTCCTACAATTTAATGCCTAATCGAACAATGGAGCGTCCTGGATTCCTAACATGAATAAAGCAATGCCCGTAAATTTCATGCTGCACGGATATTTGAATCCTGATCATGAATTTTGAATACGAAAGCCTTAACCGCTCAGCTAACAGATCGCTCGTTATATCTGCAATACATTCTCTTACATAATCAGTACTTAATTTTTGCAGTTTGGTAACACGTTGACTTAAAGAGCACACATACCTTGATAATTAAGAAATTAGTTAATCATGGTGGGTGCGACTGGGACTTGCATTCGGAAGGAAGCGGGTTCGAGTCCCCATCCAGCTATCCAGATCTCGGTTTTCCATGATTTTCCGAAATCACTCCTCCTTCGTCTTTAGTCCTTTCCCCCTCATTTTCTCTCAGCTTTAATGACACACAAAACCAGAAGCTTAAAAAATTAACAAACAAAAAAATTTAACAGGAAAAGTTTTAAGACCTGAGAACATGTTTTCACTGTTACTAAACCACTAAGTGACGAAAGGTACAATGAAATATTTAACAATATGTTTACAAGCAAGGAACGAAGGAATTTCAGTTCCAGATCAAAAAGAAAGTAATATGACATCCTTAAAAACACGTTCTTTTAGTCGGGGGATGGCTGTAAGGCTCGTCCTGACGAGATCATTAGAGCTTGGGAAGGGTTGGAGGCAAGGAGCAGGAAGGGATCGGGCGGTGGCATTTTTAAAACAACCTCCCCGGCATTCACCTTTAGAGATTTCGAAAAACCTAGGACTTGTATCCCCCAAATCCAGCAGTTCTCTCTGAAAAGCACTTCAACGCATACGACCATACTAGCTACTCAATACATCTAAATTAGATACTATATCATCCATAGGCACAAACATTTATGGTTCATACGTTATTCTCAAGTTCATGCATACCTATTTCTGCGGTTTTCGGTCCAAGTTAAGCGTCTCTTTTTATATATATATATATATATATAACAACTCTGAAACATAGAAAAATTATATAGATTCCTGTAATACCCTTCAAATAAACCTATTTTAATACGACTTAAAGCACGGTTAATCTCTATTTATTTAATAAATCTATATAGTGGCTACTATGGAATATAAACATGTCAATGAGTCAATCTTTTGCCCGACGGACAGGAGATTTTAGCCAAAAGAAAAAAATAAGTGTAAGTACATACGAGATGCTAGTGATGTGTCGATATCTTTCGGTCTCTTCGCTCTTTTTCAGATGTCAAGAGAACCACAAAAAGGTATTAAAAAAAATAAATGTATATATATGGCCTTCGGCTATTATTGCCATTTAGCCAGCATCACAACATTTCATTATTAAATCTATTAATGTAAAATGATTCTTCAAATCTACGTCATTTTTGTAACTGAACAAGTATTATCTCTCAAATGTTTTTATTCACAATAGTATGGACAACACAAGACGGACACAACATTTAATTAAAACCACCCATGCCCGACGCCGGACTCGAACCGGCGACCCCAAAAAAAGGTATGTTCGTGGCAGTTTCTGATTGGCGAGTGCAATGAGCACTGCGGGTGGCGTTTCTACCCTCTGTTAGGAGGAATTAAGGAACCACTACGCTCTTCTGAAGGTTGCAGCAGACAATGTTTTATTTAGTTACCTTTGGAGTGGACGAACCCATCAGCCAATTGGAAAACCATCTCGTATCTGTTAACAAGCTGCCATGTGATGATTAATTGGTTGGGGTTAGTTATATTCGACTTGCTACAGCTGTTTCTATCGTCAAATGTTCAAGGACGAGACACTCAGTTTTTGGCTGAATAATCCGTTTAACACGTAAGATTCTTTTATACTCATCTTCCAACCACTGCCTCAGGTGACTACTTTTGATCCGGCTCTTAAACGAGAAAACGGTGTCGCTTTTTGGTACCAACGAAAAACTTTTGATGGCCGTGTTACAGGCTCACCGGCTTTCTTCTTTTTCTTCTCAGAAATTGAAACACAGCTGAAGATAGCGGAGACTGGCGGCAATATAAACTACTGTTTGTGAAAACTGCATTATCCAGATGGAATGGTGTGAATCACTCGAAAATCTGAGGATGTGTAGAGCAGTGGAACCATAATTATGCCCCGTTATACGATGCGAGTTGATTGGAACGAGTGTACTGTCTTGCTGCGCGCGCAGCACTGGATAGTCCACTCTCCTCGTGTGAACAGGTAAAAGACAGTTGACTTATGATAGTGGACGCTGTTCACCACCAACTTTTCGCGTGCGAGTTCAACAATCAAGATGGCGACAACTAACAAGTCGCGTAAGCGGAGTGAAGCAGAGTCATTTAAACTGCATGGAAGTGAAGAAATTCCGTGGAACTTTAAGAATAAAAAATATAAGAACAAGGATTTAGAGACTCTGCTATTAAAAAATTGCTTCATAGCGGTGTCATTTTTTATGTATCGGGAAAAATATTTTACTATAGCTCTTCAAATTGAGATAAAGTTAGTCTTAAATGATGCAACTCTATATTTTCACTTGCAACTTAATTTTTTTTAAAAAGGCGCCGAGGCACTTAAAGCATTTCTTTTTAATGTCCACTCTTTTAACGTTTTTCTACGTTTTATTTTATTATTATTCATTTCATTCAATAATATAATCAACAAATTAGCTACGATGTTAATTCCTTTCTGTAATATGGACATACTATTTTCAATAAGATCACAATGTAGGAGTAGAGAACTGTCCTCACAGTGGACAGTGCACTTTCATCTAATTATTACTAGCATGCTAGTCCACTCTCTTACCCCCTCCACCGACGGTCCGGCCAAATATCGTTCCAGTCAACTTGCATCGTGTAAACGCGGCCTAAGACTGCAGAGATGGCGTCAGCGTAGGTCCAGCACCCCCTCTGTATTTGTGACTGAAGGGGTTTGTATTACGTCACGTTTAGTCCTGCAGAGACGTCAAACGAAGTGGAAACGTGTAAGAAAAGCTAGTATCCTCGTCGACGTCAAATGACAACATTAGCATGTGTGCGTGTTCGGACGTGGTAGAATGGTTGGTTTAGGGGAAACTAGTTTGTCGTACTGTGATACTGGTTCGTACAGGGCACGCTGCTACCACAGCGATGCGTGTGTGGACAGAAGATAGTTGAATACAGCGACGAGTGTGTACTGGTTCATACAATCTGACCACAGCACCAGATGACCACTATATTGTCCGTAACCGACAGAACAGATCCGTCCAAAGTGGTCTTGTGTAGTTTCTGAACGAACTAATTCGGAAGAGCACTCTCACAGACGAACTACGCGAACCAGTCCCCAGATAACACGCTCCTTAGCTCGTTCGATCCTTTTCCGAAGACCGACTTGTAACCGCGAAATTGAACGAGACTGCGGCGCCGTCCTAGTTAGTCACATCACCACTCACCCCACATGCGCTTCTCATAGTTCAGTTCAGTTTTGGCGTGATGTGGCGAATCTTCCTTTATATGGTTTATAATAATAATAATTAAAATTATAATCATAAACTGATCACAGGTAACTAACTAATTTTTGTAATTTAAAATGACAAAAAATTATGAGACTTCTGTACTGCGATGATATAAAGTAGTGTAATGTATATCAGTTTGATTACAGGTTTAATAAGGTTTGTTATAGGTGATTTATTATGATGTCATAAAAAAGGAAACATTTCACTGACGACACATACTCGCATAAAAGAATAAGTAACTGTTCATCATTAATAACTATTGCAGGAGGCTCAAACGCAAATTTATCCCGGAATATGAAAATAAAACGCGCTTTGATGCCATTCACAATTAACAGACAACCATCGCTAACCACAACTACCGTAACAACAAAAGAGCGTGCAGTAGCAGTAGCAAAGCGAGCGAACGATCTGTCTTTCTGGAATTCAGATGGGAGCTAACCAACTAAAAGAGCGACCTAGCTCGCTAAGGAGTTCCGAACTAAGCTAACACTCCCAGTCGCGAGCTATTATGCGCAAGTCTAAGGCTATCGAGTGATTTTTTTACACACGGTAGAACGTGAAATACCACACAGATCGCTCGGGTCACGTGACCAACCGACAACCCGGTGAATCGACAGACACACATTTTATAACATCAATTTTATTGTTCTGCAGACGATTATTTTTTTTTAAATTTATTCGGGCTTTACGCCTCTTCGACGTCGAGATCATTAGAGGCGGGTGGGCAGACAAGAGGATATGTTTTAATAATTATGAAGATACTCATTTCAGTTCATGCTCCCAATATAGAAAAAAAATTAGGTAGGTAGTTAAATAATCGTCTATTTTCAAGGATAAAACGTGCTAAGGGGGCGTCCATTAATTACGTGAGGTGAAATAGGGGGGGGGGTGATGTCCAGCGAAATCTCACCAAGGGGGAGGCCGGGGGAGGGGAGGGGTAAACGAAAATCACACGTAAGGTTTTGAAATTCTTGTAGAATGGTTGAGCTAAAAAAAGCCTTCAAATGACACGAAAGTCGATTTTAGGGGGTTAAAACCGACTTTAGGTAGGGGGGGGCGGGGTATAATCATCCTTGGAAGCATGAGACCTAGAAAAAAAAAGTCCCAAAAAGTTGCGAGGTCCATTCGTAGGGGGGGGGGGGGAAGGGTGTCTCCGTCAAAACAAAATCTCACGTCATTTTACGGGGGGGGGGGGCTAATACAAAACGTCGTTTTAGATGAAAATATTTTATCACAATGTTTGTATAACGACAACCGACCATTTAATATAAAAATTATTCGTGGACCATTGTCCTTAATAATACAGGCACTGGCAACATTGTTTATTTAAAAATATAAACCCCTACCGCAACAAACAAAAGAACGCGTGCAGTAGCAGTAGCAAAGCGAGCGAACGATCTGTTTGTCTGGAATTCGAGCAGCGAACTAACAATAAGAGAGCGATCTAGTTCGCAAAGGGGATGCGAACTAAACCGAGAGCTCCCAGTCGCGAACTATTATGCGCTAGACTAGTCGAAAGCGCTGGCTCGGTGCCACAGTGTGTGGAAATGCGAGCGTCGCCGGTTCAACTCCGTCTGCTGTAGGGCTGGACTGGTGGCTCATTGCGGCGGCTTCTATTGACCAGAATCACCGCCTAAGACTGCAACGAACACGTGAATATAGTTACTGTTGCGCTCAGTGGTAAAATGTAGTGTTTTCGAACCAGTGCCGCTTCAACTTGTCCTGCATGTAACAAGCATTCGGGCAGACAGCATTGGTAAGCGGCACAGCGGACAAAAGCCACGTGTGGTGGTTTGGGGCGACATTGGCTACAACACAGGATGTCGCATCCTATGTATTGATGGCAATCTGAACCGCTCTATCAGGGAGGTTTCAAAGCCCGTGGCACTGCTCCTCCTGTAGACAGCTCCACATGGGGACTATATTTAAGCAGTACAATACCCGACCACCTGTGTAAGGAATGTGCAAGCCTTCTTCAAGAAGGACGGGTACCCCTGCTTCCCTGACCTCCACGTTCGTCTGACATGTCGCCCATCGAACACGTCTAGGGTGTGGTAGGTCAGCAACTTGTTCATTACGGTCCTCTTGCAACCACTGTCGATGCTTTTTTGTTACGCCTACAAACCGCGTGGCAGTGTATACCCCAGCAGCATATCCAGAATCCATTGATTCCATGCGACGACGTCCAGAGTCTCAGATTGTAGCACATGGCGGTTTCACACCTTACTGAATTCTCACGGGAAAAGTGCATGTCCAGTTCTACAATTCTGATCATTTATATATTCCCATGTTCCTAACCAGTGGAATAAAATTCTTTGAATTACAATTTTCTAAAAAAAATTGTAGTCTATAAAGAGCTCCACAGACGCAACAATTTCGTAATTGTAAAATTAGCTTCAGCAGCTGCAAATAAATTACGCTTCATTACTTTATCTATTCCACAGAGAAACCAATTTAAACTCCAGTTAAACCAATCATATGCAAAATAAAGCATTTCAAACTTAGCAAGAACTGCCTTACACATATTCTCTTAAGATTTCTTCAACCCTTTCAGGTCAACCTCTAACTTTACCACTTTTGCTATATACTAGCCGTTTCCGAGAAAAATTTGGATGGTACGACACTAGCGACATAGATATCGACTGGCACTAAAAACCCAAGGATAAAGATAATAGAATGCATAATACACATTTTAATAATTTAAGGTTGTAACTTATTTAATAACAAATTAGAAGTTTTCTTAGCACGTTTGACGAAAAAGTATTTCCGAAGCGAAAATTCGACAATTTGAAGTACAATTATCAAATCATTGGAAGTGTGGCTGCAATGACAGGATATTTGTATGCACTACATCTCATAGCAGACACCAGGACTAAAAGAAAAACGGTGATTTTCCATCATCCATTTCACATTCCACATTTGTCAATCTCACCTTCAATCTCCATCACCAGAAGCTAAAATATTAAATGCATAAAGAAAATAGAGCTAGGACGGAAATATTGCTAGGTTCAGAGTTTTTCATCATGGGAGAAGTATCTATACTGGATACGATGGCGGAGTTGGCACAAAACCATGACGCAACGCGCACCTACCTGCTCTACAACAGCGCCGGCTGCGGTGACTTTCGCTTCACAAGTTGTGCTACCACTTCGGAGTAACGCTATCTCAGCGGAAAGTCTGGAAACAAGAAAACAGAAAACTGAGGTATTATATGCTGCCGCATATTGGAAGAAGGGAATATATACAGAACAGGATAAGGGTTAAACTGAAATAGAACGGTTATTTATAATAATATTTAATTAATTTGCAATGGAGCGCACGCTCCGGTGGCAATTTCCCTACACACACATCTTCCCCATTTTCTTCACCCACCTACATTTGGCCTCTGCAAATTTTAACTTTAAATTCTTTCAACGTGTTTGATAAATTATTCATCATTTCTCTCGGTAACTTATTCCAATCTCCGACACTTTTACAAAAAAAAAAAAAAAAAAAAAAAAAAAAAAAAAAAAAAAAAAAAAAAAAAAAACAACAACAAAAAAACAAAAAAAAACAAACAAAAAAACAAACAAACAAACAAAAACAAAAACAAAAAAACAAACAAACAACAAACAAACAAACAAACAACAAACAAACAAACAAACAACAAAAAAACAAACAACAAACAAACAAACAAAAAACAAAAAAACAAACAAACAAACAAACAAAAAAAAAAAAAAAACACAACAACAGAATCTTCTTACACACTTCTGCCCGAAATCGAGTGCCAGCTTGTGGGCATGGTCACGTTTTCCCTTCCATGCATTACATTTAATTTTTACACCAATCTCTTTCCATGCCTCATCACCAATATACGACTTGTACACTCCCATGACCCTCTTCACCTTCCTCCTGTCTCCCAATGAATCCCATTCCAGCTCTTTTATCATATCTGTTACTGATTTCCGGAAACAAATCTATAGCCCTTTTTTGCACCCTCTCCAACTCCTGTATTTGATACGCAAAATGTAGGTCCCATACCACACCACCATATTGAAGCAATGGTCTGACTAAAGTTTTGTAACCCAATTCCTTTAATTCTCTCGTAAATCCCCTCATCACTCTCTCCAACAAGTGCAGAATTTTGAAACTTTTTCCTTCTACCTCACCAATGTGTCCCGCCCAGTTAAGCTTGTTATCAAATGTAATGCCAAGATATTTACATTTTAAGTCTTCAACAAGCAATTCTTTCCCACACCTTATTATCATAATCAAGCTATAGTTTTTCATTTGTGTATCTAATAAGCTGACTCTTCTTTGTATTTATCTTTATCCCACTTTTACCAACCCAACTGTTTTCTATTATAATCATAATAAATCGTGCTATATTTTTGATCTAAATTTACGTATTTTTTCCTTATTTTGTAAGTTTGTAAGCATTACATCATTACAACCATTATTTACAGAAATATGAGCTGGATAATAATATACCGAGGAATTGCCAATATTTATGTCATTAGTAATATATAAAAACTGGTGAATTTACAAAAGAAAAATTTCAAACGGACCTCAGATTATGAAAATGTTAATACTATGTTTAATTAGAAAAGACAAGATCATTAAAAAGGTCACAGACATCATGGAGAAGTTGCATGGGGCCGGTCGTGTTGTTCGGAGGATAGATGAAAGGCGGACAAAAACAGTGTTGGACTGAGGCCAAGAGATCATCAAATACCAAGACGAAGACCTCCACACTAAGGGGCAAGGAAATACGCAGAGTTGTTGGTATTAGAACAATCTACCTGGAGAGCTCTCTGAACTCATAACTTTAGGAAGCCACATCATTTAATGATTGAACTGGTTGATGATGATAAATAAATAATTTCTGTAAATGCAATTTTGTAGTTTATTATATATTTATAATTGCAACTGAGGAAAATGATAAACATCGAGTTGTTATCAACACTATTAGAAGTTAAAAAATGCGATCGAAAACACTGTAATATGTATAATGGTTCACTTTTTCACTTTTTGCACAACTAACACGATCAAAATATTTCTCCCCCTTACATTTTACTCTCTTGTACACAAACACATAAATCAGGACTACAGATGTAAGCTATAATAACATTCACTCAACCCGCGGCTTTTTTTAAATGTTAGAGATTCCATATCCTAAGGATATGAGAATAGATATGTGGAGTTAGGATAGCGTGAAATGTCTGCTAAACGTTATGAAACTGCTCCTCGGCGTTTCGCGTCACGGTGAAAAAGAAGTTTCCCCTAAAATAGTTCGTCGAGTTCGAGCTACTCTCGCATTATGACTGTTCCGTACACAGATTATATAGTAAATTGAAATCACTTGTTTTTGATCAAACATTTGTAAAAAAAAAAAAAAATAAAAAAATTTAACAAGTGAATTCGAAACAAGGTTAATTTTAAGATTTTGGAAATCGTCTTTCAGCCAGCATATACACAGACGGAAAAAAAAATCCCAACACCAAGAAAAAATTATTGTAGAGTAATGAAATTTGGACAATGCATTTGTCAAGTTAACATGTTTAATTGATTAAATTTTCAAGATCACAGGTTAATTTAAGCTCAAGAAAATGCATTTCAAATGTGAAATACTGTTAAATTAATAGCCGGTGTAACCTCCAGAATTTTGAATGCAAGCCTGCAAACGTGAATGCATTGTGTCATACAGGTTTCGAATGTCACTTTGTGGTATGGAGTTCCATGCTTGTTGTACTTGTGCTGTCAATACTGGGACGGTCAGTGCTGGCTGTGGATGATGCTGGAGTTGTCGTCCAATGATATCCCATACGTGTTCAATTGGAGACAGATCTGGTGATCTCGCAGGCCAAGGTAACATGTCGACACTCTGTAGAGCACGTTGCGAGACAACAGCGGTATGAGGGCGAGCGTTATCCTGTTGAAAAACTCCCCCTTGAATGCTGTTCATGAATGGCAGCACTACAGGTTGAATTACCAGACTGACGTACAAATTTGCAGTCAGTGTGTTTGGTATAACCACAAGAGTGCTCCTGCTGTCATAGGAAATCGGTTACTTCAAGGACAGCTCCGAGCCAGGCGCCCTGTAGCGTGCATTCCACTGACTACAAGCCATCGCCGTTTGCGACTCCAGTGGTGTCAAGCCAGAGCTCATTGGAGGACGGAGAGGAGATCTGTTGTGTTTTCTGATGAAAGCAGGTTCTGCCTTGGTGCCAGTGATGGCCGAGTGTTGGTCAGAAGGAGGCCAGGGGAACGCCTGCAACCAAACTGTCTGCGGCCTAGACACACTGGACCTACACCTGGAGTCATGGTCTGGGGAGCAATTTCCTATGACAGCAGGAGCACTCTTGTGGTTATACCAAACACACTGACTGCAAATTTGTACGTCAGTCTGGTAATTCAACCTGTAGTGCTGCCATTCATGAACAGCATTCAAGGGGGAGTTTTTCAACAGGATAACGCTCGCCCTCATACCGCTGTTGTCTCGCAACGTGCTCTACAGAGTGTCGACATGTTACCTTGGCCTGCGAGATCACCAGATCTGTCTCCAATTGAACACGTATGGGATATCATTGGACGACAACTCCAGCATCATCCACAGCCAGCACTGACCGTCCCAGTATTGACAGCACAAGTACAACAAGCATGGAACTCCATACCACAAAGTGACATTCGAAACCTGTATGACACAATGCATTCACGTTTGCAGGCTTGCATTCAAAATTCTGGAGGTTACACCGGCTATTAATTTAACAGTATTTCACATTTGAAATGCATTTTCTTGAGCTTAAATTAACCTGTGATCTTGAAAATTTAATCAATTAAACATGTTAACTTGACAAATGCATTGTCCAAATTTCATTACTCTACAATAATTTTTTCTTGGTGTTGGGATTTTTTTTTCCGTCTGTGTATAAATTAAAACCAAACGTATAGCAGTGGGTCTTGGAAATGTATAAAACTTTATATATTTTACGATATTTATTATGCGAATCATAAAATCCTTTGTTAAATGATGCACATGATTTTTTTTCTGAAAAATATTTGCTGGATTATAAATTTCATTAAAATTACTGATTCAATTGTTTTGCGAAAACCATAATTACAGGAAACAAAGTTATAGTTTCCTTGTGAACTTTAGAAAGTTCGCTGGTAGATTTTTCTGGATCAGTTGTATCAAATCTAGTGTTTAACGGCATTTTAAAAGACTTTTCACCAAATCTCGAACAAATCGTGGAATTAAAAGAAAAATCCAAACATTTTGAGAGATGGAAAGCTGACAATTTTTGATACCTTAAAGATCATATAAAGAAAACTTTTCCTTAAGCCCCCTCTAAATTTATCTATAATTATTTTTAGCCCATGCAGTTATAGTGTAAGTTTGGTTAGAAGTGAAGTAGTTCGTAATTACAAATTTCTAAGTTGAAGGTTTCAGAAATTACGAGGGTGCGACAGACTGACAGATATATCGACAGAAGGTCAAATGAACGAATCAGTAAGCGTTACGTTTTTCATTCAGAAGATACCAACTCTAAAAAGATAAAACGTATTTCTAGTCAATATTTTTTGGTTTCCAGATTCTGATATAAATGTGCGAGAAAACGAGATAATTACAATATTACATACACACAAAATATGTGGCTTGATGTATAACTCTTAAACATGTGGAGTAAAATGATTACGGATGTAAGGGTAAAACAGCAACTATCACCAGGATAAAGCAAACCAAACTGCCAGAGACCCAGTCACAACAAAAACATTACGCTGACGGTAGTTAAAAAGTTGATAAAAACTATTGTACCGAGTTTTTATTGGATGGCTACCGATGTAAAAATACGAATTTTCAAATATCTAGAAAGATAATGATTTTGAAGTTTGTTGAATAATCGATGGATCGATAAAGTGACAGATGGGTAAGTATAACGAAAGATGGAAGGAAAAAAAATGCACTCTAAACAATTTTGTAACTGCATTGCGGCACTAAATGTTACTTACAGATGCAATTGATGGGCAAGTTAGCAGAAAGAACTGCCGGGAAAGACCGAGTAAACAGTACACAGATCATTTAATTCGAGATGAAGGATGTACAATGAATGAAGAAACGAAATGAACGACTGGAAATAAAGCAGAGTGGAAAATTGCAGCAAGTCAATATCCGCAGAGTATAAAAATAAATACGACAGGCTAAAATAGCAGAATGGGTTAAAACAAATGTGAACGACACTCAGGCGATACTGACGGGAATTTGATCCTAATGGTCAATCGTAATCAGTTCGCCCGAACTGCCCTGCGGATCATATGCCAAATATGTACCTCGTGGATCATATCTGAAGATCTATGGAGCCATATCATTTGCTGGATACCTAGAGAATGTACCTCAAAACAATCGCGCACAGTCTGGGACAGATGACAAGGAGCATTAACGAAATGAACTTAGGCTTTTACTGGGGTTCTTGAAGAGATGCAAATGGTCAACAAACAGCCTGACTCAGCTATGTCCTGTCATGGTTTATCAGCACACAAACTAAGTTAACACCAATCATATCACTAAAGAAACAACCAGATTACACAATGCCTTGCTGGTAAATCAGATCCATCGTCTCAAAGGATTTTCGCCAAACGCGGGTCCGAGGACTAACGAGTGCTGACGAGTACTATCAGGAATCGGACGAAGCTACCTGTTCCAACCGTGAAGGATCCAATGGGGATCCTTGGGAATATGAAGCATGGTATCGTAAACATGGAAACTGTTCCGAAATACTACGCCCCAAGGACTGGGCTTCAAATACCATTTCACTTTGAAAATCAGATAAATCTATTCGGATAGTCATTTCAGCGGCAGTAAAGCTTTCACAAGAAACCCACGAATCCAACTGACGCCACTGACAACCATTTTCCCATTTATATCCTTCTGATGTACACCATCTGTACGCATCAAGCCATTCCACAACTTTCAGGATGTCGGTGTATGCGCCACTTTCCTTGTATCCTCGCCGCCTTAGTTCAAAGGGTTTTAGTATTTGATATTGTGGAGTTAATATAAACACTTATTCTGTATAATTGTAACCAAGTACTTCATCGCGTTGCCTGTTTATAGAACTGTCCTGTAACGTGTCGCTGCAATCTGACCACTTTGCTGATTCAGACTTTTCTTTATTTAGAGCTGTACGTTCATCAACGTGCAGATCACTAGGCCTCGAGTTGCGAAGACGTTAAAGTATTCACCTGGAGTGATTTTGGGTAGTTGAAACTGAAGTGTCCATGGCAGGAAAGGGGAATGAAACCACGTCCTCCTGAATTTCATATCATCATCATCTAGGACAGCTTCCAGCCACTGGCCAGGTCTGCTGGGAACAAAAGCCTCGCAAGCGCTTGCTGTCTAAGCCATCCATCTCTCTTCTTCCACTGTCGCCCAATTTCCTCCTCTTTCCTCCACACATTTCTTTACGCCTTTAATCCATCTGTTCCTCAGTGTTCCTCTAGGCCCTCTTCACCTTCAGACTCCATGTCCAACATCTTCCTTGGTAACTTCTCCTCTCCCATTCTATTTACATACCCGTACCACTGTAACATAGATTTTTCAATTCGGTTCTTCCTTTATCATCTCCCTGATTCTCTCATTCCTTATTCTGTCTTTTCTTGTTACTACTCGTTCTACTCCTCTGAAATTTCATTTACACAGATTGTACTCTCCCTTTGTCTCTCTCCTTTATCACCCAGGTTTCCGACCCATATGTTAAAATTTGCACAAAGTATGTTTTATAGATTGCTTCTTTGCTCTTTTATGGAACAACTTCCTACTCTATACCAGACTTCTAATACTCTTAAAAAATCCATCTGCACATCTTCCTCTTTCGTTTATCTCCATCCTGTTTCCTCCATTTTCTTCAAACCAGCTTCCCAAAGACTTGAAACATTCCACTCTATTTAGTTGCTCTCCTCCAAGTCATATGCCTATGACCGTCCTGTTGTTCTCTGTTGTTGTAATCACCACTTCACTAGCTGAAACTACTCTCTACCACACATTCAGCTGATCCTGCACCTCTCTTTCACCCCCCCCCCCAAACTAATATAAAGGAACAAGCCTCCTGAGTTTCTACTTAAAAACAGTTTTTACATTTTTCTTGGCAACTTAAAACGTGTCAAAGTGTCACTGACTGCGTTTTGATGTTTCGACTTCCCTACACAATATAAATCTGCATTATCAGTAAAATATAATGTGGAGCCTCGGTACAAGTCAGGACAAACGAGTGGCAAAATGCACAGAAAGCAAAAGAGAAGTAAAAATATGTTAAAGTTTCTACAAAATGAGGCCAAATCGTGAGAAACAGAATACCCAGTACCAGAGTCAACTAATATTACCACATCAGAGAACCTGCGTTAATGTATTGACTGTGAGGCAGGTATTGCGTAGTTATATCGTTAAGCTGACCACACCCATCAATGGACAGCACGCTTCGACAGTCAAAGCGAAAGGTCAATGTAACCTTCGGTGGGGGCCAAACTGTCCAGCCACAAGCGTAGCAACTCTGCTGCTCTTCAACTGCCATCGCCTGTCATCTGGAATGCCGGAAAAACAACACGAAGAGTGAACAGAAGCGAGAGATGATGACAGTACCCAGCGTCCTGCTGGTAAATGGTGTGTGAGAACTTTTAATTGAAGTTTAAGCTTTCGATGACATCGGTATAATATAACTGCAATTATTTCGCACGTCTTCTTGAAATTCATGAAAATACTTTTACTATAGAAATTGATACTACGACTAATAAACAAAATTTCACAAAAGCCAGGAAATAAACCACTCAAGCAAAAAATAAAAGATGTAACTGCTGGTTGTGAAAACACTCACGGCATCTGGTAAGAATACAGTCTTATTAATTGCTGCAGCTTTCGTTGCTGCTTCACAATAATCATCCCGCAGAAGAAATATAATAATAATGTTAGCTACGATATTCATATTAATTTTGCAGTTTCTGATCGTAAGACGATTCCATAGTCGCCTGAATTATAAACTAATTAATGATATCAGTACAAATAAAATTACGCTTATCATATTTTACTATCTTCCTTAATGCGAGATCAGAGCGTTAAGATTTAATGCCTAATGTTCTAGAAACGCAATAAGTGTGCCAAATAATCACAATGCAGCATTTTATGAAAATATCGAGAAATTGAAACACTCAAAAACAAACATAAAAATACCATATTGTCAATACGCTTTACAACCAATTTAGTTGTTATAAATATCAGTCAAAACTGTTATGAATAGATTTGAATAAGAATTATAAAGTGTTTCAAATCTATTAAACTGTTTGTACAACTATACCATACATCGAAGTACCTATGGATACCGATGATTACAACATAAATTGCTTTCAATAACCAATATTAATTTCAGATGAAAAATTACTTTTCTTCTATAACGTCTTATTAAAAAATATTTAATTAATCTAAATCAGTGTTGGTAAGTGTGAATCATTTGGAATATTTTTAAATGTCAAACCGGTTTATCAGTTTTTAAAGCAAGTGCTGTACTGTACAGAATTACCGTTTCTTAATCTCAGCCCACAGCAGAGTTTTCGTTTGGAAATAACCCAGGTAACAACTGACAGATTTATACGAAGTTTCAACGACGAGTTTCAGTTTTTAGGTTCAAGAAATTACCAACCTTTTATTTTCTTTACATCTTAAAAGCATTAGTTTTGGTGTTTCATTTCTATAACTGTTATTGACATGTTTATATAAATTACTATAGTATCACGAAAATTCAGTGTAAAGAACAACAGCTGTGATCCTCCAAAATATTAAAGTGATAAATGATAAATGTCTCGTTATTTCTCTGATGAAATGAGGATACGACTGTCGTTAAAATTTTATATACGAGTATATCACATTCTAGTCCAAGTTTTAGGCATGAAGGGATTTCAGCATTATACAACTATTTAATGTATTTATAATCAATATTTGCAATCATTTTATGTAATTATTTTTCTCATAACCTACGTAATACTGCAGTAAATTTTTTATTTGTGGAAAGAAAGCTAATGTAAGGATAATGAAAGCTCTCCTATACTTTACCCTACTAATATACCATATTGCTCAGTTAGTCGTGGTACAGGTGATGGTGTCTGGCACTGACATAGTGTAGTATTTAACCTGCTTTTATTGTTAACCTTTCTGCTACATTTCATCACTTTTGTCTTGCTTTTGTTTCTATTTAGTTCAAACTGTACCCTCAGCATTCTGTTCACGCCATTCAGTAATTTCTCGATATCCTCATTCTGTTCTGATAACAGGACTATTTGATCAGCAAATCACAGCAGATTGCTTGTTTTCCGTTAACACTTATACCACATTCAAGTTTTTCTTTTTCCTTCCTTCATCGGTCCCCCTATATACAAGTTGAATATTTATCGGACTCGCGTGGTTTTCTACTTTCATTATAGCCTTCTGATTATTAGATTGTAAATTATTCATCCGTCTCGACATTTACTGGTCATCTTTATAATTTTGAACGTGATCCATCTGACATTATTATAAAAATCTTTTACTAGATCGACAAACGCGATAAAATTATACTTGCTTATCCTGATCCGCACTTCTAATATAAATTCTCAATTGCTTCACTTGTACTTTGGTTTATCCCAAATCCAATGTTTCTCTTCTGATATCCTTTCTTTACTTCTCTTTATTATTCTAGACAGTGGATTTGAAGCGTGTGATGTTAGACTTACAGTGCGATAATTTTCACATTGTCAGTTTGTGTGTTCTTCGGTAGTGTGAAGATGATACTTTTATTAAAATCAGTTGGAATTTCTACAGTTCTGTAATTTTTTGACATCAGTTTGAATACTCCTTGGATTCCTTATTTTCACAGGGATTGTAAAAGTCCTTCACGAATCTCAACAACTCCAACTGCCTTATTTAATTCAAATATTCCAAAGATCTGAAAGATTCTGCCCTTAAAACAGAATGTCCCTAATCTGAGTTTCTCTAGGACTACTTTCTCCCTAATAATGGCAACAAAGAATAGATAAGTAACCCATTAACATTTAACGTAGAATCCGAAACAGAATTGCCAGATTCAGATGTTGGATCTATAACTGAACTACCAAGAGACACATCGCTGAAGGACATTTTTGTCGTGTCGTTCGGAATAACCAGTTTTAGTAGAAGAATCTGTAAAATTGCTGATTTTTTTTCTAACGACCTATAAGTGTGAAGTCGGAATATCGACACAGGTTTTTCCTAATTTTTAAAATATTTTTCCTAAAATTTTATATTACCTGCACAAATAAAAACATGCAATAAGTTTTTAGTGGGTCAGAGAAAAGAACTGTAATTAATTACCGGGTTATAGCAAAAAAAGTTTTTGTCGAAAATTATCAATGTTAACATCGTTCTCTTTTCCAGCACACTACTGTTAAAATCATCCCCATCATGCAGTTACTTTATACCTGTATATTCCTTCCGTTGGTTAGCTCTATCTTCTTAGCTTAAAACAGGTTTCCCATTAGCACCTTTAATAACATCTTTTCTTGATTTATCCGGACACTTTCTTTGATCACCCAAGAGACCCCATCTACTTCAGCTAAGATCATTTCCTTTTCCATTTCTTGATACTTTTTTTGCAGTCACTTTCTTTTTCTTTCTAGCATTCATATTTATTTTATTTATAAAACATCTGTAGTACTCTCTTCCTGCTTCTTACCGAGCATTTTTGTGTCTACTCCTCTATTCCATCAACTCCAAAAAAATTTCTGTGATGAAGGTTGTCGGCCAGCTTCTTTCCTCAGGCGTAATGCTTTATTATGAGCTTTGATTACCCCTCACATCGGTGCATTCGATTCTTCTACCGTTGGATTCCTTTCAGAATATTATCTTAGAACCACGGCTGTAAATTCTGCAAATTTTTATCTCATATGAGTTTCTTTAAATTGGTTCCCTTTAAGTCTGATATTTACAAAGATTATAAAATATTTTATCTCTCTATTTTTATACATGCCGTATATAAAATGGCATCTTAGACTATCAAAAAGTTTTTCTAAGTTCATAAACGCCATTAAATTATCCTTGTTTTTCTATACCCGTTCTTCCAATATTATTCTAAATGCCAGGATTGCTTCTTCTAAAGCTCAACTGATCTTAACCTAATCTCTCTTTCATTTGCTTAATGTTTGTCCATTATGTTACCCCAGTCAGTAATCCCGAAGTACGTTATGTCCGACTTATCTTACGGTAAGTTTCACACTTCTCAACTTGGTATTTCTTTAATAGGGCTAATAATAGTAATAATAAAATCCAATGGAAAATTTATGTAAATAAAAAAAAACGACTGTAGTTATTAGAACAAGGTCATTCATAAGATCACAAGACACAAAGAAAACGAAAGCTGATAAGACATGGAGCAGGTAGCTGGACAGTATGTACAAAATTTCTAAATCTAGTCATTATTATTTGAATTATTTACTATTATTGTTATACTATCTTGTGCTGATCTCTTCTTGTAGATACCCATTATGATACAGTACGTACTTCGTTTTAAGTTCTTTTGTTGCAGCATAGCATCAATTAACAAATGCCTCAAAACGTCAACCAGCACGCTAATACTTCGATCTGTAAGATTCTGTGCTAACTAAATTCTTCGACATTCCCTTCCACATTTTTTGCTTAATCGGTCCACTCATTTTTCAACACCCTTCAACAGCGCCACATTTTCTTTTTGAGGCGAAACTCCTCTTATCGCGTTACGAGGCGAGTGATTACGTTTAGCACTGTCATGGAAATTCACGACGGACCTGACGTCACACAGCGATCAAAGGTGTTTCACAATAAAGAACATTACCCCGCCGCTACTATAAACATCATGTGGCAACTCTATGGCGACGCCACAATGAATGGAGTAATAAAAAAAGGAGCAGCTATTAAAATGACATTTGTTGTGTTGCCAGTGACATAACAATCTAACTGTGAGTACACGTGAAGCTCAGCTGAAACAATGCTAGAACTTTTTTTTTTTAATTTGGTGCACTTGTTGTTATGCCTCCGATACCTTTGGTGCCCTGACTAGAGTTTCCATATACTTAATGTTCTTTATACTTTAAGTGGGTAAATTTTGGCCTCCTAGTAGGTCTTTATAAAACTAAGGCTGTCGTCACAATTTCTTTGTGAGGCGGGTCACTTTGGCATCACCACTTGTTTTCGCTTATGGGAGACACCAAACTACGATCTTACTTGATAAGCATAGTTAGACTCCAGTTTTTTAATTACTTATGGCTTTACGCCTCGTTGACGTCGAGGTCATTAGAGGCTGTGTGGGACGGGACAGGAACGGGAAGGAATTCGGTCATGGCCTTTTTAAAGGAAGCATCCCGGCATTCGCCTGGAGTGATTTGGGGAAACCATGGAAAACCCATATCTGCATGCCCGGATGGGAATTCGAACCGGTATCCTCCCGAATGCGAGGCCCGTTTCAAGTTGTTACCTGGTGGCATGTTGCGGCGATTACCGTGGTACGAAGAATAAGTTGACCCGTTATCACGGCATGTTATCCATCTCTGTTGCAGCATTTGATAGAATCAACGAGAAATTAGCATCACCTGTTTGCATTTTAGTGTATGTGCAAATGAAAACATTACATAGAGTTAATACTAAAAAAAAATCTGATTCAAAATATGAATTACATCCTGAGCCTCTAATCTATAAGAACTTTATTAATTTTTCAGTCATCTAAACTTCCAAGCTCTTCAGTAATTAACAACTAATCCTATCTTGCGTAACAGAAGATCAGTTAAGCGATAGTGTCTTTGTATATAAATGATTTTCCAACCATTAAACCGTAAGAATTTCCTTCAGGAGCCAGTACGCTTTGTTTCCGTGAACACATCAAAAGGCAGAGATAAAGTGCTATCTTATCTGCAGTTGAATCATTGCGGATAAGGAGGGCACGCAAGGTGAAGGCTAGGCTAATAAAACGCAGGAACCCGTATTCTGAAACAAAAGCAGAAACATCAGAAACGACAGTGAAAAACTGCAACAAGGTATATATATACATAAAACTGCCAAAGCCGTCTAATACAATGTTTTTAAGCCTGGGACACGATTAAAGACAAAGCATTCGAATCAAATCAGCTAGCGTCTGTTGAGAGAACCACCTCTGAATTTGCGTGGAGTGATTTCGGGAAAATTGAAATCTGTACGATCGAACCGACATTCGAACTGGCGCTTTTTCTCACTAAATTCTACCTAGGCTTAGAGAAATACAGTTTTAATTTTTTGTGGGATACTCAAAATCACTACACTCTTCCTGTTTCGTTGCTTAAGTACAAACGTCCAGTTCCTCTAATCCCAAATTACAAGTCGTGCACACGATTAATTGCTTTATGGCTTATATACAAAATTATCTTTCAAAACTTTGATGGACGTTCCCTTGCTAGCGTGCACAATAACTCTGTATTGATATTAGCTGCAGCTATGAAATAGGAAAAATAAGTAATGTGAAATAAATACCACAAACCAGATTATTCAAATACTATACAGCAGACTCATTTTGTCCAGAAACAAAACTAAAATCTCAGATTTGAGACCAACGGACAGAAGGAAGTTTCAGAAAGTGATGAAGATCTGCTGAAGAAAAGGTTGGTGAGAACAATACTTACACAAGAATACCTGCAAACCCATGTGAAACTTTCCCACATTCAATCTTTCTCCCCCCCCCCCCCCCCCGGTTTTTCCCTCAAAAAATGATTCTGTCATATTTTGGGTTCCTGAAATTATATATTCAACGAAGTGTGCACACATGATAGCAACGAACATGATGACAGGTCACAAAGGCCATAATCGCCGAAATGTTTACTCGGCTAGCCCCCTTAGATCATAATATTAATCAATTACCCACGACTTCGCCAGTGTTTGTACAGATTTTGGATTGACAGCTACCGACATCTAACAACCATAGTGCACGATGGGAGAATCGATGCTATTGCCACACACAAAGACCAGTGATCTGCGCTAGATAGTTTTGGCTGAAAAGTGATATACAGGGACAAATACGTTTTTGGTAGAAATTTGAAAGTGCCGCAGGTCAACCAGTTTCATCCCCCCTATCTCCCACAACCCCATAGCTACCGACATCTAACAACCATAGTGCACGACAGGAGACATGATACTACTACTACACATAAACGCCAACGGTCTATGCTATGTAGTTGTGGCAGAAAAGTGACATATGCGGAGACACATGTCTTCGTCGAAATACGAAAATATCCTTGATCGGCCACATTCAACCACCATATCTCCCACACTCCCACAGTTACTGAAATTCGGCCGACGTTGTGATCGAAAGGTGACTGACTCTGTGTTATTACCACACACAAACGGCAGTGATCTGCGATACATAGTTTTCACTGAAAAGTGATAAACCAAGACACATGCGCTTTGGCAGAAATATGAAATTACTGCAGGTCGACCACTTTCAACCCTCATATCTCCCACACCCCCATAGCTACCGACATCTAACAACCATAGTGTACGACAGGAGACATGATTCTACTACCACACACAAACACCAATGGTCTATGCTATCTAGTTGTGGCAGAAAAGTGATATATGCGGAGAAACAAATTTTTGGTCGAAATATGAAAACGCCCTGCACTGACCAACTTTAATCATCACATCTCTCACATCCCCACAGCTATCGGCATTCGGCTAACGTTGTGCACGACAGGAAACTCCATGCTACTTCCACACACAAACACCAATGATCTGTCTAGGTAGTGGTGCCTGAAAAGTGAAATATAGGAAAACACACGTCTATTTATATATATATAAGATTTGTGACTGATAACTAAAACACAAAATGTATTTTTATTAATTATCTAGCGAACTTATGCAGCATATACGTAGGGTGTGTCTATAAAGTCAGTTTTTATCAACCTGTTTGAGTAAACCTCATGCTGGTGAATCTCTACTATATCTAGTGTGATAAAATATAAACTAAATCCAGAATAGATAAATTAACATCTATTTAAAAAAAAACTGCAAATGAATTAATCATAGCAGCAGTTTTAGAGCTATAGGGGTATTATAACGCACAGCTGCAGCGGAAAATTATTTGTATAGATTTCCTAATAAACACTTTTTATATTTTTAGTTGAACTCATAATGTTTAGTTTTTTTTGTTCTTCCACAGTTAAAATGATATATATCTTTCGGTTTTGGGCATTGGTTGCCAAGAAAACCACAATCTTCGGAAGCTAAACTTGTATTTTATATAGCGTAATATAATAAGAACTAAAATCTGATCGGACAATGATTCCTGAAATTAAAAAAGAAATTGTGAATAGGATCCGCAACTGTCGAGTTAGAAGCGCATTAACAGAGTGACGCTGCAATTTATGCGTCAGAGATAACAACTATCTCGGGAATATGTATCAGTGATATTGTATCAGTTAAACCCTAAACGCAGAACATACCCACACAATTGTTTAACGATTCGATAGGTGAGCGCCAGTTGGTAATCAGCTAATTTAACAATCGAAAACAATAAAGGAATTGAAAGTAGTACTCTTCATCAAAGGAATAAATTGCTTGCAGATGGCCGATTTGTCACAACCACTACTAAGACGTAACAATAACCGGCCAGCAACACAAACTTCGATTTCTTATCACTGCTTGTAAAGTGCAGTGGCATACAAAAAGGAAGATGGTATAGCAAGAATTGACACGGCTGTTTCCGGCGCCACTGCAGTCAGAATGTTATGGCTGGCCCGTGAAGGGCACAGCTTGGTCGCCTCGACTGATTACGTCATCAGTTCTCGCGAGAGCAAGCAGTATTGGAAGTCTCAGAAACTTCACTAACACCACTTATTCGTAGTAACAGACACTCTTAAATTGCGATAACTGGTGACAGCGCCGTAAACGAAATGTCAAGTCAGTACACTATGTGCCAGTAGCAAATAGAGACCAAAATTGTCGCCAGCCTTGGCAGAGAACTCGCGCTGGATCGCTGTGAGGCAGACGAGGGGAAGCAGAGACGTGTAAAATGTGTCCTGACGGAAGCCTTAGCAGCTGGGGTGGGGGAGGAGTCTGTTGGTAAATTAGAGGAACGCCAAGAAGGGACTCGACAAACTCAGCACCAGAGAAACTTCCACAAGGCTTAGAATGTGCTACACTCGACTACAATGAATCAAAACTCGTCACCGGTCATCGTAATTAACTTTTTTCCCCTTTTTAACCATTTTTTTTATCATCTAGGTTCACGCTGTAACAGTACCCTGAAAATTCAGTGTGTCAAGAAACATAATAACAACTACATGTGTTCTACGCAGCTTCACACAAGTATAAGTGGCAGAAGATGTTTGGTAACAGAATTAATCCAGTCTTCTGTACGTTCCACTCCCTAACGGCTGTATGGTAGAAAGAATACATATGAGCCTCAGTATGGCACGTCATTGCCTGGTTTTATTTCTCCTGTCATTGCGGCCCAATACGATTGTGGGCGAAGCATTCCATCCAGTACCGGATTAGCCACGTAGCAGGAGTTAGCAAATGCTACGGACCCTTTGCCTCCTGGGGGACCCCCACGCCTCCTGGGGTCCCAGCTCCTTCTGGGGGGCCCCGCGCCTTCTAGGGGGCCCCGCGCCTTCGAGCTACTGTCCCGGAGGGCGAAAACCAATTCACATTTGCTACGGGCCTCGCGCTGTTTTAATCCGGCCCTGATTCGACCGCATTTTCGTTAACACATGCCATCTGAAATGATGATGTACGTTTGCCAGCCAAACCCACTCCAACAACTGCTACACCTTTAGGTGATTCTTTCCTAAAGGCTAAAACCTTTTTAAAAAAATCTGTGGTCTATAGCAACTCCTGCTTTCTACGATCTCTCCTTTTAACTTTTTGATCAGCCGGTAGTCGGATGGACACGTACCTGTAAATTAAGGGAGCTTACTTCAAGAACATACTGCTAGGAAAGCACTAATCAAGGGAGATGTCCAGTCACCAGCTGACACACAGAGGCCGACACAAATGGATCAGTCTCTCGTTTTGACCTCAATCCGTTCGAGACTGGGTGACAGAAGTAAATTATTTTCAGAATTCAGACTTTGCCCACAGGAGAGTAGAGGTGGTGAACATTATACGAGATCTCCGTAGTGAGTGTGCAATGAGAGCATACGATACTCTTGACGTCATTCGCCCTTCGGATGAGGACGTAATATGGGCTGTTTTCATAATAATTTTCCGAAGAGTAGACCTCGATTGGCAGCACTGGATTCCATCCTCTTCCTTCTTTCATTTTCACGAAAGAACACCCCACACTTAACAAATGTTCGCCAGCCATCAGCACGCATACCACAGCACTTGTTAGACATACAGAGAAAAAAAGGAACTGTACAGTGTACGACCCACCGACAACACAGAATAACATGTTACGCTTTCAATGGGAAAATGTAATCAGCATCAAGTTTCTGAACCAAACACACAAAAAAATATAGAAATTTAAAATGTACAATTTAATTACATTGTAAAGTTTATAACCTACACTTAAAAATTACAATCAAAGAGTCAGTGTCCCACAACAACAGGAAAAAATGAATTTGAGACATCATCTATCAAATAAACGCAAAGTAGTTAAGCACGCATAATTTTTGTATTATTATTTTTATTTTTGTCATCAGGTTATTGACTGCTTTGATATAATTCCTTGCCTCTTTTTAGGTTGAGCTAATTTGTTCATCCATCAATACCTATCACATCCTACGTCCTCAGAAATCTGTTTGAAATATTTTAAGCTTTGTCTTCTTTTACATTGCATTACGTCCACTATTCCATTCACTAACAAATTAACATATCCCCCACATGTCAAAAGGTACTTACTTTTCCGTCATTCATTATTTTCAGAACACGTTCGTATCTTAGTTGTTTTCTTAATTCAGAGCAATTACTAACTTGACTGGTTTGGAAATCTTATTTTCCTTTGTTAACTTTTTCATCCGGCTATCACAAAGCGCGTCTTCAGTTGTTTGTTTGAAATATTCTTTATTCCAAAATGTTTCATAGAATTGTTTTCTGTATCAATTTTACTAAACCAGTCTAGTCTTTACTTCATTCGCGTTCCTAACGCACTGCAAATGTTTGTTCAGATACTAAAATTCTGATAAAATATTTCATATCTATGTTCTTCCGATTTTAACATTTATTCTATTGTTGTTATCATCCCTATCACACGTCATGAACTTTTTCTTTTTTGTTTATTTATGGTCTAAATTACAATCCCAATGTTTTTTTTTTTTTAGTAACTTATACCAGCTAAAGGGGCGAGATCATCAACAGTCCGCAGCATATTGATCGTAAGTCGTTGAATTTCACCCGAGAATCATATCTTTATATCGCTGCCTTCTGCAGGAAGATAAATCGAAATATGTTTCACGGAAAGTTTTTTTACGTTGTCCCGATTCACTTGTGTCCGTCCTGTTAGTCTCGTTAACTCTTGTTATTGACGTTTTCTTTTCTGCATTTACCCTGTGCTCATCATATTCCTCCTCTGATCTACATATTTATTTCGTGACTAAATTAACAGTTCTTTCACAGTTAGCAGCACGCAAAGTTAATTTTATGACATGCAATGTACTCCTCGAACAATAAATTCAGAACACAAAGTAGAATGGTATGTTACAATATTTAACACTGAATGTAATTTGGTATATTCGTTAACTTGGGAAGGGTTTGGAATGACGTACAATTTCAATCACCTGAGCTGCTTAACGTGATTGAAAGATATTGGTATTTTTTCTTTAAAAAATTGTCGGGAAATTATAACGCGTGGTCGAAATTATAAGCAGTAATCTGTTATTTGAAATCTGAATGCAGTGACTCTCTTATACAATTTCACCAATAGTAGTATATACACACTAGTAAGGCCACACTAACACTTTTCAAACTTAAACGCAAAGAAACATAATGTACTCCCTCTTTATCAGAATCTTTGTAGTTACATTGTAAATTAGAGGAACGCGGATGGGCCCGTTTATGCGTAGACGATTAAGTCAAACAAAGCTCTGCTGTAAGTCGGTACGTCATACCCATCCACGACGACAAGGCAGAAGAGGACAAATGACGAGATCGTTGTGATCTTAACTATTCCCCCGGCAATGAATCATGCACCAATTAAGCGGTAGCCCACAAGACAAGCAGCCGTGTATTGTGTGTTGCGCCAGATCGATGTCAAGGCACAGCAATATCGGCAGAGCGCGCCGCAGGTACGGGGCGGCGCGGCGGGGTGGGGGAAGGCCGATCAATGCCGACCCGACCCGAACGGCCCAGCCGACCGCCCGCTGCTTTGCGTGCCTGTCTTTGGCGCGTCCCGCCAACGGCTGTTTACCATCCAAAGATAACAACCCTTCACTACCGCACAATGAGCGAGTCTTCTACTATCGAAACAAAAAGCAATAAACTCTGCGACTTCCGAATCCATTTGGTCTTTATATCTTTTACGCATTACTTTCGCACAAAATAACTTCTCGTGTACCATTTTATATTCCTGTTTGATGCGCCTGCACTTAATCACTGTACAGAAAAATTAACAACATATCCTCAGAATCAAGAGAACAACGGAAACTATTCGGGGCGTGCAGAGGGAGCTGGATGGAAAAAGTCTTACATTTCAATGTTCTGAATAATATTTCCGTCCCTTGTGTTTTTTTTTTTAAATTAATTTTTTTATTTAATTGACCGTTAGCTCCGGTGGCGATTTTATACACCAATTTTTTCCCTTTTTTGTACCCGCCTACTTTTCCCTTCTACGAATAAATGATGATGAACGGAAGCAAACTCCATTAAATCTCGATGCATCATTATAATAGCAGGGGCGGGGGGGGGGGGTGCAAAAGGGGCAGCTAGATTTCTTTGTACACATTCAGTAAGTGATGAAGAAGATTAGTTTGGAATTACTGAAAAACGGAAGATGACTAAAGAAAGTGATTGGTATGTATAAGGCATATGTTCCCAATGAGGCTTAGATCGATATTGGACAAACATTACGAGTAGTAAAAAGTTCCTTTTCCGGTCCCGGGTTCAAATCCCGGTCGAGGCAGGAATTTTTTAGAGATGTGCTTCATCATCGGGAGGTTCCGTGGTTGGATTCCACTGTAGGTCCAAGAGGAAAGGAACTGTCCGTCCTACCTCTGACATAATGGCTTAATATGCCTCTTTCCGGAGGATCCACCCAACAGTCGGGTTGTGGATTAATTAATTAATTTATTTATTTTGTGGAAGAAAAGAGGGGAGCAATAACTATAAATTCGTACTTGTTTAAGCCACTCTTTTCAATTTTCGATAAGGGACTAGGGAACTTGAATAAGTTATTGAGGGAGATGCTGAAAAATTTGCCTTAAAGGTAACCAAATTCAAAGCATTAATACAAACTATTCTATTTTAATCTCTGACTGGTATGTGTATGTCTGTTTCTTTGTTCCGATATCACACGGGAACTACTTAACATACTTTGATTAGGTTTTCAAAGTTTGACTGAAAGTAAGATATATGTCTACGCTAAGTCACGCAGGATAGGAGCAGAAAATTAAAATCTGTACTGGACACCGAACTTTGTTACTCGTAATATGACATAATATTCAACCGTTTTTGAATGGTATTCACCGTTTTAAACAATAGATTTTGACTTCAGATCAGAAATATGTATAATCACGTGGAACTGGAGCAGGAGCAAAAATCAAGATTTATATTAACATAAAATTCTTTTACCTATAATCCTACATAAAACTGAAGAGATTTTGAAAGGATTTTTAAATTTTAAAGATTATGATAAATATTAAAGAAACGTGGCGATATCTCAACGCCATCTGTTAGTTTCTTTCAGTAGGTACACAATATTTACCCTTGGATCTGAAATATGACCGTAGTACAGCGAAGTCAACAAGTTTATAGATTAGCAGAGAAGATTTAATTATAGTCCGAACTGTTAAGAGTTGATTGGACACAGCAGGACAGCAGCGTATCCTGTAATGAGGAAACTGCGTTTGAAAATAAGCTGTTCAGTTGATTTTATCTCATGATGGGTACCAGATACTGACACATTGATGATGATAAATTACAAGTCGACTAATAAATAACACTTTTTTTTACCTTATGGCTTTAAGCCTCGTCGACGGCTAAGGTCATTAGAGGCGGGATGGGACTGAGGACAAGGAACGTGAAGGATTTCGGCCATGGCCTTTTTGAAGGAAGCATCCCGGCAATTGCCTGGAGTGATTTGGGGAAAACATGGAAAACCCAAATCTGGATGCCCGGACGGGGATTCGAACCCGCGTCATCCCGAATGCGAGGCCAGAACGTTAACCGTTCACCCACCATGCTCGGTAATAAACAACAGAGAGATCTTTGGCTCACGTAGACCATGAGACAGGCAAAAATCAAGCCATGAATGAGTGCGAGTGCAGGTAAACTGTCACCGAGGTATATACTGCATTACTACATCTCAAATAATAATAATAGCAAAAGTACTCTTTTTTTTCAGTTTATCCAATCGATATCAAGCCCAGGGGAGGGGGGGGCAACCTAAAAATTCTGTCCACAACGACGGTAGTTGCGAGTTCAGATGCGGGGTACGAGGCACCACAATCCTATTAACGATTTCTTAAGCTATTTCCATCATTATGAAGGGTTAATGCTGCGATGATTCGAATTACAACCATAAACTTAAATGCTTCACTGATAGAGGGAAATGCCTTAGGCAAAGCTTACGCAGTTCACAGATACTTACAAAGATCAGTAATATCGTATCTAACGATCGAAATTAACAACAGGAAAAAAATGGTGAACTTCAAGGCTCAGTCATAACGGTTAGACGTAACCGTAGCGCAATCATAATCGGTTCCATTCATTCAGCTACGATAATTCACGATCTGACTTAAAGTAAACAAAGCTAAAATCAAGTGTTTGCACGCTGTAAGCTTTTTATGTTACGATTACAGCGAGCTCAAGCCACGAGCCAGTCGCAAGCAAGATGAATGTGAGAACAAGGGGGAAATATCGATCCGCTATCGATATCTAAAGAGCCAACAAGCTTTGTTTGCTTTTGCGCCAGAGAAACAAAGATCTTTATTTCCTCCCACGTAATCACTTTGATTATGCTCGCCATACCCTGCGATTCCCAGTGATGGAATCGTAGCTTGTATTGATGTTTGTGATGTGTTTGTGTTCAGCGTAGGGTGAGTTTGCTGTATGAATGAATGAAATATGAAGAATGGGAGGTGAAAACTGGTGCCACCCTAATAATCCCTACTCTTCCAAAATACCCCAAAGGTGCTTCCAAGCTTAACATCACTATCCGATGGACGAATCACCGTTAACAATGCCGTATACCTTCACTCGCTCCATACGCACTTTTGAGGAGAGGTCTGATATTTGGCACATGACTTTGGTGATCAATTTGGTAACACATATCCTTCCCTGCAGGCCAAGTCATGATGATTAAAATTTCTATCACCTCCAGAACTACTCCTTCTTCCTATCCCACTTTAGACCTGGTGGCCTGTTACGATCTTAATCCATCTTCTTGGTGGTGTTCCTACATCTCTCCTGCCTCTGGGATGGTACTTGAGAATTTTTCGTGGGATACTGTCCGTCTTCATTCTTAGTTCATGGTGTGTCCAAGATGTTCCGTAGTTTTGCACAGTTTTGCGAACTGGTTTAACTGTGATTTCTTTGAAGATTTCATCAGATCTTTCTAGAACTCGCACCAATTAAATGTGTCTCTCTTGAAATAAAGAGTTTAAGGAAAGAAATAACATTCAAATTTTCCATCGATTCAATTCTGCCATTTCAATTTTCTTTTAACAAAAGAAAAATGTTTAACCTCATACCGTTCTATGAAAACAGTAATCAATGAAAATAAATTTAAACGCACTTATTTGTGGTGGTTGTGGCTTTGGATTTTGGAGGGAATCGGCGAATTCGGGTAGTTTCCTGATTTTTTTTGCAGAATCATTGAAAAGCTGACAGTGGATGGACAAACCGGGACAAATTGAACTTAATTGCTTCCCATCTGACTGAATATCACCAGCAAAACACATGTTTTGCACAACGTAACGAAATGCATTAATAAGTGACTAAAAAAATTCAGTAATTTCACAGATTAAAAACCAAAAACTACTGACAGTCAAAACACAAACTAATAAATGCAGTGACTTGAATGCAGACACAATCACTTGAAATGGCTTGACGACGTGGAATACGAAAAAGCCCAAAGAAGAAGGGAACTGTAAAGGAAATCGATGGATTAGTTAAACAGTGAAGGTAATTAACGGGATAGCGTTATATCCCATTTGTCCTCTTCTTAAAGAATAGAAGCAAGGAAGAGTGAGAAGATCTCTGATCGCAAAGCTGTTAGGACGACGCGGAAGTAATGAATAAGCTCCCAATTAACGAAAAATCGTTGCTGTAAGAAACAGGATAGGGTATTGTCCGAGGTAACTTAATTCCTTGCTCATTAAATCAAGAGTGAAGACAAACCTTTTCACCATCATAAGTTGGACATACGCGAGGACTGGAATTTCAACCCGGAACCAAGCTTACCACCCAGTATTGATTAACACGTTTAAAGGACACGACGAACGCTTGAGCTGAAGTCAGAATACCCACAAAGTCACGTAATCGTTGCGGCTCGGGAATTGCTGAACAAAAAAGCTGACCACAATTTAACTGGAGAAAGTTAAGTCAGTACTAAGATACTGCTTTATATCCAAACAATGGCTTCTCATAACGTATTAACTTTTATTGAATCAATAGGAAATCTGAATAAAAAAATAAAAAATGAACTTGTAATGTTGCCAGAGTGCAGAAATTTCTTCAAGTTTTACCTGGCTCCTTTAAACTCGATTAACAAAGAGTAGTCAGGTTTCAAGTCTTCTATAGGGGTCGACTGATACTTTGTTTTAGGAATCAAAAAGCATCGCTTCTGAAGTATATGAGATGGGATTGGTGGATGAATCACTGTTGTTTTAACAACTTTGACACAACATGGTAGGCAGAAGTCCAGCCGAAGGCGACGTTAATGGTGGTTTTATTTACGTGTTGCGAGTCTAAATACGAATCAGACACTACGCTGCAGCAAGTTTAATGATAAGCGAAGTTGTTCGGAATAGACGTAAGATGGCGAGTGCCCTTATCCTCGACACGGGAATATGCAACTCAGAATCAAACTTCGATCTGATATACCGACTGTCCTTGTCACTAAGCATAATAGGTGGTCCCACCTGAGCTGGCTCTGTCGACTAAGTAGTTCAGGAACCTTAACTAGGGATCGAGATGGCTGCTGTTCAGGTCTCGGCTGGAACTTTTTTTTTTACTGAAATTCATTTTCTGGATAAGTTTTCGTTCGTTCACGTTAAGTACACCAAGACGTTCCGCGGTTGCGATTCCATGTAAAACTGTTTGTCTGATGCATCCGGCAATTACCAAAGCAAAATGAGTTTGGAAAATACAGACAGTAAAAAAATAATATAACAACTGCAGATCTAAACATTCTACACGGAACACTAACACTTTATTAATCTGCTTCCGAGATATGAAACTTGTGTGAAATAACTTTCAGGTAAAGGTCTGTCTACATAATACTCATTTATTACATAAATTTCAAATAAAAAATTCAAAATTCCCGTAGACGCAGCAGTTTAAGTTTGTGGCAAACTATAACAATTGTTATAAATGAATGTAATTTTTCTCGGCGTTGTTTATTTATAAACGTTTCTCGGGAAACAAACCGAGTAATATTGTTATTAATGCACAATATTTCGGCGACTTTATTCTCCGTCGCCATCTTCAGGTGCAGTTGCAAGTCTTGAAGTAATGAGACAAGTGCACCCCTGGTTTTTTTTTTTTTTTTTTTTTTTTTTTTTTTTTGCTTTAGGATCTCAAGGGCATTAGAGGAGGGGAGAGGATTGTTGACAAGGAATTCTGCCATGTACTTTTAAAGGAGCCATCCCGCATTCGCCTGTCGTGACTTTTGGAAACAATGGAAAAGAGAAACCTGGATGGCTGGACGCGGATTCGAACCCGCGTCTTTCCGAATGCCAGGCCCGAGTGTTACTGCTCACCCACAGGGCTTGGTGTGTGGCTCATGACATACGTTGCATGGCCATCAGCGAGTTTACAGGTGTAGTTTTACGAAATTCCGCACGTAAGGAAACCTGTTTTCTTAGAAGGTAAAATGAATATTCCCGGTGAACAATGAGAGTCAATGGAGAGGATCGCTAAAGAAGATTTCACGCCTTGTCGATTTCCAGCTTTTTGATGAAGTTCATCTTGAGCGCATCCGCAAACCAGCAGTTTCACAGCTCCACACACGTAAGCTGCCATTTGTCAGTTATGCTTAAAAGATAGATTCTTAATGTGATTGACTGCGCATAAAATAAGTGGGGGTGTATTCCCACATGTTCGCCAGCAACAAGTGAGCTGAGGCATACTTAAAATACTCTCACCACTTGCTGTCTAGGGATGGAGAGAGAAAAGGTGGTCCTGAATCACTTCACGTCGACCAAATTTTCTAAACGTAGAAGAAGAACGTATCATTATCAACGCTTTGCCCCACGAACGTAGTATGCAGTTAACCCTGTAACGAACTTGAATCTCTCACAAGCAGTCACTACGCATCATCAAGGGTTCTCTGCTATACAGCAGGTCCACGCACAGTGACAGCCCTCCACGCCTCCCTCTGTTCCGCCATTCTCTTAGTTTCTATATCTCCCGTTTATCATTATTTCATCCATCATTTTCATCCTTCGCCGACCTCTTCTCTTCTCTCCATTTACAGTCCCCTCCAGAGCAGTATTAAGTAGGCATTCGTTCCTCAGCACATGCCAAATCCAGTTCTTTTTTCTGTTTCTTATTGTTTTTACACGCTTTATATTAGCTTGACTTGTATGTATGTATGTATGTATGTATGAATGTAACGGAATTTTACAACTCCATTTTGACCCACTTCCAGATGTCCGAGCTGGTTGAAACTTGGCACACATATTAAGAACCGGTGACAATACAAGAATTTCATAGCTATATCCTGCTATTCACATTACTTTGACAGTAACAAAAGAAAAAATGGTTGAATGTCGTGAAATTTTACAATTTAATTTTAACCCAATTCCAGATGTCCGAATTGTTTGAAATTTTGCTGATGTATTGATAACTGATTACAATACAATAATTTAATAGCTATATCTTGATATTATCATTACTTTGACAGTAAAAACAGAAAAAATTTGCACACGTTTTAAGAACCGTTAACAATACAGCAGTCTCTTAGCAACGTCCTGCTATTCTCGTTACTTTGACCATCTCCAGTTTCCCGGGTGTGATTTACGAGCCTTGGTTGCTGACGACGATCGTCTTCCACTGTCTCCTATCCGGAAAGGTTTCTCTGTCTGCAGTCACTTAGCGTGATGTTGAATAGTGAGTATTCGAAACATTACTTCGTACTATTATAGAAGAGTAGTCTTCGACATTTACCCTGCTATTGGACCTCTGGCTGAGCTGCCATTTAATTGTATTTAACTCGTGGAAGTAATAATTAAAAATGAAACTACAACACATAGATAAAGAAAGATTGTCGAAGAAAAGCCAGCAGTAGGAAACATACTTTTGAAACTATCTGAACTAAAAAGTTAAAAATAAAATTGTAGTTTAAAAAACTAAAAACACGCTTTCGTAGTAATGTGAACTAAAAGGTTAAAAATAATCTTTAAATATAAAGATTGGCAGTTCTATCATTACCGTGGCGCCAAAATCTGATGATGAATTCTTGGAGAACTCGACGAAATAAATCGAAAATAAAGAATATATTTTTTTGATATCTCGCTTGGTTTTCGAGATATAGCATGTTAAAAATCAGCCATAGGTATAGTTCCTTCTGCTTTTGATGGTTTTTCTTCTGGTCCAGGCCGTATTTCAACCTAACAACAATCACTAGGAAGAAAATAAAACACCTATAGTGCATTTCCACCATGTAGATATGATGGTTTTGGTGAAAAAAATATTTTTGGTCCAGGCCAGATCTCACCCTAACGTCATCACTTTTGAGATACAATATCTCGAGAACTAAGCGAGATATCAAAAAACTTTATTGTTTGTTTTCCATTTGTCTCATCGAGTTACGTAAGAATTCATCATCAAATTTGGCTATAGCGAAATTTTTCTTCTGGTCCAGGCCGTATTTCAACCTAACTACGTCAATTTTGAGATACAATATCTCGAGAACCAAGCGAGATATCAAAAAATTTTATTCTTTATTTTCGATTTTTTTTGTCGAGTTCTATAAGAATCAATGATCATATTGTGGCGCCACGGTAATGATTGAATCCCCTAAAGATTTTGTTTAACAGTGATGAGACGTCCCACAATACAGGATAAATTATTTTTTTTGAATAAGCTTAAAGAATAAAGTCACTGATTACAAAATTAACTTTAATGTAAAAAAAAAAGCGTGGGGTGCTCTCTACACAACTTTTGACAATGACTCTACCTTTACAAACACCGAACGACAAAAAATATAAGACAACTTATATCTAGCACCCCATGCTTTTTTTTTACATTAAAGTTAATTTTGTAATCAGTGACTTTATTCTTTAAAATTATTCAAAAAATTAATTTATCCTGTATTGTGGGACGTCTCATCACTGTTAAACAAAATCTTTATATTTAAAGATTATTTTTAACCTTTTAGTTCACATTACTACGAAAGCGTGTTTTTAGTTTTTTAAACTACAATTTTATTAAGAGTGACCTTTTCCCTCCTATTCGTTTCAGCACTTCCTCAATATTTACTTTGTCCTCCCAACTTATTTTCTCCATCCTCCTCCATACCCACATTTCAAAAGCTTCCAACCTCTTTAGATCTTCTTTGCGTAGCGTCCACGTGTCTGCTCCATACAGTCCTACGCTCCATACAAAACATTTAACTAATTTTTTCCTCAAGGTTTTGTCCAGCCTTCCGCATAGTAAATTTTTCTTTCTATTGAAAGCTTCCTTTGCCATTGCTATTCTAGTTTTTACCTCCTTCTTGCAGCTCATATCATCACTCACAATGCTCCCGAGGTATTTAAAGGACTCCACTTGTTCAATTATTTCTCCTTACAGCGTTATCATCGTTTCTTTCTTACTCTTTCCCACCATCATACATTTAGTTTTAGTCCTAATGATTCTCATTCCGAATTCCTCACACCCTTTGTCTAAAGTCTCTAACATTCTTCTGAGTATCTTGACAATTTCTGCCAGCAAAACCATGTCATCAACAAAGCTTATGCAGGTAATCCTACGTCCACCCATGCTTATACACCTCCTTTACCTCTTAAGCTTCTTTTCATAATTTCCTCCAAATATGTATTAAATAATATGGGTGACAAACCTTACACCTCTTCCAATCTTTCCCTCTTCTGTAAGATCATTCCCCACTCTCACTTTCACTCCTTGCTCGATGTATAATTTACTTATTTGCCTTCTTTCCTTGCAATCAATACCTTTATTTTTTAGAATCGTCATTAACTTCACCCATTGTACTCTGTCAAAAGCCTTTTCAGGTCTATGAAAACCATGAAACAATCTCTTTCCCTTTGTTCTCAGCAAACCAATAGCGTCTCTTGCACTTCTTCCTTTTTGAAATCCAAATTGTTTTTCAGAAATTGACATGTACAGTTTGCTAGATATTCGTCTATTTAGCACTCTTAGTAATATCTTAGCAGCGTGGCATAAGAGACTAATGGTTCTGAACTCTTCACATTTCACTGCATTCTTTTCAATTGGTATCAACACTGCTGTTAAAAAGTCTTTTGGCCATTCTCCTCTTTCATATATCTCATTGCACAAATATAGTATTTCTCTTCTTCCCTCATCTTTCAAACTTTTCAGAATTTCTACAAGTAACTCATCGATTCCACAGGCTTTCTTGTTCTTCATCTCCACCAAAGCTTTCTCCCCCTCCCCCTCCAGGATATGGCCTCCCATCTCCTCCTTGCTGACTTTCTCTTCTTCTTCTAATGCCAAATCCTTCGAACGGTGTTGCATATCATACAGTTCTTCTACATATTCTTTCCATCTTTGCTGTATTTTCATGAGTCTCTCTGGCTAACGTTACATCCTTGTTTTCCACTCCCAGCCCCGCTGTTCTTCTTTTTCCCCCTCTTCCTAATTGCTCTATCTGTTCACACTTACTTCTCATCCAGTTCTCTCTTGCTTTCTCCACTTCTCTTTTCAATTCATTATTTAATTTTCTGTATTTCCTTCTCCCTCCTCAGTGCCTGTGTTATTACACTTCCTTCTCTCTTTCATCTTCTGTAGCATTGCTTCAGTCACCCATTCTTTCTTTATTCTACTGCTTTTCTTAAATCCTATTACCTCTGCAGCAGCCCTTTTCAGACTCTTCTTCATCCTTACCCATTTTTCATCCACACTCTCATTTATATTTCCTCTATCCCATTCATTTATAAAAAAAATTCTATTTCTCTACCTTGTCCTTCCTCTTTAAGAGCATCAGTATTGAACCTTTTTACTATCTTCCCTTTCTTAATTCTTTTCAGTCTCATTTCTATTTCTGATACAACACGATTATGATCAGAATTAACATCAGCTACTGCGTAAATTTTTGCATTTTTTAACAAATTCTTATGCCCGTTCTGGATTAGTATAAAGTCAATCTGATTACCACTTTCCCTCAAAGGGAGATGTCCAAGTATATCTTCTTCTTTGGTGGTTTTCAAAAATCGTGTTTCCCACCACCAATTCATTTTCCTTACAGAAATTTACCAGCCTCTCTCTTCGCTCATTTCGCATACCAAGTCCATACTTGCCAATTGTTCCCTCACCCTTTCCATCTGCAACCACTGCATTCCAGTCTCCCATCATCATAAAACAAGAATTTCTCTTTTCCTTGTCTATAATTTCCTCCAGCACATTATAACATCCCTCCACTTCCTCATCCGAGTGCTGGCTTGTCGGCATGTACACTTGAATCAAAACTATATCTTTCTTTTCTCCTTTTAGTTTCATATGCATAATTCTACCATTAATACATTCCACTTTCATTACTTTATTCTTCATAGCTTTCCTGATTACAATGGCTACTCCTAAATTCCCACTCGTCTCGTCTCCTGAATAATAACAGTGATACTCTCCGCTTTCGAATTCTCCATTCCCACCCCATCTAACTTCACATATTCCTAAATGTCAAACTTATTTATCTTCATCTCCTGTTTCAAATTCTCTAATTTTCCCCGCTTCCAGGAAAGTTCTAATATTCCATGCAAATGATATTTTTTTTTTTTAAATAACGGAGACTGAACATGATACTCAAAAAGGAAGAGATATCTTCCAGTTATTCTTACATCTTCACAAAAAAGAAGACATATTTTATCTCAGATTTCGCCCATGGAAAGTAAGAATAAAAGGACTTATAACTACTATCCGTGCGTATCTAAGTTATTTACTAAACACATTTTTATCCAGATATCTCTCAAAATTATGTAGATCGCGAAGTTAGTAGTGTTGTGATGGATGGAAAGAACTTTTGAATTTGAGTTTTATGTATATATATGTGGCAAATAGAATTACTATATGTAAAGATAAAATGTCAGTTATAAATCCAATAACACCAGGCCAGTCTGGAGCAATATGACAGGCTGGACAGCATCTCAACAGGCGCAGGACATAAATATGGAAAATGCACACCGGCCGATGACGCGGAAATGCCGGGCCCCTCCTATCGCGTGTTGAAGGATCCCAGAGTTCTTAGCGAATTGAAGACGGCCATGCTAGTGGCGAGTGATCGCGGGAACTTCGAAACCCTCGTACAGTCATATAACAAATCACTGCAAAATTTGAAACTTTTATGCTGTTAAGGGTCTTTACTTGCTCAACGAAGATAAAATGGCAAATCACAGGCTAATTACTGAAATTCAACTGACTATATTACCTTTTTGGACTTGTTTTCTTCAGTCCCAGCAGTGGCAAGATTATTGCAAAGCTTATAATCCTTACCTTCGATTTATTGTCTGGAAAGGAGAAAATGGTTGGAACTGCAGAAGGTTTCAGAATCTTTATATTCCCATTTTTCCAGAAACATTCCTTCTCGAAATGTTGAGAACATATAAAACTATGTTCCGTGGGAGTAAAACTGTCCCGGCGTATTTTAACAAACCACTCACTCAATTTATTCTTATCTCGGAGCGGAAACCTGTATCGAACGAAAATATTAAACCTGTGACCAACACGTCGGAACATAACATCCACCTGTTATGATAGACGATTCTGAACTTATTTAAATTCATACTTACTTGTGAAACGATAAATTTGTGCCTTTTGTAGCACGGTTGGTGCAGTTATATGCAGCGCAAGACTTAACCATGGTAGCAAACACTTCTAATAAAAAAAAATACGAGCACTCGATCACTTCGGCACGTCTCAACTGTACAGAACCACACACTCAAATCAACATTTTGCCATCAGTATGGCGGCGCGCGCATCGTTCAATTTGCGAAGGAACACTAGCGCTGTTGCTCCTTCTAGTATATAATATTCAAACTTCTTTGGGAAATGCTAATGAGGGCGGCCAATGTTTTGAGGCTCGTCTCGCGAGTCTTGACAGGTCCACTGGTTGGTATTCGATCAATGACTTCGGCAGGTATCCTAAAGTACTAAGAAACGAATCTTCTTATCAGTTTTACCTGTTCCCTTTTAAAAAGTGTTCTGTCTACTTCGTGTCGCGGGTTCTCACAACTAAGAAAACTTATGTTGACGAAAAAGTTTTTCAATTAAAATGAAATACAACTTAAGAAGTCATAAAACAAAAAGATATTGATCTTGCGAGAAGATTCCATGCGATAAAACATAACATAACTGTACTTCGAGCGTCGTGATAATGAATGTAAATTACTACAGAAGAAAGGACAACCGACAGACTTATCTAGATCAAAGATTCCTAACAGGAGGTCACAGAGGAAGTAGTGTCATTATTTACTACGTTGTGTAAACTACATGTGTTGAAACTAGCACAAAATAAACTGACAGTGCCGCATACTGACCAGTTCACCTACTTGCTCAAATTTGGTAATCAAACTCAATTAATAAATCGCTAATTTCTGTATATATGCAAGAGGTGCATTTAAAAAGCACAAGTCTCCGAGTAAAGAAACATACAGCGAGGTCTAAAACCCTCAACACGTACGTCTGAAGTTGACGAGTTTCTTTCATAGGTATGAGTCTAATTTTAATGCAGTACAGTCGGTCCATCGCACACTGCTCTGACTTCTTAGCTTCAGGAACAGTAATACATTTCAAGGGGCCTTCCTTATGAGATGATTCGACACAACTAGGAACTGCAAAATCTCAAAACTCATTTAAGGTAGCTAAGATTCTATATGTGAAAAATTTCGAGTAATCACGCCCATAAAAAACTGCCACGAAAATAAACAAAACATCTACTTTGGTATATTGCAGTCCCAAATATCTGAATATAAGAATTTTGTTATGAAAGTAGAAAGTCAAAAAGAAATGTAATCAAATAATTCCATAAATGTACCAAAACGAGAAAACTGGTTTTAAATTGAAAAGCAAAGCGTTGCAGGAATACGAGTTAGCATTTTGTTTATCACAACCTTAAGAGTAGTTGGAGACGTTGAATGAGAAAGAAAAATATGGGATAAGAATTAATATGGACAAAAACTAGATAATGTTTCTGCTTCAGGCTCTTGATGTCGAGGACATCAGAGAAGGCAGGCGATAAGGGCAAGAAATTTGGCGATGGTCTTATCAAGGAAATCGGTAAACTATGTCATACCCAAATCTGGATTGCCGGACCTGAACTTTACAACTCACCAAGCAGTCTCGGTAATGGTGAAAGTATAGGAAAGAGATGGAAATGTTAATATAACGATTTAATTTAATTGTAATGGAGCACATGCTCCGGTGGCAACTTCCCTACACACCCATCTTCCCCCTATCCTGCACCCACCTACAATTGCCCTCCACAAATTTTAACTTTAAATTCTTTTAACGTTTTCTGTAAGTTATTCATCATTTCCCTTGGTAACTCATTCCAATTCCTGACACCCTTACCTAAAAAAGAGAATCTTCCCACACCCTCGTGCCTGAAATCGAGTGCCAGTGGCCATGGTCGTCTTTACCTTCCATGCACTGCTTATCATACCTACACCAATATCTTACCATGCCAATATACGCCTTGTACACTCCCATGACCCTCCTCATCCTCCTCCTGTCTTGCAATGAGTCCATTCCAGCTCCTTTATCATATCCGTCACTGATTGCATTCTGCGATAATTTCCAGAAACAAATCTAGCAGCCCTTTTTTGCACCCTCTCCAACTCCTTTATTTGATATGCACAATGTGGGTCCCATACTACACTACCATATGGCGGAAAAACTACTTAAAACTGTTGACAGCTTCAGCTCTTTATGAACTGAATTAAAGTTAAAATTCTACACATTAATGTGACCAGCACCTACTTTCGACGTCAACGTGAAATAACCAATCACAGAAGGCAGGTGGCAGCACATTACAGTGGAGTGTATATAAAGGATGTCCTAGGGCATCGGAAAGCATTTCAATCGTTGGCGTAATGCAGAAACGTAGCGATTTATCCGACGTCCAAAAGGGCATGATTATTGGCTTTCGGGCCAAGGGTGGAAGCATTTCGGAAACGGCTAATTTTGTGAACTGTTCACGTGCCGCCGTGGTGAAAGTATACCGTGCATGGCAAAATGGCACTATTCAAAATCAGCGGCGTGGAACATGTGGTGCACCACGGGCTATAGATGACAGAGGCGAACGAAGGCTACGGAGATGCGTTCGGGCAAATAGACGTGCAACTGTTGAGCAACTGACCGCCCAGATGAACCAAGGGGCTACCAAGAGTGTATCCTCAACAACGGTTCAGCGAACGTTGCTGCGCATGGGCCTCCGCAGCAGACGCCTGGTTAATGCACCTATGCTGACTGCTGTTCATCGGCGACCGAAGGCTGGAATTGCACACCAGTACCGCAACTGGACGTCCACAAAGTGGCTACAGGTGGCTTTTTTCCGATGAATCACGTTTTATGTTCCATCGGACAGATGGACGTTAGCGCATATGGCGTGAAACGTCTGAAAGCAAACACCCTGCAACAATTGCCGGAAGGATCCAGAGTGGAGAAGGGAGCATTATGGTTTGGGGAATGTTTTCCTGGCATTCGCTGGGTGAACTCATCATTGTGGAAGGCACGATGGATCAGCACACGTACGTATCTGTCCTTGCGGACCATGTCCACCCCTACATGCGGATAATTTTTCCTCAGAATTGTGGCATCTACCAGTAGGACAATGCGAGGTGTCATACAGCTCGCAGTGTATGTGCGTGGTTCGAAGAGCACCAGGATGAATTTACCTTACTCCTCTGGCCAGCAAACCTCACCGGATTTCAACCGAATCGAGAATCTGTGGGACCACCTCAATCGGGTTGTTTGTGCCATGGATCCTCAACCGCGTAATCTAGCGCAGCTGGCCACGACACTGGAGTCGGCATGGCACAACATCCCAGTGATCACCTTCAGAAACCTAATTGACTCTCTTCCTGCACGCTTCGCAGTGGTCGCGGCTCTGCCGAAAGTGGTTATTCTGGTTTTGAGAGGTGGTCACATTAATGTGACTGCACTGTGTAGATTCGACAAGGGCATCAACAAGAGAGTGCAACAAGGAATGAAATCAGATTCTATATAATCTGGTACATTGCAGTCCATATATCAGAAGGAAGCCCAAATGAAATGTAAGCAAATAATGCAATAACTGTCCTGATACTGACTTAGAATACCTTAGAAAGTAAGATTATGGTAATGAGAGGGGACAGTAAAATCTAAGCCAGGCAGTTATACTACTTGAAGAACATGATATGAAAGAAGACGCTTTCGGAAACGAGAGATACTGAATCGGAGGATCGAGGATAGTAAATTAGGATGTTTTGGGCATATAAAGAGGATAGAGAAATAGATAAGGGCAAAAAATAAGAGCTAGAGTAAGATGGTTGGATGCAGGAAAGAACAGTATACAATATTATAGAGGAAGAGTGATGAACGGAGAGAGGAGGTGGAAAAGTGTCATACAGACTGGAACAGGATAAATCATACAGCTAGTGACCACTATGGAAAAATATAAAGATGTACTTCAAACAGTTATAAGAAAGTACTGAAGTCTATCAATATTAGTTTGGATGTATAGAAAAACTTAACAGGACAAAATAACAAATTAATTTAACGTGGATATAGCCAACGTTTAAGGGTCGAAATCTTCCCATGCGTTAATCAACAGTCATTGTAGAAGAAAAGACAGTATAAACTGACGAGAACTGGTGGTGGTTTTTGACATGTTCGCGGATATTTTAGTCTCTGAGTTACATGAGAATATCCTGTACCAAACAAGCCGTATACCCCTGCAGGTAACTTGAGTGCAAAGTGTATGTTCAAAAGTGACGTGGCGCGTGCTCCTGGCTGCCTACCTGGGAGACCTGTACGGCGCAGCTTCAACATCTCCTGCCAACGGTGTATACTAGGGGTGGCCGACCCAAATGATCTTAAGGGCCACTTTGGAAATGCATCATAACTCCGCGGGCCGCATATAAAATCATATACCCTCATAGAACTTTTTAAAACTCTTTGTGTGGAGCACAGCACTTTATGGTAGCGAAACATGGACTTAGGAAAACCGGAAATAAAGAAAATTGAAGCATTTGAAATGTGGTGCTACAGAAGAATGCTGAAAATTAAGTGGACAGACAAAGTAAGAAATGAACGAGTTTTGGAAACGGTGGGTGAGGAAAGAAGTTTATGGAAGAAGCTTACAGAAAGAAGAGATAGGCTGGTAGGTCATATTCTGAGACATACAGGATTGGTTAATTTGTTAGTGGAGGGAACAGTCGAAGGTAAGAACTGTAGAGGAAGACAGAGATTAGAATATATGAAGCAGATAATTGAGGACGTGGGCTGTATGGGGTATGTAGAAATGAAGAGGTTAGCACAGGATAGGAAGGATGGAGGATTGCATCAAACCAGTCGAAAGACTGACGACAGCAAAAAAAAAAAAAAAAAAAAAAACCTTCATATTAGATTTAGACCCACTGAATACTTATTTTTTTGAGTAAAAAATTGAAATATAATGAGTTATGATTATTCTGTTTCCTATTATTCTTACATGCAAACATGCACTCACTTAGAATATTGTTGTTCTGTATGGGGTCCCCATCAAAAGGGGTTATTGGAGGCATTAGAGAAGGTCCACAGAAGAGCCGCCCGATTCGTGACAGGTATATATAGCTGGAGGGAAGGTGTAAGTGCGATGGTGAAGGAGTTAGGTTGGGAAGACCTGGAACACCGAATGCGTTGCTCTCGACAGAAGCTAATTGAAAAATTCACGACTGACATAGTTCGGAATGACAGCAAACAAATATTGCTACCAACAACATTCGTAACTCGGAATTAGCGCGAAAATAAGATAAGAGAAATCAGGGCTAGAACCGATTCTTTTCTGTATTCATTTTTTCCACGAACAGATTAGGGAATGGAATAGAAAGGATTTACCGGGCTAGTAAACTTAAAATCCGACAGGAGTAGCTTTCGATAAAGCTCTCCGGCCATCCTGATCTGGGTTTTCCATGGTTTTCCCAGATCACTCCACGCGAATGCTGGGATGGTTCCTCACAATAGCCCATGGTCGCCTCCTGCCATATCCCGTATATTCCCTTCCAAACTATTACCCTTTCGGATAGGTGCAATGCACCCTCCACCACACACTTTTAGTGAATCGCGGAGTAATAGTAATAGTAAATAACATAAGAATAATGATACTCATAATTTCGACACATAATTTTTGAATATTGTATGGATGCACAAATAAGTATTTTTTTTTAATTCTTTGATTTTCACTACTTTGGCCATTATAAAATAAATATATTTTTTTAATTGTGATGAATCTCAAGGGCCAGAAAAATGTTCCAAGCGGGCCACATGCAGCCCGCGGGCCGCGGGTTGGCCACCCCTGGTGTATACAGTCATCCAGAAATACTAACAGCAGACCATATTAATTAAGTCAAGACGGCTGGTGACAACTTTTGTAATCACTCAGTACAGAAGAATACCACAGAACTGAAGGTTTCCAACGCACCAGTCAATTTGATATAATATTATAGTATGTGATAGACACTGCAACTATGAAACAAGTAGTTTAGGTACATATCGGTATATATATATCTCTCATCTGAATCATATTAATTAACTCAATTAAAATTAACGTATCCCAGTAATTGTTCCTGCATTGCGTATCGCGCCATCATAGTGGACTTAATGACACGATTGTTTTCTATCTATACCCACGGCAAGATAGACCCGCCGCCCTCAATGTAATGTTAAATAGCCTTCGTTGGTATTAGAACGTTAGGATGGAAGATGGGGTAAACTTTTTTTCCTTATGATTCCTGTACACTGTGTGGGTCAGTTTTTAAAACTAGCATGAAAATTTTTTCTTTTTTAACCATCAGTATTCTTTGATATTTTCCACCTTTGAATGATTTCAAGTCCACATATACAAGATAGGTGAGATATTATTCGAAATAAACTTTATATTTCAAATTTTAATTATTTCCAGAGCGTCTTTCTATGCAGGATTTTACAGTATATAATACGTCGACGGGAATGAACAGATCAATATAAGATATAGTATCGCCTTTTGAGTTCTTGGCAGTTACTTAAAAGGTCATGCATCTTATAGTAATGTTCCTTACGTACAGTAACGCCTGAGAGATCTGCATCACTCACTTCTCAGTTGTGCGTCATACAACAGCTGTTACTGTGGTTCCCACTTTCTCGAATCCCGTACACAGGTCTCCGTTCGGAGCAAATTCGTGAATCGCTTGATGCCAAAGATAATCCGGTTTACTAAACAACGTCCAAATAAAAATGAGTAATGTCCGGAATATCTCTGAAGACAACAGCATCTGAAAATTCATTGTTCAAACAATATGTAACTAAACTTCACTGTCAAGTTTAATGCATTATTCAGCTCTCATAACACGAGTTATTTTCTAGGGTTCGGGGCCTTCTCTGACGCTACATGTAGCAAGCTCTCGTCCGTATCATGAAAAGACAAAACGGGAAGTTTTCACAATAGCAGTAAATAACCTGAAACTTACAGTGAAATATCTGAATAGCTAACAATAACTAATGTAATAGGCTTCCATTTCGTACTTTATCCTTCATACCCAAGGGAACAACGAACTGCAAACATTTTCTGACTTCATGAATCGATACGTCATTTATGTTCCGATATAAGGTTGTTGCTGTCCTCGGAACTATAATCCCGTAACAGTAGACCTAAACAGAACTTACCGAACACTGACAACAAATCTTCTCGGGTTTGCAGCCGGTTTTTATTAAAAAGCGACAAGCTTTCGGCAACTAGCTCAGCAGCCACCATCAGATCAATTATGTACCGGCGATCTTGCCGTTACGAATACCAGATCGCCGGTACATAATTGACCTGATGATGGCTGCTGAGCTAGTTGCCGAAAGCTTGTCGCTTTTTAATAAAATCCGGCTGCAAACCCGAGAAGATTTGTTGCTATTTATTCGCCGGGAAAGCCTACACTCACATATTACCGAATACTCTTTGCTTTACTAACAATGCCAGCACAGTATGTATACTCCGTACTATCATTTGTAGTGGAAAAGCCTGAACACTTCAAACTTAATGCTGACATACATAGCCATAATACTAGGAACAAATATAATATTCACAAGGATTACAAATCACTGTCAATTTTACAGAAAGGGTTAACATTTACTGGAGCTTCCTTATTCAATGTCTTACCAACAGAAATTAAATGTTATCTACAAAAACCCAACAACTTTAAGTACAAACTGAAAGAGTTTCTGCTTCAGAATCCATTTTACTCTGTGAAAGAATTTTCTTCTTGGAATTTGGTAACTAAGAATGACTGATAAAATAGTATATATGGTGTATGGAAGGGGAAGGTGACAAAGTTGTCCACAATTACTAAAATGATATATGGTTTTTCTTTCTGTTGAAACTTTTGACAAATGAAGTAATTACACTGTTTACAATATTTCACTCATATATAGTAACTACCATCGGATAGCATGCAGTCAAAAACTGCTGTGAAAAATTATGATACTAACAGGTTTTTAAGTAATTGACTGCTTATGAGTTGTGGTAACTGGTTGGTAAGAAAATAACTGGTTGTTAGATGCTGGTAACAAGTGTATACACTGTTCCACATAATAAGTATTAATTAACTCGGGATTGCATTTGTAGATTACAGGAAATATTGCTTATACTAATGGGTCGTAACTAACTTGTTGTCAATATATAATAATATTATCAATTATACAGTAATATTGACATTACTAATAAGTGTATGTACTGTTCCACATCCCCGAGATTATTCTCACATGGGATCAAAGTGAACATATCTATCTATCTATCTATCTACTATCTATCTATCTATCCATCTATCTTTATGGAAAACATGTGGGCGAAGATTAAGAACAAAAGTAGGTTTAAGTCTGTCATTTCCAGCGATCAGTTTTCTTTGCGATTACCAGTAAAAAAGTAACACTCAAAACAAGTGGCTAAATTATAATTTCATGAAATTTACATACCTCAATTTATTATGCTGCGTGTTTTATGGCCTTCCAGAACTAGATATCAATTAAGCTGCACCCATCCACTCAAAGAGAACCTGAGGCAGAAGAAAACATATATGGTTGGATAAGTCATTCGATATGAAACTTAGAGAGGCACAGTGGGAAAAACATAATGTAACAGTATGAGACTCATTGTACAGATTAAGCATAGTCCGTGTTTTGATAATTTCTTAGTTTTGACTGTCACTATGAAGACAATAAAACTTCAATGTTCTGTAAATAGCCGACCTCGGAAACCGTGCAGTTTAGAAAACGTTTCTCCTTCTGCTAGACTGTTATCACAGGAGTTGCGGGATTGCCTCGCGAAGTAATGTCCCGCCTCTAGATTGACAACGCTGACCTCTCGTCATCTCGGCCGAGTGAGAGGTATAGCATAGGTAACCAAAGCGAAAACATGACACGCCTTGCAACAGCACCGTCAAAACTCCCTTACACAATATTATTCATGGAATTTTAATCTCTGATTAATGATCTGTACATATTCATGTATCAGAACTTTTAATTTACACCTGGAGTGTTTTAGTAAGCATTTGATTCTTAGCAATGGGCAAACCAGGCAACCATAAGTTTACAGATTTACTATAGAAAGTGTTATTTGTATTCTATCATAAATCAATTAATTCTGGTTACTGTTTAAAAATGAATTTGGTTCGTAGTTAATCAGAAATAGAATTCCAGTTATTTCATTATTACAGACAGGAGAATTTTCCACACTTTCATATTATACACATTATTTTCAACTTTTTTCTTCTTTTCGTCCTCTTTGCACCAATACAACTGGAGTATCAATCATTTTTGTTTGGTAGACGTTCTTATTTCCTGAAATGTTAAGCACTGAACTTCGTCAATGTAGCTGCTGCAATTATATCCATTCATCTCCTGGAGTCGACCAAAACGATACCTACGTTTCAACATCGATGCTTCAACAAGGCTCATAATAAATCTAATGGATGATTCTTTTGCACTTATTTAACACTTAACCAGTCCATATTAATATCCTGAAGCAAATAAGAATTCCTATGTTCTTGTATAAATACAGTAATAAATTTTACTAAACATTATCTTTATGCAAAAGAATGAAGCTCATACATATATATTACTCAAAATAAAAAACATTCTACTCCTCGCGGAGACAATCTCCTGCAATTCAACAGAAAGATTAATACACGAATGTAATAGATTTGTTTATTTTGAGTCGCTTTCTCTAAATCAAATAATGTTCTCCTACCGCAATGAACAATTTTACAAAAACTACGTTAATGTACATTATATGAAAGGAATTAGTGCGTGTGGGTTGCCAAGCAGGCGTCTTGCTTGTGGTCCCATTAGTCAATTCCCTTTGTTCAAAAAGTACCTGTGGTTGAATGGAAAATCTAAAAACAAGTTCCTGAACGTCGCAGTGATCCGCCGCGGGTGCGATGCAAGCCAGCGAAATTTACACAGCATCAGCATCGTACGTGAAGACGTACTATTCGTCTACCAATGGCAGGGCAGAAGCGTGCTGCCCTCGCTATAAACGGCAGCATCCCAGTACTCTTTCGATTAATCCATTTTTAATGTCTTTAAAAGAGAGACTTGGGTTTTGAGTGGACATACTTTCAGGAAACATTCATTCCTTGCTTAGTACGAATACAGTGTTTATTAGCGTTGCAAACTCGCACTGAGGAGCATGATCGATGTTTCAGATACGACTACACGTCTTGTCATTCTGCTTGGAATAGAATGAAGGCAGCAGATAATCAGTTCTTTTGTGACTGTAACACGTAGATCCGGGAGTCTACGGCAAGAACCGCAGAGTTCAATATGAAGCATCCACAATGTAACTACAACTTTTGGCACCACAATACAGGAGATAAATTGTAGGCGTCGTGGCAGAAGATATAAGTAGGATAACCAGCGCTTATGACTTCTCTGGTAGCCAATTGACCACCATAGAAGTCATAAGGACACACCTCGAAACGTAAATAAAAACAGTGTACTCTAAAGGTACCTCGACCAAAGGCGAAACGCGTCCGTGAGTAAATAATATCCAAAAACAGTTGCATTGGCGTATTTATTAAATAAATAGTATAAGCCCGTGACTGTTTTTTTTTTTTTTTTTTTTTTTTTTTTTGCGTCTCGTCACGGGTCTAGAATATTTCCAGTTTTTAAGATGAAAGATTATGATTGGTTGAATTGATTTGACCTAATATAAACTTGACCTGTGTTTCAGGGTGAATAAAATCTCTGAGCTTGAACTCGGAAGCATTAAGGTAGGTATTAAATACGAACAGGGACGATAGCGCAATCGTATAATTGCTGAAATACAAACTTGACTTGTATTTGACCCTTAAAGTATACTCTGCAAAATCTAAAAAAATCCTGTTTGTTTTAAAAGCATCACATTGTTTTTTTATTGAGACTGGGAAAACACGCATAATGTAATCATTGGTCACAGTATAACGGCCAGAGAACTTAATACACATTCCATATTATTAAACAGTTGAGGAACTCCGAAGAAATGAATTGCCAGAATAGTTGATTCGGTAACATATTTGGTCTGATGTCCACTTAATATAACCTAATAAGTCACGTACAGCGAACGTGAACAAAGACCATTAACTAAAGTGGTAAGTAAAATACCTAAAAACAAGTAAACCGTAATGCATAAACTTTGGTCATGCGACAACATTAGTGAAAGTTTTAATTAAATTGAAATTTATCCTAAGCCAGAATGACAATTGGCATTCGTGGTAACAGCAGATACTATGAGTAATTTAAGCTTTTTAAAGTTTTTTTTTAAAGTTGCTTTCATTAGCAGATCCACCTTTTTTTAGCCGTAAAATTTATCAGTATATCTTTTAACCATGAAACGCTACGAAAAACAAACATGATGAATGTATTATGACAATTAATTTGGTAGCAGATGCTTATCTATTAAACTGTGGACAACAACACGAATTTCTTCTTATAGTATCTCTGTTCGCTGTTTTGCGAGCAAAGGCTGACACGTAATACCGTTCTCCTGCCAATAGCTATCGAGATGAGTGAAAGAGTGACCTTACGGAATTATATAGTAGATAATTACTAGTTTAAATTAAATTAGAGATGTAGGTTTGACCCCGGACCCCGTTGTACCTATCCGTGAGCGGTATGACGATCGACCGACAGCCACACTGCGCCCAAAGTAAACAAGAGAGTTGGAGCCTGCAATCTATCATCGGTTGATATCAGTAACCTGTAGCCGCTGCGTGTCGGAGCCCCGGCAGAGTACATTATCGAGCAAACTAAGGCCCGGGGGTAAGCGGCGGCAATTACTAAATTCCCGTCCCGAACGCAGCTGCCGGGCAGTAAATCAGGGGCGTTTATCTCCGGCAAACACACGATTCCCCCGCAGTCGCAGCCACCACCTCGTGCACGGCTCCGCGCCGCAATATCAGTAAACGGAGCCTCTAACAGTGCTCACTAACTGTGAATTAAATTTAAGAATTCACTGCCTTCTCCTTTTTTTATGGTGTTTAATGCCTTGAATACAGTCAGGCATTAAAGAAGGAGATAGTAGAAGCTTACAGAAAGAAAAGACAGGCTGGCAGGTCATTTTTTTAACTGCTTTTACGTCTCTCAACATCGAGGTCTTTAGAGACGGGAAAGGATGAGGGGCAAGGAATGGGAAGGAATTCGGCCATGACCTTTTTAAGGAAGCACACCGGCATTTGCCTGGAGTGATTTGGGAAACCATGGAAAACTCAAATCTGGATGCCAGGACGGGGATTCGAACCACCGTCCTCCCGAATGCGAGGCCAGAACGCTAACCGTTACACCACCACGCTCGGTGGCAGGTCATATTTTGAGACACGCTGCATTGGTTAATTTGTTAGTGGAAGGAACAGTCGAAGGTAAGAACTGTAGAGGAAGACAGAGATTAAAATATATGAAACAGATAATTAACGACGTGGGTTGTAAGGAATATTTAGATATGAAGAGGTTAGCACAAGATAGGAAGAGATGTAGGATTGCATGGAACCAGTCGAAAAACTGATGACAGCAAAAAAAAAAAAAAAAAAAAAAAAAAGAGGACAAATTACGTCTGTTCTATTCCTAGAACGTTTTTTACATTATCTAGCTGATTATGAAGAAACAGTCTTTAGTTTGGTGGCAGCACAGAAAGCAGCATAACACACCATATCAAGCAGGTAGTTGAAATACTAGCTAATAGTCAATGCTTTATTATAAAATTTGACACTTTTCGAATGCGTCAAGTTGTAAACTTACTTTTTGGGTTTAGAACTGCGTCACTATTACTGCTAATACCAACTTGTAGGTCCTAACCTGTGGCCCTTACTGCTACTTCAGGTTAATGAGGCAGCAGCAACAGTAAGACAGTATTAAACCAGCAGAGTAAGTACAATTTTAAAGCCTCATTACTTATACTAATGCCTGCGGAAGTCACTATGAATTACTCTCTTAAGACTATAAACTCCTAAACCACAATTGATACATTGATTAATGCCTAAAGGTTCGGAGACACAATATTTTTGTTTTGTTTGAGCTTTACGGTTCTTCGAAGTGGAAGTTATTACAGCCGGGAGAGCATTGGAGACTGGAAGGAATTCGGTCACGGACTTGTTGAATGAATCATCTTGACATCTGCATCGAGAAATTTTGATAAACCATGGATAACCGAAACGTGGAAGACCGGACTGATAATCGAACTGACGCCCTACGAAATGGCAGTTCCAAAAATTAACCGCTCACCCAACAGGCTCTGTGAGCCTTAAAGCTTTAAAACCGAAGTCTGACTATGTTGAATCCTGAACGCGCGAGTCTCCTGCTGTTAGAAAATACTTCACGCATGAAAATTTAAACTGAAAGTACCTATTAAAGATTATAAACAATGTGTACTAATAATATATTCGTTAAATAATAATGACGTGGGTAAAATTTAAAACGACCGCAAATAATTCATATTTATTGAGACAATAATATACCTGTTTCGTCTTATGATGCGCATGCCCGATTCCGGACGTAGGAGGTTACCGTGGAGGAAGTACCACTTCGCACGAACTCTTTTTGGAGGATTTACTGAGGATATTTCCCACTGCCTCCCCCAGTGTGTGTTCGTATGTGGTAGTGTAGGCGTGGATGATAGTGTGTGAAGGGAGAGGCTGAATCCCGGCGCCGTACTTCTCAAGTTTATTCTTCAGAAAGACGACAAGGGTCGCCAGACGTAACGTCCCCATCAGCAGCGTCGTATGCCCTCACTGCGGAGAGGTTTGGGATTTAACCCAGGACTTTGGTGCACAATCTGGTGATTAAGAACTGTTATCACTGCTTCTCTTCCCTGTCTGCCAAGTCCTGATGATGGAAACCATCACTTGGATTCGAACCAGGAAATACCTTGTCAGCGCCGGACACCACCACGACTTCGCAACCAACTGAGCCAACGCAGAGGGCATTAATATAATGGCGATAGATAGTAATTATGTGATTTTGGGAGCGATTGTACTAGCCTGTTCTTACAAAATAACAACCTCTCCTTCATGTAATGCAACCTTTTTCCACGGATGAGGCATTGGTGACTAAAAGATTCTCGATATAAGGAGTCAATGCCAATGGTCTCCGGGACGGATGATGGAGGAGAGACAGTGGTTCAGGGTGTTCTCTTGCCTATTGGGTTGAAAACGGCCCTTTAAAGGCTGATCAATTAGAAATGATCAACAGTGTGGCGATCGAGAACGCAACAGAAAGATATTACATTGAAGACCGAAAGGGTATGCTGAGCCCATTTAATCCTCTCAGCTTAAGGCTACTTCCAGGTTAAAATATTCCGAAGGTAAAATTGTCCCCCAAACAGATATCCGAATGGGGACTTCTCAGGGTAGAGAATCAGAGCAGATAGAAAACTTTATGAATCGGAGCGCAGTAAGTTTGAAATCTGAATGGGGCAGGTAGATTAAAGTACTTAAAAAAAGAGATGGAACGACTTATGTTAGATGTGTTTGGGATTAGTGAGATTAAGTGGAAAGATGCAAGGGATTTTTGGTCTGGGAAATGAAGAATAATTAACATAAAAGCTACCAGTGGAGTTAATGGTGTGCAACTTGTACTGAACAAGAGTAAGGAAAAAGGTGTATTATTTTGAATAGTTCATCGACATGATTCTTTGGTGAAAGTAGAAACTAAACCTGCACTAACCGCGTTAATACAAATATATATGCCACCGCCACAAGAAGGTGATGAAGAAATAGGGATTAAATCGAAGAATTAACAAAATTTAATAATCATGGGTAATTGAAACATAATGGGAGTAGGCTAAGAGGGGAGTTTTGGTTTAGAAGAAATAAATGAACGAGGAAGCAGGTTGTTTACGCAGGAGCTGATGAAGTTTGACTTCAGGCTGATGGTTATGAAGTGCAGACTGAAATCAATCACAGCAGTTTCACAAAGTTCCTGGGTTTGAATATAGGATAACAAGTTGAACTAGAAACAATATATTCAGCAAGTTTATTTTTTTTTACAAAGCCTTAATTACGTAACATTATTACTGAGGATAATAGCTAGAATCGTAGAAACAAGGAACTTCGTATATTTTGCATCCCTGCTCACTTACAGCATCTCCCGAGGAAACTCTTCACAAACAGAGAAGGTACTTAAGTCACAAAATCGTTATCTAAAAATTATTTGTGGAACAAGTCCACGGACATCATGCAGACATCTTGGTGTACTTACATATACTCTCTACTGTCTTTCGTAGCAAAAAAGTCTGAAGACTACAATCTTAAAATATACATCACAAAGATTACAAGTCATTGTCAATTATACAGAAAGGATAACATTAACTGAAAGTTCTTCATCCAATGTCCTATCACAAAAAATAAAATGTTATTTACGAAAACATAACTACTTTAAATCCAGGCTGAAAGAGCTCTTGATCAGAACCCATTTTACTGGCGAAAGAACTTTATTCTTGGAATCTGGTAACTGAAGATAACTGTAAAAGTACTGTTTGTTTGGTGTTTATAAGGAAAGGTGGCAAAGTTATTCAGTCACTAAAATGATGTAAGAAACTGTTTATAAATGGAGCAATTAGATTATTTGGAAATTTCTTTCATATATAAATGGGGTATTACGTATTTGCAACCAACAATTGGAAATTGGCTGTACCAGTGGGAAGTAACTAACTGGTTATCAGTAGTTGGCAATGCTATTGGTTTGTTAATAATTGTATGTATTGTTCCACATCCACGATACTATTCTCACATGAGATCAAACCAAACATGTCTATTCTAAGCTAATGTAGCGGAAGGAACAGTTGAAAACATGCAGAGCAAGATTGAGATTGGAAAGATATGAAGTAGATAAAATGAGGACGTAGATTGTAAGGGATTAGATGAAGAGGCTAACTCAAGGTAGGACGAGATGGAGGATTGCATCAAACAAATCTAGAGATTATTGACACACACACACACACACATAATGCGAAAAATACTCAGAATGTTTTAGGACAGAGCACGAAACTAAACTAGAAGCTGAAGAAATATTTGTACGATTGTTCCATAATATGGTATACAACATAAGTTGAAACCTGATGGTCTAACTCTGCAAGCGTTAATCGGAGCAGTAACTAAGCTAGCACTGTGGCGAGCGTACCGTCTATATAGTTCGCGTCTGACGTCACTGCTATGAAGCGTAACACGTCCCTCTGTATCTCCACTAATCAATTAACGCACGGTACGGCTCAATCAAGGCGCTCATCTCCATACAGACGGCACTGCGTCTGACAAAGGTTATACCCTGGAGGAGCAGCTAAACCACGGATTAACACCTTACAGTCAACACAGGGGCGGCCAAATCTCGCCGAATCCACGCATAACTCAAACAAATGAAACTGCGCGCTCAGATAAAGGAACAGCCCCTGTAAATTTTACCTATCATGCGATTGAATGTGAATTGCTGGTAATTTAGCGCTATCACTAGATGAAAGATGATGAGTCGAAGCTATGATTTCTCGTGAAAACAAAGCCGAACAACAAATCCCGGTAGAACGCCAAAGCTGTAGCAGATGGAAGATGTTACTGGACAATCCACGTCCTGTGTAGCAGGCGGGTTTCGCGAACCAATGTCGCATTTAAGAACTGATAAGGGAGCGTCTATAAACCACGTAGCTCCATTTTGTCCTCCTGTGAGCCCCCCTCCCCCCACGTATCCCAACGTGGCTTTTGTGTCTATCCCCCCTCCCCCTGACCCCACGTAGTACGTAGCTTCCTTTCCCTATTGACGCTTTTGACTCTGTACCACATAAACGACTCTTAGCGAAGATTCGAGCGTACGGTATATCTGATCAGATTTGCGAATCGATACGCGATTTTCTAACTGGTCGGTCACAGTATATCGTTGTTGACGGGGAAGCCTCTTCTAAGCTAGATGTTACTTCGGGCGTTCCTCAAGGAAGTGTAATAGGACGACTTCTTTTCTTAATTTTTATAAACGATCTCGGTTAATTGCAGGTTGCGATTTTTTGCGGATGATGCACTTATTTATAGGGAAGTACAGAGGAGAGCCGTTCGATTCATGACTGCTAGTTACAGTCCTTACGTAGGTGTCACAGAGCTGATACGTGGGTTGGGATGGGATTGTTTGGCGGACAGACGACGTTGTTTTCGTTTGAATTTGCGAAAATCTTTAATTTACGAGTGCAACGAAATACTTCTTCCGCCAACCTATTTAGGTCGCAATGACAGGAGGGATAAGATTCCAGAAATAAGATGCCGTATTGATTCATTTATGTATTCCTTCTTTCCTCGTTCTGTTCGGGACTGGACTGCACAGAATTAGGATTGGTGCTTAGCACCCTCTGCCACCCTCAGTATTTGTGATTTGCAGAGTATAGATGTAGATTGATTCCAGCGGACATTTTGTTCTGTTTTCGCCTGTCAGACTATCGAAAATTACATGCAGAGATAGTTAAATGACGGATATAAATATTCACATGCTGCTGTGACAAATAATATGAATAAAAATCTACGTGGCCTGGCTCGGAATTCCCTCCCCCCCCCCCCCCACCCCACGTAGCCCAGCGTAGCTTTTCAGCCAACCCATCTCCTCCTAGACCGAGCCACGTAGTTTATGGACACTCCATAAGGGGAAATGACCGGTGTAAGAAGTTCACTGATGATATAAGATCGAATTATGTTTAGCTGCAATCACTAAAAATACCAGGTGTTTTGCTGAATTTCTTTAGATCTTCTTCGGATCTACTATACCGGGAGATTTATACAATATTTTACTTGTAACACTACACGTTTCCGCACATGGGTTCCCAGTTTGCTCAGTGTTCTGTACAAAAACCTAAGAATCAGAGTTGCTGACCAACCGGTATAAAGTCGATTGCGAAATCCACACATATATAATGTTACTAATCTCCTGTTCACAAAATCGACAAAATCTAAACATAATCGAAAATTAAATAAATTCTCTGTGAACAAGAAAAGAGAAAAAGTTGAGAGTTAAACATCGAGCGTGGTGGGTGAGCGGTTAACGCTCTTGCCTCACAATCGGGAGGACCACGGTTCGAATCCCCGTCCGCGTCCGGGCATCCACATTCGGATTTTCCATGGTTTTCTCAAATCACTCCAGGCGAATGCCTGGATGCTTCCTTCAAAACACCACGGCTGAATTCATTCCCGTTCCTTGTTCCAAGTCCCACCCCGCCTCTAATGACCTCGACGTAGACGTAAAAAAAAAATAGTTAAACTTCTTATTGTTGTCACTTACATGAATTTCTATGCTAGACTGGCGCAATGTAAAATAATTCCTTTTATCTCTGAATGTATTTTTTTTAATCGCTTAAGTACTAGCTAATCTCGGCCGCTGAGGATTCCGTACCGTGTGTACAGGTATTGTTCCATTTTTCAATAACGGGCACAGCTGATAAATTTATATGTGATTATCGCATAAATTATAATAATCCATTATTAGTTTAGTGGAATTGTCTTTCGAATGGCGCTCACTAACCAGTAACAATAAAAATTTAAGTGAAAATAATTAGGTTGTGATTTTCAGCTAGCTGTAAACCTAATGAAGACAGCAGAGCCGGCTGTCTAAGCGTTGTCTTTTTACGACGCTATTCGGCTGAACTCCTGTGAAGATTTCATTTAACAAATTCATCAACCAGTTCAAAAAATTATCTATCGAATAATATATACTTTTGGAAAAAATGTACTGGAGAATCAAGGCACCTAAAATTAGTCTTTTTTATTTTACTTGCAAAAACCATAAAGTCCAACACGATAGCTATGGTTTTACCATAATATATAGGAGACATATCAACGTAAATTACGATTAGTTTCGGAAATAAACGTTCACAATTTAGTGCAATAAGAAAAAACTCAAGTATTTTTAGAGTTTGTGGGTTGCCAGTTTCCAAATCGATACCCATTAAGATTATCTAAAAACAAAATTGTTCAACCCATCGCTAAGTCACCAATATTATTTGCATTCCATAATTTTCCGAACTTTACATTATAGTCGTGTTGGGGAAATAAGACCTAAATTAGCAAACAATTAAAAAATTATACATTAAAGGGTTCAGACGTTCAATTGGACAAATAAGTGATTTCAGAAGGGAACTGATGCGGAAAAAAAGTATTACAACAGTAAAAATTCAAAATATTTAATTTGGTAGGTTTTTCAATGTTTTAAAACGTCGCTTATAGAGATGTTCGTTCATTACAGTGATAAAACATTATAAAGTTAATAAAGTCGATTCCCCTATCCGAGATCCTGATAATTCTAAATGATCCTAAATGGAGTCATGGTGTGGCGATAAATTTGTTTTCGCGGTGTGTTTGATGTGTCGATAACTGTGAAGAGTCATTTTTTTCTGCACTTGAAGGGAAAAGAAGGGAGACCGTGAAACACGGTACCGTCGATTTCAAGTCACTCAATTCGAACTGCAGAGGATTTGGAATTTATCCATGCATTAGGTACTCAATTTAGTAACTGGGAAGTATAGACCCCCACTCCAAATCCAGAATGATGAGAATTTGCAACGCCACTGAAGCTCGAACTAGTCTTTCCCGTCTTGAGCGCCACAAATCCGTCATTGTCGTGACAACCTCGAACAACTGGGAATATTTAACAGCGTAGGACTTTTGCTGCCTGAGGACGCCGTTTACTGTTAATGTTACTTTATTAGATTAGCAATGACAAAAACAATGCTTTCAACAAATACGGAATTTACCGGAACTAGAAATAGAATTACAAAGAACCGCATGAAAATTCATTCGCAGATCTTGAAACACAATCTCAGCGAATTTCAGGTTGACTAAGTATGCAGGGAGAGTTTAGAATTTCTAAGTAGAGGTCAGAATTGCCAGAAAGTCCACATGATGACTGAGCATCAGTTTGGTAAGGAATTCGCTTTTCTCTATAGATAATCCCTCTACGTTAAAATAGCATACGCGGAGGGTGTTTCCTAAACCCTGAAGAGGGCTATTTGTTTTAATACTCATGTTTGACTCTTGTACGCCTCCGATCGGTTTACTCTTTTGGAGACAGTGCGTCTTCTCGTGGACTCAGATCGTGCGCGTCTCGGTTCTCCGTTCGGTTTGCTGTCTGGACACGGTGCGTCTACTCGTGGACTGTGATCTTGCGCGTCGCGGTTATTCGCTCGGCTACCCGTGATCATCTCTATCCACGGCTGGGCCGTCTCGTCTTCGGCCCACCTCCGGTATGCCCATGATGGCCTCTGCGTTTTTTTTTTTTTTTTTTTTTTTTTGTAACTGCTTTACGTCTCTTTTTAACATCGAGGTCTTTAGAGACGGGAAAGGATGGGGGGCAAGGATGGGGGCAAGGAATGGGAAGGAATTCGGCCATGGCCTTTTGAAGGAAGCATCCCGGCATTTGCCTGGAGTGATTTGGGGAAACCATGGAAAACACAAATCTGGATGCCCGGACGGGGATTCGAACCACCGTCCTCCCGAATGCGAGGCGAGGTGGCCTCTGCGGCCGGCGTGTGGATACAGCAACTTGTATAGGCGTCTTTGGTGTCAACTGAATAGATTTCGCACAGGTCACGGAGAGTACAATAAAACCAAACATAAGAGGGGTCTCCGTGAAGATAGGTTGTGTGACTGTGGTGGTATCCAAACTGCTGAGCACATTGTGATGGCCTTTCCCATTTCTGACGGTCTCTCCACTGCCTTCCTCCGATCAACTTCCTTGATTTCCATGTATTTCGCACCTAATCAATTGATGCTATGCATGGTCTTCAGACAGATTTCCCTTTCTTCCCATTGTTCAAGAGCACTAAATTCCGCATTTGCTCCCATCCTTTCTCATGAAATGACGCAAACATTGCATTCTTTTCTTCGTTTACCTTGCTTCCCAAGTAAATGAACCACTCCATTCATTCCAGTATTTAGCAATAGGGTGACACCTTCTTTGATGGATCAATGTTTCTTAGTAACTACATTATTTTAGTTCTTTCGTCACTCTCATAGCACTGTAGAGGATATATTTTATCATTTCAGACTATCTGAGGTTTCATTCAGGTTCACAAAAGTGTTAGCTCCAGTGGCTGGTGCAAGTGAGTGAAAACAGTGATCAGTACCTCAGCGCATTACATCTGGCCGGAATTGCATGTTCAGTTGAATTCACTCTACAGCGAACAACGAGCGATGTTTTACACTTGATTCTGATTTACGGAAGCAGCAAGGCAGCGTCGCGCCGCCTACCGATCGGTTGGAACTAAGTACCCATCCATTCTCGTCATAACCACCGTCTCAGAAGTTTGTCAGCTAGGAAATCTAGCGCTTGCTCGCACACCAGGCTGTATTCAGAGCTGAATTTAACTTGTAATGGCAGTATTAATAAGGTTGCAGTAAACGGGTCTTTTAGCGGATTCGATATTTAATTATAACAGAGCAGTAGCAAAACCCGTATGATCCCTCTGATTTTAAGCAGCCCAAATATAGGTGTCAGTGAGCAAAGGAAGAGTTGAATATTCAAGGAGAAGCTACTTCACAAGTCTTAGGGAAATTTGTGACATAACGAATTTAACAGAAGAACAGAACATCCACTACAGTCATCCAACAAGTAGGGATCTTTCGGTTCTGAACCGAAGTCTCGTGTGCTGGATAACAGAGGAATCCCATCGAGAACTTCAGTTCCGCAGGAGCGACGCTGATCTATTGGATCACGGAGAAGAACACGACAAAATAGTCAATTTATATGTCTGCTGAATAACAGGTACATCATAGCTACGTATCCTTTAAAGTCTCGGTGATACACCAAATCATCGTGCAGAGTCAGGCCGGCTTCGTTACGACACGGGCGTTTGAGAGCAATTGGATGCTCCTGCTATAATTGGCGCTTTGAAGATTTCAAGCCGTTCAACACTTCGTACGAACATTTCAACGCCAGTTCTTGAGTACGGCATGTTTGTCACCCGTCGCAGAGAACTTCCTGCGGTGATGCGACCAGAACAATTAACAGCTGTCTCGCTCTCAGGTGTCTGTATTGTTCAGTCAAGTTACTTTGATCTGTCGCGCTTTCTACCTCGTCCTTCTACCTACGTACGCTCCAATAACTACAGTTCCAATACAAAATAATTACTGCGCAAGGCGTTAAACATCGTTTGGGGACAGCAAGGGAGGGGTGGGGGGTGATCTCTCTCTCTCCATAGAATCTTATATCATAGACGTAGGAGTCTGCAGCAAGTCTACAGTGATTAATAGTTTCGACTTGCTCATAGCATTCTCAAAAATGTTGTATTGAAGGGAATAGGAAATAGAGGATGATCTAAAATGAGACAGAAGGTTGGTATAGTTGAAGATTGGAGCGAAAGAGTTGCTCGATTTAAATGTTTAAGAAAAGAATGGCAATGAAAATTTAAGAATTTTTCATTGTAATTAGAAATAACAAACGATGTAGAAAATGTAAAAATGAATGGTAAGTATCTAAGCCTATGTAATTTCGCTTTTTCTTCTTTTGATTTGCTCTAACGTTCCTTGCTGTCAACGGTTCAGAAGCCATTAAGGACGTTTCCACGTGACTGCTAAAAGCATCAGATTTCTACTAGCGTTAATTTAATGTTTTGTATCTCTGAGGGTGAAATTAGGATTCTCATAGCACTACTCCGTAATACTACAGAAAATCGCCTAAAACCCGTAATCACGATACCGAAACGCACGCGGCATGGCGGATTTCAGTCATATCTCCTCATGTCTGGAATTTCCGGGATTAAGTATTTAGAGGAACAAAAAATTCTTTGCCTGAGGCTGGTGACACGACGTCCATCTAAAACTGGGAGAAGTACGAACACACCTCGTTTGTTTCTGGTTGTAACCTGAGTAGCGACCGAACTGATTGTCAGATACGTCCATGGACTAACACTGATGAGCGCGAGTCAGAAGGTAAGTTGAGGTCAATTTTTCGACACAGTTCCATCTGTCCTCCAATGGGATTAGGGTGCTTTAATGTCTTCCGCATAAAACAATTTCTCAGGTGGGTTTAAAAATGAGGTAACAGTATATGTGACCCTCCAAATGCCAGCCCGACCGAAACTTTTCAATGTTGGGAAACGAGCAGATTTCTGAGGTGGTCAGAATGGGTCTTCGCATGAGCATTATTTTTTTCATGCTGCCCCTATACTTATATGCTTATGTAAGTTATTTGGTGACTTGTTTGTAAATTCAATAAAAACCAAACGATTATTTTAATGTGTCGGTGACAGTTGAACCACACACTCAAATTGCAGTCATGTCACTCAAAGACTTCGACTGCAAACATTGACTGGTGAAATGGCATCTTCTTTTACGATCTATCTGTTCCATTTCATTGGTAGCTGCTCGCATTTGATTCTCAATTTTAACATATGTCTCCATCGTGATTTCATCCATTACCAAGAAATCAAATAATCCTTAAAAACTGACACCAACATATTCCTTACAGGACGAACAGCCTTGCCCAACTTTGAAAAGGGATAACTGGCGTTATTTCACTGCACTGTTACTTTGTTTTTGGAGTAAAATGATTCGTCCAATCTTCGCCCACAGTCACAAATCATTGAAAAGATCTGCTGGATTTGCTTCAAGGGAGGCTAGTTTTTCCAGACACTCCTCAATATTTCTTGATCTTCTGTTAAGTGTTACGCCACCCAACTTATGACATGTCCAAGTATGCTTTCAGAATGCAATACAGTGAATTACCGGCAAGATTGTACGATTTCTTAAAAAATAAACCTTTATGTACCATACTCCCGAGTGTCTGCCACCACTGGCACTCATGCGCAGGAAACATCTGCAATGCTCGTAGTTCTGCCACGTTTAAGATCAGGTTTTAACCGTCTTGGCAGGAGCTTTCTTTTTTCATGCTGCCGCTATACTTGTATGCTTATGAAAGTGTTTTGGTGACTTCTTTGTAAATTCAATAAAAACCAAACGATAATTTTAATACTTTGTACAATAACAGACTCGCATAAACTACTAAAAACCGAACGAAAGTACAACAACAAAGGGCTTAATGCAAGAATCTACTAAAATCGCACTACAAACCAAAAAGCAGTATAATTTTTACTAAATATTCCTGTCAATAGCTTTATTTATATTCAATGTATTATTGCTATTATTCTTAATAACATCTCGTATTGTTCTTATTACGATTTATTTATGCATGACATCTTTTGTAGTCAATGTCAATCCTGAAAAGTGAAGTAATAATCAAATTATCAAATACATAAACAAAATTTGGATTTTAAAGCAGGACTTTCGTATACAATCTGGCGTGCCCCACATCCTCACCTATTCTGCTGGACAAGTCCACTACAAGGATTGATGCAATTTCAAAATGTGTCTCTGTTTCAGGAAAATATAATAAGAAAATATGATAAATTAGTAAAAATTATAATAAAATTGAATATAAATAATAATTGGATAGTCTGGGTAATAAAATCTATGGATAGGATGGTAAAATTTATTTTTACTTTGTAGTGGTTTTGCAAACACATTCTAGCGAGATGTGTTTTGAAGTCTGTTCCCCTCGTTCAAAAGTTTATCGCAATAAAAATGAATACCTGAACTCACGATATGTAAATACTATTTTGACTGTTCATCCGCATTTTAATAGTTTTTGAAACCCTGATATTTCTCTTCTGAAAATGTAAAAAAATATATTAAAAATGGGGGCACCTTAGTGGGTTGTAACGCCCACTGACGATAATCGAATGCAGTCACAGTGCTCCTAAAGCCAGCAGGGCTCGTTGTTTCTGAGAGCTTATATGAAAACTTCTTAAAACAAACGCATAAACTAATTTTTTTCTCCAAACCAGTTTCAATCATGAATGATGTGATCTATTTAGTCATGGAAATGTCGTAGACTCTTCAGGAAGTGGAACTAATTATCACGCCTGTTTGAATGACGAACTGCTAATCTTACGTGGAGAAATAAGTGCTGCCATCTGTCTGCTAAACGCGTAACTTGTGTTCGGTATGTCAGGTGTATTTTTTATTTTTGAAGTATGCAGTTTATAACGTGAAAGTTCGGGACCGCCCCAATAAAGGTGTCAGGATGGCCAGTACTCGGGGCCCGAGATTCGAACCGGAACCGGTTGTACATCCCCGATCCAGTGTAGTGGTGCGTTAACGGTGAAGAATAGTATTTTGACGCAAGAAAATTAATCACAAATCCACAAACGTTTATATTCGACCATTAGAGGTTACTGTAACTTCAGAATATTAGCTAACTGAAGACAAGCATTGCGCACATGGTGTAGTCCCCACACATTATGGGTATCAAGAACAGGAAATGGATGGTCTGCAAACGAGGACAGCAAGATTTGTTTGCGGAAATTAGCGTAGAACACAATCAGTAACTGATATGATAAAGCAGCTGAGTTGACAGTTATAGTAAAACAGGAAGCGAGTGCTTCTTGTATTTAAGGCATACCCTGATGACAAGCCTGGATGGACATTGGGAAAAAGAATTAGTAGTAGTATGTCGAAGGAAAGAGAACTGGGAGCATGAATTTGCACTTCATTTCAGGAGTAAATGATTGTGGATGTTTTAATTACAGAAGCGAGCCTGAGACTGGAATAAATTATATAGGAGTATGTTGAACAATTTACCTATTCTTGTAATACAAAATAAGGTGATCAGGAAAATTGGCACAGTGGCATATAACCCATCGCAATTAATAATAAAAATATCAGTGCGATATTTGGTGTAAACTGATTTTATGGTAGAATATTTATAGAAGAGTTTTGAGACGGTAAGATTTACATCAATGGCATTAAATAAACAGATAAGAAGATAAGAAAATGCAATCGGTTGGATAAACTAAAACTGCAGAGTTAAACAGGAAAATCACTATAAAAACGATAATCATTATTATTCGTAACGTGTTACCAAGAATCTTTCACAGAAATAAGGCTGACAATAATCAAAACTGCATGCAGGGACAGCCGAAATTAAATAACTGAGTTGTCAAAACTTAAATTTTGCACCAATAAAACACACTGCAGTATAATCACGGGATAAAATAATTCGTTTCAAACAAGTAGGCCTACATATTAAAATAAGTTGAAGTGGTTTGGGAAACATCAAGGCAACGAAACGATATACTTCCTTAACTACAACGAATTTGCCGATTCGAGTTAAGGGTCTCCTTTGTGGGCCTCCAACAAAGGCACAGCGACCCACTTACGAAGCCGAGCGGTAGAAGAGACACGATCGTAAGCAAATAACAACACTTGCGGAGAAGTAAGACAAATAAGGAGTTTCTTAACTAGAAGAAGGATACAGTTTGCATATCCATCACTCACCGCAAGAGGACTACGACAATGGTGCGGCGCAACGTATGGTTCATCAATTCTCTCAAAGCTGGAGAGGCAGTCCTTAATATTGTGTTCATATTATGTTTACAATTGTCAGTCTTTAAATTTGCTTCCCGAAAATCTGCCGATAATAGTACTGGTATACTCGTTTTTTATTTTTTTTATTTATTATTTTATACGAATAGACCTATAAATATCATGCAAAACTTAATCATTTTCTGTCTGAGCTTCTTTTTCTATTCCAGTAATATTCTCGCATCAGTTTCCTGAACGCAAGTTTTCTCTCTTCTGTCCAAGTTGAGCCAGTCTTCTTGGCTTTGATCTCTGGCATCACTACCCAGTTGTGTATTTTTTGTCTGATGATTTTGAGATCTAGGATTTCTGATCTCTTGATATTTGCTTTTTCCAGGTCTTGTCTTACTTGATCGAACCAGTGTTTGGCTTTTTCAATGGTTGCATGAGGTCGAATATCTGCTTAGTTAATCTGTGATCTGACATCCTGTAGATGTGACCGTAGAACTTAAGTATGCGTTTTCTGATGTCGTTTGATATGTTTGAGTGGGTCTCTACTGTTTTGTTGGCTTTAGTCTGTAGCCTTCTTCCGGTTTGGTTGGTCCAATAATTTTCCTGAAGATTTTTCTTTCTGGATGTTCTCGATGAGCCCCTTAGAATTTAGTGTGAGTATTTCTGTGGCGTAGAGAGCGTTGGGTTTAATAACTGTATTGTAATTCCTAATTATTAATTGAAGTCCTATTTTAATTTTGTTGTAGACGTTGCAGATCTGTCCGAAGACCTTTTTCATCTTGTTGAGTCTGTTTTGTTGGACTGATAATTTCGCCTAAGTATTTAAACTCAGTGACTCTGTTGATTTTCCCATATTTTGTGTCCAGTGTTTTATGATCAGTTTTTGTGCCAAAAAAAAAAAAAAGTTTTCTCAAAGGAGATTTTTAGTCCAATTTTTTCTGCTATTTCGTTGATGGCTTTTTGTTCGCTTTCTAACAGAATAGCCAAATCATCTGCGGACAAGCAAGAGACACTTAGTCGGTTTCTGCCTAGTTTTACTGGGGTGTTCATTTTCTCCCATTCTCTAATGACTTTGACCAGGGCTATATTAAATAGGACTGGTGAGAGACCATCACCCTGTTTAATTCCTGTTTTTGTCTCGAATTCTCTCCCATGAATTTTACTTTCTTTGTGGTGTTGGTGAGTGTTGGATTGATTAATTCTCTTGATTTGTTGTCTTAGGATTTATTCCCTTAGGATGTTCAGTAGGCTTTTCCTGTCGATGTAGTCATACGCCTTCTTGACATCTACGAAGGTGCATATGGTTTTCTTGTGCTTGACTGATGTGTACTTTAGGATGGTTTTTAGGTTAAAGATTTGCTCTGCGCAGGATCTGTTGGGTCTGAGGCTTGCTTGATATTCGCCAATTTTATATTCGATTTGTTCTTGTACTCTTTTACGGAGACAAGCAGAGAGAATTTTGTAGGGGACTGATAGTTGTTCACATTGGTGCGGTCGCCTTTTTTGTGATGGGAAAGTATGAGAGCGCACTTCCAGTCTTTTGGGACTTCGTTTTCTCCCAACAATGTCCTATGATTTTGGTTAGTTCTTAGAGGGAACTCTGGCCTAGATTTTTCAGGAATTCCACCACAAGGCCATATTTTTTATTTATTTGGCTCTACTGCTACTCGACAATGAGGTCATTAGATCCGGGACAGGATTGGGGACAAGGAAAGGGAAATGATTCGCCAAGATGTTTTGAAGGAATTATCGCATCATTTGCCTAACATGATATCGGGTAACCATAGAAAACCGGAATGTGATGACTGGAGTCTGTGTCTTCTAGAAAGCCAAGCCCGAGCGTTAACCAGACACCCAACAGACTCGATGACATAGTTGGGTAATGCATCACGGTTGCTAAAGTCTGAATAAAAAATACAACCGTCCATTCCAAATGCCAAAGGAACAATAATTTTCTGCGCCCAGTAGCATGCCGTGTGATATAACTTCTGTTTCCATGGCAATTAAGATACAGACTGCATTCTCATCAAGCTCTACCGATTTCCTGTACGAATCATTAGTGTCACGTGATTATGGTGAGGATTTTAATTAAATTTAATTGAATCTCAATTGCGATAGAGCACATTCACTCACCTACTTTTTCTCTGCACAAACTCCAACTTTAAACTCGTTCAGTATATTTGGTAAATTGTTCATCATTTCCCTCATTAATTTATCCCAGTCCCTTTCGTATGAAGTCAAGGGAATGCTTGCATTCATAATCAGCTCTTTTCTTATGTACAACCCTTAGTCCCTCTACCAATATCTATCCATGATTCGTCGTAATTATAAACCTTATTCAATCAAAAATTTCTCTTCAGCCGCCTTTTGTCCTCAGATTATTCCCAACCCAGCATTTTATCACAACAGTTACCGATTTGGTTCTGCGGTAATTCCTAAAAACAAATATACCTGCTCTTCTTTGTATAGGATGTATAAGATTGAATATAAATATAACGTAGCAGTAAGATGGCGTGTAGTCGTAAAAAAAAAAAAAAAAAAGTGTAAAATAGGCAATCCAACGATACGGATGAAAGAGGTTACGTAAAAATTAAGCGGAGTCGAGAACGGAAGAAATTCATCACGGCGCCGGCCGACCATGGCAATAGTGGTAGACATCATACACGTTTTACTGTCATCCCCCTGTATTCACAGCACACACACACACACACACACACACTCATATTTTTTTCACGCATTCTGTGTTATCGCAGCTCTTCAGCATTTCTATAACTTATTGTTTTACTTTTCCGGTGGCTCTTTGAATTCCATTTTTTCTTCATATTATTATTGCCATAATTGACTGACCGATTTCCCTCAGTGTTCGATCTTATCACAACTGCAACTTAAGCAATGGTCAGCCAATTTCTGTCACTAACATCCCATTCACCAGGCTGCATTGTTCGACCACATGCGTGGGATACGTCGTAGTCGCTTTTGCGAGTGGCCAAATACTTTTTAACGAGACAGTTGATTAAGATTAGCTCAATGTTTTTACTATGGGGGACAAAGGAGTTTAATCAATGCTCAGCGATGAGCAATGCCTGGAACCTTTATGAAATTTAAGTCCAAGAAGCGCTTCGTATTATAAAGTTTATTACATACAAGCTTAGATGAAAACCTTTACTATATATGTTATAAGTAACTTTTCAAAACTTATATTAAGAGGAGAGTACACAAGAAACACATGATCGATCAATAAATTTTTTTTTTTTTTTTTTTTTTTACTCGCATTATCCAAGCTTACCAGTATGAATGTAAGGGAATCTTTCAATTCAATTTACACCTACTTCCCGATTTACGAGTTGTTTGAAATTTTGCACACATATTAAGAACTGCTGTCAATACAATAATTTCATAGCTTATGTTCTGATATTCTCATTACTTTGACAGTAACAATAGAAAAATGATTGAATGCAATGGAATTTTCTATTTATATGTTCACCCACTTCCTGACGTAAGAATTGTTTTAAATTTTGTAAACGTATTAAGAACCGGTCATAATACAACAATTTCATAGCTATGTCCTGTAATCTAATTACTTTAACAGCAAGAGAAGAAAAATTGTTGTAAGTGATTGAATTTTCCACTTGAATTTTAACCCAACTGTAGACATACTAATTACTTTGCACGCGTATTAAGAATCGATGATAATACAATAGTTTTAATATCTATGTCCTAAAATTCCCAAACTAAAAAGTTAAAAATAAAATTATAATTTAAAACAGTAAAATACACGCTTTTACAGCAATGTGATCTAAAATGTTAAAAATAATCTTTAAATATAAACATTTTGTTCAACAGCGCTAGGATATCCCCCCAATTTAGTATAACCTTTTTTGAATAAGCTTAAAATAAGAATAATGTCACTGATTAAAAAATTAACTTTAATGTACAAAAAGCGTGGGGTGCTCTGTATTTACTTGTAATGACTCAACCTTTACGCCACGCTTTTCTACATTAAAGTTAATTTTTTAATCAGTGACATTCTTCTTATTTTAAGCTTATTCTGTTTAACAAAATTTTTATATTTAAAAACTATTTTTAATCCTATAGTTCACACTGCTACAAAAACGGGTATTTTAGTTTTTTAAAACCATAATTTTTACTGTAACGATTTTCGGTCATGAACTGATTCGACATCCAAGAGTCGTGAGCACTGATGATCATGATCTTCTAATGATATGAAGCGTAATCACCATGCATGCGACTTTGAAACTTGACTTCAGACTTCAGCAGCCGTGAAGGCTTGAACAAGACGTTTCATCCAGGCTGTTCCCAATTTGCTTCAACATTGGATACATTTTTTTTTCTTTTCGGGTTTTAGACCTCATCGATGTAAAGGTCATTAAAGAGGGGAGAGAATTGGGGGTAGGAACGGGAAAGAATTAGGCAATGGTTTTTTAACGGTTCGAATTATTTAGGAAAATTAAAATCAGGATGTCCGAACGTGGATTGAAACATGTGTCTCCCGAATACCAGTCCAGAGTGTTAACACTCAACCAACGCACTCCGAAATTACAGAAACCAGTATGGACTAACATAATGCACCAATACCTTTATGTAATAATCAAACTTGTGTCAGAAGCTTCTTCAGATGGCATACAAGTTCACTTTCTCTGGATCACGGAAGCTGGCATAGAATTAGGCTACCCATAACTGTAATGCGTTAAGAGACAAAGTAAAACTGGCACCAACGATGGAGAACTTAAACTGAAACACGTAAAACAATCTAATTGCTGCAAACGGCGGAACGACCATCTAGCTTAAACAAGAAAAACTGACTAAGTTTTATACTAATGTGTGTTGCCTTACCTGCACTCATATTATAAATGCGAAAAGTAACTCTGTTTTGGTGTCTGTTATGTTTTCATGACTAAACGGCTAAACCTGCATTTATGAAATTTAAGAAGGAAATACTATGTAACATTAGGAAGGACATATGATACTTTTTTTCGTGCTAAATAACATATTTTATCATGAAATTTCGAAAACTAACCTAACAGTGATAGACAAATAGTGTGTGTAATTTAATACTCCAAGCGAATGCTGGGATGCTTCCTTCAAAAGGCCATGGCCGAATTTCTTCCCGTTCCTTGTTCGCAGTCCCAGCCCCCCTCTAATGAACTCGGCGTCGACGAGGAGTAAAGCCATAAGTAAAAAAAAAATGTAATGTAATACGGGTCATTCAGGATTTTGTTTCTCTCGCAGTCAGTTTGAGTATGATCTGTTCATTTACAGAAACAAATTGGTATGGGAGGAGGCCGTTTTTGGCCTCCTACCTATCATTCGGGAGGACGAGGGTCAAACCTCGTTCGGCCATCCTGGTTGAGGTTTTCCGTGGTTTTCCTCAACCACTCTAGGCGAATGCTGGGATGGTTCCCTACTAGGCCACGGCCGACCTTCCATCCCCCTTCCCTCCCCGTAGACTAGTAGGCTGAAAAGAGTCTCGGTGACTCTCCAGCAGCCCGCCTCCCAGCCTTCAGCTGGGAGGAATGAAATGAAAAAAAAAATAATAATAATAATACATATGTGGATTGAGGCATGGCAACTAATTAGAGCCTTAAAAGAACCTCGACAAGCGAACATCGCGATAAATGGACCGGCAGGGCCTTGCTTCCTACCTGTAGCAAAGGCTGAATTACTAGCTGAAAACTTCGCATCTCAGTATACCACAGCGGAGTACCAACTTACACCAGCAGAGATTCGACAAGCCGAGGAAACTGAAAGCCATGCATTGGAAATCCTCCAACAACCAACTGCAGACCAGCCAGAGCTTACAACGCCGAGGGAAGTAAGAAGTATAATAAAGAATCTTGCAAAAAATAAAAGCCCAGGACATGACAAAATAAAAAACATACATTTGAAGAACCTGCCGAAAAAGGGATTAGTACTTTTGACTAGAATTTTTAACAGCTGTCTCCTAAATTGTTATTATCCCACAGCATGGAAGGTAGCAAAAATTAAAGCCATACCAAAACGTGGAAAAGACCACCGCCAAGCTGTAAACTACCGTCCAATTAGTCTTCTTTCGTCAACATCAAAGATACTAGAAAGAATACTGTTGAAGAGGATTAACACCAGTCTCGAAGAAGAAAAGACGATAAGACCAGAACAATTCGGATTTCAAAGCCGCGTAACTGCAACAACTCAACTCCTCCGTATTACAGAAGATATAACAAAAAAATTTAACTTTAGCAAATCTACAGCAGCAGTATTTTTAGACATAGAAAAAGCTTACGACAAGGTTTGGCACGGTAAACTTATACAGGAATTACGGACTCATACGGCTATTAAACACTGCTACATTAAATTCATCGGTAGTTACTTAGCCGACAGAAAATTCTACGTAGAAGTTGACGGACAGAGGTCTTCAATTCTTCCGATTCCAGCTGGAATTCCACAAGGCTCGGTGATCGCACAGCCACTTTTCAAAGTTTATACAAACAAAATCCCGACCCCGCCTTATGTGAATTTGGCACAGTTTGCCGATGACACTACAGAGTACACATCAGGAAGAAGACATGATCTTAACGTTACTCACCTACAACAAGGACTAGACGAAATCAGTAAATGGTGCAGAAACTATAAAATCAAAATAAATCCTGGAAAATGTGCGGGAATCTATTTCACAAAAAAAAAGGCCGGAAATAAACAAGAATTTAAAAATTTTGAACCAAAATATCCCCTGGGTTAAAGAGCATCGGTACCTGGGTATACTACTGGATAACAAATTACTTTTTAGACAACATATCATGGATAGGAAAAAAAAAGGACTAGCAATTATTTCCAACCTTTCACCAGTATTATGAAGCAGCAACCTACAGTTTAATACAAAAATAAGAATATACAAATCGGTTATTCTCCCATTTTTAATGTACGGATGCCAGATATGGGGGCTGGCAAGCCAAACCAATCTACAACAAATCCAGCTACTCCAGAACAGATGTCTAAGGATGATCCTAAACGCACCCAGATATACACCAATAGAAACTCTACATAACGAGACAAATATTCCCTTAATTAATACCGAAATATTTAATCTAACAGAAAAATTTCACAAGAAATTGAACGACACCAGAGACGAAAGAACTGAGTCGATTGGAACGGTAATGCAGAGACGTTGGCATAAGTATAAAGTTCCCCTCAGTATTCTATACCAGCCATCATAGAGCAGCACAGTACGTGAACTTCGCAGGGGTTTTTTCACCATTAAGACCATCCTAGATGGTCATAACCCTGGTTTTTCCCCTGAAAGTGAAATAAAAAGTGTCCCAAAAATAAACACCCTATCCTAACACCTAGAAGTTATACTACCGAAGGTAGTGGGACTTCAATCACAGCCGCAGAGGCAGCGAAAAAAAAAAAAAAAATCGCTCCACCAGACTATTATTTTGAGTTTATATGTAGCTAGCTCACCGTTTTCCAACTCCCAAAGGTTATATATATGCAAAAGACAGCAAAAACAAAAATGTTGTGTACAAAACGGTATTGACGTAAGATATCCGTAGAAAGTGGTATAATTTTAAACCACAAACAAAAATCTGACTGAGGAACTGTGGCAGGTAGTCACTCGTAGTTAATCTTCCCCCCCCCCTCCTCCCAACCTTAGTCTGTTGCTATTTTTAAACATGTTGCAAAATTGCTTCTCTTCATGAGACAGCTTCAGTGTTCTCCATAATATTATCGCTACTCCATGCTTTTTTGGGACAACTTTTACTTAATATACATAATTTCTATATTCAATTCTAGTAATAAAATTCGAAGTCCGCGCGTAAGAAGTCGCGGGTAACAACTAATAACTTTATATGACGTTTCAGGAGGAGTACAGAGTAAGCAAATGTTTGGCGTGTGGTTAATAGTGTTCTGTTCTAATACTTCTAAAATTATAAAAGTTCCAGTCTTAAAATGGATACTTTCCGAGCTCTCACCTGAATAGTGAGAAAAACCGGCAAAACTGTAATCAGGATTGCGGTACGCCAGTAACGGGAAATGAAATTGCCTCTGTGGTAGCTATCCCAAAGGTGTGCCTTAAACCACTGGAGCAAACTGAAGAATCAGAACCGTTGATCTTTGAGCTTATCATACTCTCTATTATTCATCAGCTATGGATATTACACATGCCCTTAATACCGGCATGACACCAATAATCTTGATTCCAATTTGAACAAGAAATTGGAGGGTTACATAAAGACTCTCGCAGTTCTTGAGAAGGAAAAGATTTATCTTGTATTCGTCATCATCGGTTTTGGTATTTCCGAATTTGACTGTAGAGTCCCTCGGAAAATTCTGTATGGATACTAAGTACGAAAAAAAGAACAATTTTCACTTTATTCTAAAGCGCTACAAAGACTGGCCAAAGAAACAGTATGAATACATATCGAAAGGACTGCAGTCTGTGGCACAAAATCACTTCAGTTGCTGTAACACTATTTTTGACAGGAATACCACGAAAATAAAAGTTTGTCAAAGGCGAAAACTTAACCAGGCCCATCCATGTTCCACACCTTGTATTACAGTAGATGCAGTTTGTGAGGTTGCATATTTTTGATCGATCTTAACGTCTTATCGTTAGAACCAGGATAGGTTTGAGTACAAGGAAAGGGAAAGAATTCTGCCCTGGCCTTTTCGGCTATACTGATTTCGATAAATCATTGTAAACAGAAATTTCGATGTCCAGACAGGGATCGAGCTGCGGCCTCTTGAATGTGAGGTCTGATCGTTAACCGTTAACAGGCCCTAATTAGCCGTGAAACACAGTAACATGAAGTGAATAGAGAAGGGAAGTAATTCCAGGCGGAAACATACATCCGATTGACAAGGACTATCCAACAGAGGTATTTTCATTAGGTTTAATAACACTTTACTTGGCAAACAATTCACTTATATCATACTAGCATTATCAGCTCAAATGACATCTGTTTAATTTCCATTGCGTTTTATAATTAATATATGATAGTGAAGAGGTGATGAGAACTATGACGTGAGGCAGGTCTATTTATCCATGGTGTCCTGTACTTTAAGCTTAACAGTTATTTTAGAAGACAAGGAACAAGCACCTTTCTTGAATTAGTGTTATGATACTTTAATTATGAAGTAAGGAATTTCATTAACATTATTATTTCTTCTGTTAGAGACCTAGGATGCTACTCAACTAAGAGTATCTTTTTTTTACCTTTCCGTTTTTTTATTTATTTTGGCATAAATTCCCATTTTATTTTGGCTATAGGTGACGAGAATATATTTCTTCTTCTTCACCACATTTTCCCAGCATTTAGGGATCGGATGCCTTTGATGAGTTTACTCTTCGTTGGCATGGTCAAATTTCGAGCTTCAGTTTTACGACCCCATGCCTACTACTACTACCACTACTACTACTACTACTAGCTACTGCCAAGTCTTACTATGTACTAATAGGGGAAGTGAAGTGATGCCATCTGTCTGTGAAACATGTAACTATGTTCTATGTGTGGTAAGTGTGGTTTTTTTTGTGATATGTGAAGTTTATGAGGTGGAGATGGGGTACCTTCCACACATTTGCGTAAAATCGCCTAAAAAACAGCAGTCAGGAGGCCACACTGGCGGGTGAAGAGAATATGAATGCTTAGTTCTAATTCGAACGCACCTTCAAAGAGCTTACTGTCGATTTATTTATTTTTACTTACTGCTTTACGCCTCGTCGACAGCTAAGGTCATTAGAGGGGGGATGGGACTGGGGACAAGGAACGGGGAAGGAATTCGGTCATGGCCCTTGTGAAGGAAGCATCCTGGCATTCGCCTGGAGTGATTTGGGGAAATCATGGACTGCCGATTTAGTTTAGCTCATCTCCGTGTTCAGTTGAGTCAGAAATTTACTTGAGGTGGTCAGCAGCAGGCTAGACTCTGCCTTTTTCGAAGAAGTTAATTAGCTCGTGTGCGAACATTCTTTTCTGTAGTACTGTATTTCACATCACTCATCTGTTAGCGAATTAACGGGCTTTGTTACGCTAGGATCTCCGAGGCTAATTTAGGAGCTGTTTTATTATTTCGCATAAACGTTCCAACGAGTGTGTGACTGTTAAAAGAACACTCAATTACGCTAACAGTTACTAAATCATTAAACTATTATTAAACCTTGTAACACAAATGGGGCTGGGTAGATTCTGCAAATTGTGACCGTGGAGCCACCTTACAGACAATCCACCACATCGTTTTTGACTGTCCTCTTCGAGCATACAAACGAACAATAGCGGAAATACACGATGCGCCGATCAAGGCAGTTGATAGGAAAATATCATTAGATCTAGAGATATAAAATTGTTGAAGCTTGTGATTTACACATCTGTTCTCTACATCTGTATATCTTGTAAAATATGATACGATAAATTATTAATCCTTCTGATTCGAACCTGGTCTTATTTTTTTAAATAACTTTACTCGGGTGTATTGGGTGTCTGCTAGCCTCTGAACTGAGAATTCAGAAACAGTGAATATGGACATACGGATAACAATGGATATTATTTCGAAACATCTATCATTATCTAATTACAGTCTTATTTGGAATTTGAACAACCTCTTTTTAACTTGGTGGTGACTGTCTGATAAACGAACTTGCTTTTTTAAGTCTATAAAGACCTAAGAGAGGAACAGTTACATAAAGGGCCCCATAGCTGGTCGGGGTTACAAAGATTATTGTAGTAACAATAATTTCTTCAGAACACGTATGAAGTAGCCAAAACGAATCCACGTTATCGTATTTACACCTTGATTTGAAGTTTAAGTGGTATGTTTTACGAAGCAGTTTTAGTTCGGGCTGCTGGCACGTAATTTTTAACTCTTTAACTCAGAACGTGTATAGTTCAAGATTGACGTTTGGAAGTGAAATTATATTCACCAAACATTGTGAGTATTACCGGGTAATCCATATCTGATTAACATCTCCGATATTTTTATGATTTACTGTTGAACAGAAAATTCCTATTGCTGCACGAATGGCTGCGATTACTTTGAGAAACTTGGTACACATGTTTCTAAATGGGCGATTAAAAATCTTACAGGAATAAATTAACCACAACCCACCTCCTTTGGGCTACACTGGGGGTTAGTCGTTCAAATACACTCCTGGAAATTGAAATAAGAACACATTGACGCCGGTGTGTAAAACCCACCATACTTGCTCCGGACACTACGAGAGGGCTGTACAAGCAATGATCAAACGCACGGCACAGCGGACACACTAGGAACAGCAATGTTGGCCGTCGAAGGGCGCTAGCTACGCAGCGGTTGGGCACCGCCGCAGTCAGTGTCAGCCAGTTTTCCTTGGCATACGGAGCTCCATCACAGTCTTTAACACTGGTAGCATGCCGCGACAGCGTGTACGTGAACCGTATGTGCAGTTGACGGACTTTGAGCGAGGGCGTATAGTGGGCATGCGGGAGGCCGGGTGTACCTACCGCCGAATTGCTCAACATGTGGGGCGCGAGGTCTCCACAGTACATCGATGTTGTCGCCAGTGGTCGGCGGAAGGTGCACGTGCCCGTCGACCTGGGTCCGGACAGCAGCGACGCACGCCAAGACCGTCGCATCCTACGCAGTGCCGTAGGGGACCGCACCGCCACTTCCCGGTAAATTAGGGACACTGTTGCTCCTGGGGTATCAGAGAGGACCATTCGCAACCGTCTCCATGAAGCTGGGCTACGGTCCCGCGCACCGTTAGGTCGTCTTCCGCTCACGCCCCAACATCGTACAGCCCGCCTTCAGTGGTGTCGCGACAGGCGTGAATGGAGGGACGAATGGAGATCTTCAGTGATGAGAGTCGCTTTTGCCTTGGTGCCAATGATGGTCGTATGCGTGTTTGGCGCCGTGCAGGTGAGCGCCACAATCAGGACTGCATACGACCGAGGCACACAGGGCCAACATCCGGCATCATGGTGTGGGGAGCGATCTCCTACACTGGCCGTACACCTCTGGTGATCGTCGAGGGGACACTGAACAGTGCACGGTACATTCAAACCGTCATCGAACCCATTGTTCTACCATTCCTAGACCGGCAAGGGAACATGCTGTTCCAACAGGACAATGCACGTCCACATGTATCCCGTGCCACCCAACGTGCTCTAGAAGGTGTAAATCAACTACCCTGGCCAGCGAGATCTCCGGATCTGTCCCCCATTGAGCATGTTTGGGACTGGATGAAACGTCGTCTCACGCGGTCTGCACGTCCAGCACGAAAGCTGGTCCAGCTGAGGCGCCAGGTGGAAATGGCTTGTCATGCCGTTCCACAGGACTACATCCAGCACCTCTACGATCGTCTCCATGGGAGAATTGCAGCCTGCATTGCTGCGAAAGGAGGATATACACGGTACTAGTTCCGACATTGTGCATGCTCTGTTGCCTGTGTCTATGTGCCTATGGTTCTGTCTGTGTGATCATGTGTTGTATCTGACCCCAGGAATGTGTATATAAAGTTTCCCATTCCTGGGACAATGAATTCACGGTGTTCTTATTTCAATTTCCAGGAGTGTACATATATAGCAAATGGAGCGACTGACACGAAATTTGATTCAAAGGTGCAGAAAATTTAAATCTATAATGAGCTTCAACATGTTTTTAATAAATAATCTGGCATTACTTGAAAATTGTTTAATAGATTTTGATGGGATTTTCACAGTAACCGTATATTCCGACTTGAAAGCTTAGGATCTGACTTAGAATCTGCCGTATGCCTTATGATGCTATGACCTGTCTTCAGAGCAGGAAATGAAAATGAATATGCAATCTCAAATATTTTTAACGCCATGTTTCACTCATTTCTGTAAGATCATAAGAGATGTCTTCAACGCAGAACATGGAAACAGTATGACATCTCACGTTTCTTGTCCTAATGGTCTTCGTCACTGCAGGATTATGTTAATTAAAAAGCGAGGATTTGGAAATCTTCTATAACACTCACAATGACAACTACGTTCCCCCTGTCGGTCGAGATGTCTGTCGAATTTTCTACAAAGTCCAGTTATTTTCCGGAAAGACTGGGAAGATTTGATACACATGTTTCAAATTCTGCAAGTAAAATTAGTGTATGGGCAACCACATCAGGCAACGCCGAGTATTCGACTAGTAATTTTATAAACCATATAGCAACATGTGGCGTTTTTTTTCGCATCATACACAGATTCAAGTAAATTGTGTCAGTAAACGGAATCTCGTCCACTGAAAATATTGCTTTCAGTTCAAGCTGGCACATCACTTGTATGCCGTATACCGTAATGATGTAAATAACATCTTCACGGTTATATATATGATAGACGGATGAGAGAAATGACTTGATATCTATCAATTCATGTATCATATTATATGAGAGATTTTAACTTGTAGTTCTGAACATCAGTAAATGTACCCTTCATTTATTGTAGACAACATGGATTTTCTTTAACGCAGTTAACAGAATTGAATGAGTAAATTAGATGTCAGTACAACACATCCATACACCAACAGACGATTCGACTGAATTCCACGAACCACATATAGGCTACATTTCAAAAAACGACTCTCCCGAAGATAAGATTAGTTCAGACGTTAGAAGAAAAAACAAATTACAATAACTACACAACACGATTGAATATATACAATTACTGGCTTAACTTATTACAATGTCTTCGCGCATTCTAGACAGCTAATGATTTTATCTGGAATTGTATTTGATCCGATTGTTTTTCCTATATTTATTTATTTTCAAATAGACGATATATATATATATATATATATAATCACAATTCATACATCACATTAAAAATAAAAGAGAAAAAACACAAACAAACCAGGTGTCAATTTTAATGAATCCCTCACAAGAAAATGTTACAATCTCTCTCCCCTAGCCACTTAACCAGCTTTTCTCTACAACTTGCAACAGTTCTGGTCCTTTTTATTTCTTCAGCTAATTTGTTATATATTTTTAAACCTTTGTGCAAAACATCCAGAACAACCCAGGTCCAAGATGATAGTCCATTAACAAGAAAATATGAATGACGATTTGTTTAAAATCATTTTTGGGGGAGAAAGGGTTTAGGACGTTGAACGAGGAAGGTGAAAGGGATTGTAATTCAGAGACAGAAAATTCGGATCATCCATTTATTAATTTTGCTAGGCTATATCGAAAACTCGTGATCAGGCTTGTACATTTTACCGATGTATTGTATTCATCACAGAGAGTGTACATTTGAATATCATGTATTCAGAATTATTTTCCAAGATTGCTTTTATTGATAAGACGAAGAGCACACTTTCAAGTAAAAAGCAGTTGTTATGCATAGGTTACTGTTAGTAGTCAGAGATAATAGCTTCGTTGCCTTCGATGTTCTCTCATGGAGGAAGGAATATATGGAGACGAAATAACGCCAAATCGGTGAAACCTCATATAAAAACTCGTCTCCTACTGCACATGCGCGGCGGCCACTGGCGGCCATAGGAATCACCCCTAAACATTGGGCTGTTTACACTGTGTATGCTGCTGTTAACATTTCATTTTCTAATATTTCAAAGTTTTTTATAATGTCAAGTTCTGTTGCATACGGTTGCACAAGCAGACAAGCTAGGAAACAACCTGGAATAACGTTTCGTAACTAAATTACATTGAAATTATTGTTCATGTTATGTTTGATAGATAACAGCAAGATTAGAGCCTATCGCTATAAATTTATTCATTGCTCTCAATAAGATGATATCGTTCTCAAATGTTTGTTGGTGTAGTATAGACAATCAGCATATGTTACTACTTTGAACCTAAAAGGCTAGTCTTACTGTAAACAAGTGCTGAAAGTCTAATTTAAGTGGATCAAGTTTATATCGTGATACAGTGAATGTGCATGCTTTATTCCAGTTTCAGATTACACTGAAAGTGTACGATGAAATTAAGTGTGACAATTTGTGCTGTGTGCACTACTAAACTTGACGAAGCAAACGTTGCTGTTAACCTGAAATGTAGTTCACGATGTATTTCATGTATTTAGATCCACATAGTTTGATTTTGTAGCGGCTATATTGATGGAAATGTGGGTAGGTTGAAATGCGGCGTGTACCAGAAGGGTACAAACAATTTATTTATTATTAGTTGTTACTAATTTCATGAGCACTATGTTAGTGACACAATGTGTATTGCAATGTAAACCACTCCCATCTAAGCTTCTGACTTTTGATGTATCCTAAGAAGATAAATCCACTGATGTTGCTAGCATAGTTACATAGGCCACTAACAGTAAAATATCTTCTGAGTAAGCTCAGAAGCTATGAGGTCTTTTGAAGGGTTCAATTTTTTTTTTAAAAAGTTCTAAACGTTGATTTTACCTAACCTCTAACCTAACCACCCCAACTTGGAGACAGCATATCTCGAGAACTAAGCGAGATAACGAAAATATATATTCTTCACTTTCGAGTTATCTTGTCGTTTTTTATAAGAATCTATCATCAAATTTGACCTTAGGGAAATTTTTCTTCCGAATTTTAACCCGAAACTACTCACTTTTGAGACAGTATATCTCGAGAACTAAGCACCTTATCAAAAACATTTACTCTTCATTTTTGATCTGTCTCGTCGAGTTACATAATAATCCACCGTCAAATTGCGGTGCCACGGTTGTCTTATGATTCCCTTGAGGTTTTTGTGCCTTTTCCCCGTATTTCTACGGCCAAGCAATATGGCGGCCTCCCCACCCCACTTCTCTCTATCCGGTTTCACTCCAGTGCGTGGTGAAGGTCCCTTTGCGTCGTCTCCATATATTCCTTCCTCCATGTGTTCTCTGGCTTTATTTTCGTATTTATTAATTTACATATTTTCCTCTTTACGTAGTTTCCTCTTAGCATTCAGTATGGACATCTATGCAGTTTAAAGAATGCTTAACCGAAATTTAAGGAAGGAAAAGACAGATGCGGTAATATGATGGTAGGGGTGGGAGTGCGGCTATTAGTTTTTTTGTGAAGTGTGACACATACAAAATGTATTTTATATGCATCTTTGGTGTTTCGCACTATTCGTTCAGAATTTCATTTACTGCTCCGGCCTAGTATTGTCTCTGGCTCCGGCGTTATGTAACGTAGAAACATAAGGCATAACAAACAATGCAAGTCAGATTCTAAGCTTTAAAATGACGAAAACTCGATCGAAATCTGCTCTGTAGTTTTAAGTTATATATATGAATTTGTTTAGAACTGCTGGCTATAAAACATTACAAGAAACAAAAATCAACAGAAACACATATAAGAACACGCTCGGATGAGGCGTAGTAGTGTTTGAAAATGGAGTGCTGCTAGGCGGCAGTGGAGTAGGATTCGACGGCGTACAGCGAGTGCTGGTAGCCAGCGACCCCTCGAATGTAGGCCACGGAAATCAGCCGCTAGCTCCCGGCCTCTTCCGCCCGGGCAGCCAGTCCAGGCGCAGGAAGCGGCCGCCCGCTCAACACTTTTTTTTATCATTCTCTCTCTTTTCTTTTTTAATAATCGGTCCATACGTCACCACGATTTCTGGCGCGTACGTTTCGCGCCGGATTAACCGTGACGTCAGAGCCCGGGACGGCGCGACCCCAAGGTCGCTGCGGTGTTCACGTAGTTCGGCGTGAGTCCGAGAGGCGGCAGCACAACGCAGAGCCGTTACGTACGAGGGTGTCCTCGCGGGAACAGCTATTCGTTCGGGACGTATCTTAGTTATTTCTGGAGGAAGCTGGAATCTTCACTCAATCTGAATGGAATGCTGGGCGTTCAGACTCGAGAATCTGCATCTCCGGAATGTCAGTAAAATGCTGCGGTAACAGTTACGGATTTGTTATGACCCTTGGTTCGACGCAAATGTATACAAATCATCTTGCTCTACCGTGCACCATCAGATTCAGTCCTCAAATTACAAATATTTCGAAGTGAAATAATACACACTTCAGTATTCACTTGCTACTGATTCTCGCCAACAAATCATTCGCGCAATCCCAAAATTACGTAGGAACAATCAACGTTTTCCATCTCCTGATATGTATCTTCTTTTATATATTCCAGACATCAGACAACTGAAACCAACATTGGCCGGAAATTCAACTAAACTTTTATCCGAATGTTAAAATCAACTCATTATTTGTTCCACATAAAGAAAAAATACTGTATACAAATTTTGTCAGTAGACACAAGTAATCCAAAACAAATGTAGATCGTTTTCGCAGTACCCTCTAGAACCTACGGCACATATATTCTCATTTATGTTATCTAAAAACCATTTTAAATTGCACATAAATATACGAAAATTATCATTTCATATGCTACAGAGAACAGAAATAACAGAAGTCGCCTCTGCTAACTGTGATCACGCATTAACGAGATATAAAGTGCAGCTATTCTGGGCTTGAGGCGTATATTCTCCAGTCCAAATTACGCGACCTGGGGGACACTATTAATAACCCTCCCTTCAGCAGTGCTTTTCTGAAAACTAGACGGCGTCCGACACACCAAAGAAACAGTTCCAGCGACTTAAATTCAATGTCAACTCGTTTTGGCGTATTACCTGGTTCGCTGTGTGCTGTCTTGATTGCTTTATACACAGGAACTTCTTTATGTATGCTTTTTGAAGTAAATCTTCTGACGCTTGGTTTTGTTTTTCTTTTAAAAGACACTTTTATTACTTACCAAACATGGCGCTATGGAACACCACATCTGAAAACAAAAACAGATAAAATAAATTTTGGTTTTACGATCCTGCCAAATTAGGGACGATGTAAAAGACAAAATTGGATTTACAAACGAAATGTTTCAATTCCTTTAAAACAAACATCGAGAAGTACCGTTTTCTAGATAAAGGTTTGAATTTGAAAATCCGAATCATACAGATGATTCCTACGCTTTGTTATCTTTTTTCTACTTCGTTTATGAACAATTTAGAAGTAATCAAGGAAATTTTTTATCTAACGTTCAAGGAGAATCAAACAATACGCTGCGATTACAGGTTGTCATTGTCCTATAAGTAAACAAGACTGAAGATATTGAGAAATTACTGATTGGAATAAACAAAATATTACCAGAAAAATTTGGACTAAATTTAAAACTAAATCAAGGTTAAGTCATGAAAATGTGCTATAAAATGGAGGATAAAGTACGAAATGAGGCTATTTTTAAAATGGTGAAGGAGGACAGAATTTTATGGAAGAGTCTAAAAAAAAAAAAAAAAAAGATGAGACAGTATGATGCGCCACATTTTAAGACATGCGGGACAGTGGAAGGCAATAAGTGTAGAGGAACACAAAAATATTTGATGACGTAGGTTGTAAAGGATGAGTTGGGATTAAAAAGGTGGAGTATTCTATCACATTAGTGGATAAACTCGAAAGAAAAAAAAGAGAAACAGAAAAAGAAGCGAAACAGAAAATAATATCTTTTTTAAAAACAGATTCTGTTCGTACAAACATATTAATATAATCTTCGAGTGAAAAATAAACTTTTTTTCTGTCATCTGTCTTTTCACTGGTTAGATACGATTCTCCATCACTTCCTATTTAGCTCAAATCTCTCATCTCAGCATATCCTTTACAACATATATTCTGATCTTTTTCTTCCTCTGCAGTTCTTCCCTTCGTGTGTTCTCTCCACAAAAAAGTAAGGCAATCCCGCATGTCTTAAAATATGACCCACCATACTGTCTCTTTTTTTTTCTCTAAGATTCTTTTACAAACTTCGTTCCACTCCGATGATTTCCAACACACGATGATTTTGTACTTTATCTGTCCACTTAATTTTCAGCATCCTTTTAAGGCACCACATTTCAAATGCTTCAATTTTCTTTCTTTCTGGTATCCCTTAAGGCCATGCTTCGCTGCTATAAAGGTCTGTGTTGTAAAAAATTCTTTCCTAGTTCTAGATGAATGTTTGAAACTAAAAGATTTCTCTTATTCAAAAGTGTTATTCTGCTTTTAACATCGTTCCTGCTCCGGCCATCGGTTCTAATTTTACTTCCTAAGTAACAGAATGCACTTACTTTTTCTATCGCATACGATTCTATTTCTTATATTTTTAATCCACTATTATTTGCTGTCATTTCTGCTACATTTCTTCAAGCTTGTTTTGGTTTGATTTATATTTAGTCTGAAATCTTCATTCAGTATCTTAGTCAAACCATTCAGTAACTTTTCAATATTCTCAGTCATTTGACAGGACTATGTAATCAGCAAATTGAAACATACTGATTTTTTTTTCTCCGTGAACACTTATGCTACATTCAAATCTTTCTTTTATTACCTTTATTGATTCTTCTACATACAAGCTGAATATTAATGGGTATAAAAATAAACTGTGGGACTAAGAAATTTCTGAATGAAAATAAATAGATAAAAACGCATTTTCATACGCATAAAAGCTACGAACTTCTTGTATGAATACAATCTCCACGAAACAAGCTTCTATACCTGTCAGAGATGAAATTCTTCAGAGCGAATTGTGTGCGGCGCGCAGAGGGGCATACAGAACGAGGTTAATCTCCCGCGCCAATTAAATAATGTTTACTTAATTGTGCAGGCGCAGGACGGGTGCAGGCAACGAGTACTGTGACAGAACTATTAGTTAACTCTCCTCTGTTCTGACGTCAATGATGTGACGTGACGAGCTACTTCCTAGTGACTCTGAAATCCTCAAACCCACAATTCGATTTTTTATTTTTATCCATATGAATCTGGATGAATTGTACATTGATGGAATAAAAATTAAAAAGGTAAATAATTTTTGCTATTTGGGTTCAATTTTAGAAATAGAAGGAAAATCCAATATGGAAATTAATAAGAGAATTACTAATGATAGGAAAGTAATCGGAATTTTCAATTCACTTCTATGGAGCAAGAATGTTTTGAACAGAAAAAGAATAATTATATTTAGGTCATTATTGGAAAGTATAGTCTTTTATGGATCAGAAACCTGAACAATCAACTATAAACGTATTAAGAAGTTGAAAGCATTAGAAATGGATTTCGGGAGAAGATCAGCAAGGATATCACGAAAATCAAAAGTGGGGAATACCGAAATAATAAGGCTAATGGAAGTGAAAGAAGAAATGTATGAAGTTACGGAACGAAAAAGACTGGAATGGTATGTCCATCTAAGAAGGGTGGAAGACACTAGGATACCAAAACTAGTACAGGAATGGAAAGTTAAAGGAAGGAGGAAAAGGGGGACGGCTCATGTTTACCTGGCTCCAAAGTGTACAAATAGCAATGAGAACATTTAGTGCAGAAGAGGAAGATATACAAGATCGAAATATCTGGAGAAATATTTTGAGAAGATGAAGCCAAGATCGGTGTTCCGAGTTTTTTTTATTGTTATGTTGGAGTAAAACGTCTGTAGTGAGGAAAAGCTCTTTAAAATAATAATAAAAAAATATAAACATGAATTATTTTTAATGACACTCCGCGTATGAATGCGTTTTATGTTTGTTCCAACTTCCACCACCAATTAAACCGCTTATCTAGGTAAGTTCATCGCAGTATTGAAATAGATAATCTGAGTACGTTTCTGTATTTTTTTTATTTTTTTTCCCGCAAGACTTTTGTAATTTGGGGAAAAATAAGCAAATTTTTGTGATAAATTTCAACTACTCTCCGAGCAACGTTTATTCTCAGTTTTAATGATTTTCCCATCAAGTACCATTAAACGAATTACATTTAAGTCCAATTTTTCGCGGTTATGGAACTTCTAACTAATCAAAGTAAGTTCTCATCGCCGACATCCGTAAAAAGCAACGTTCAGTGAATTAAATTCTACTTAAAACCAATCTTTCTGAAACGTGCATCAAAAAACATAGTGGAGTGCAATAAGCTTCCCAAACATAGATACCTATCACCTCATTGAGTTCAAATGCAACTTCCTGTACAGTTAAATGAAACTGCAATGGAGCGCATGTTCCGGTGGCAATTTCCCTAAACACCCATCTTCCCCCTTTTCTGCATCCACCTACATTTACCCTTCACAAATTTTAACTTTAAATTCTTTCAACGTTTTTGGCAAATTATTCATCATTTCTCTTGGTAACACATTCCAATCCCACACACCCTTACCTAAAAAAGAGAATCTTCCTACACCTTTGTGGCTCAAATTGAGTGCCAGCTTGTGGTCATGGTTATCTTTTCCCTTTCATGCATTACTTTCAATTCTTACACCAATATCTTTCCATGCCTCATCACCAATATACGCCTTGTACACTCCCATGACCCTCTTCACCCTCCTTCTGTCTTCCAATTAGTCCAATTCCAGCTCTTTTATCATTTCTGTTACTGATTGCGTTATGCGACAACTCCCAGAAACATAGCAGCCCTTTTTTGCACCTTCTGCAACTCCTGTATTTTATACTCGAAATGTGGGTCCCATACCACACTACCATATTCAAGCAATGGCCTGACCAAAGTTTTGTAACCCAATTCCTTTACTTCTCTCGTACATCCCCTCATTATCCTCTTCAACAAATGCAGAACTTTGAAACCTTTTCCTACTACCTGTCCAATGTGATCTGCCCATTTAAGTTTGTTATCAAATGTAATGCCAAGATATTTACATTTCAAGTCTTCAATAAGCAATTCTTTACCCACATTATAATTATAATTAACCTCTAGTTTTTTATTTGTGTATCTAATAAGCTGACTCTTCTTTGCATTTATCTTCATCCCATGTTTACCAACCCAACTAGATATCCTGTCCAGATCACCCTGCAACTGTTCACAATCCTCAACCGTTTTGATGCTTTTTTATAGCATTATGTCATCTGCAAACAATCCAATTTCTGATAGTAAACAATCGACACAATTATTCATTAGAATAATAAATATCAATGGTCCCAATACACTACCCTGCGGCACACCAAAATTTTACGTCCACTTCTTTTGATACCGCATTTCCTACCCTAACTTTCTGTTTTCTACCTTTCAAAAATTCTTCTATCCAGCAAATCACTTTCTGATCCACTCCAATAGATTTTACCTTATTTACTACCATTTTATGGCTCACTCTGTCAAAAGCCTTTGAAAGATCTAGTGCTACACTATCAATTTGACCTCCCTTGTCCATTTCATCCGAAATATCTTGCATATATCCCACCAACTGAGATTCACATGAATATCCTTGCCTAAAGCCATGTTACCTACATGAAAAACACTTAAGCTCCTCTCTCCATTAATTTACCTACCACTGACGTCATGCTAATTGGCCAGTAATATTCGACTATATTTCTCACCCCTCTTTATGTACCGGCACTACTGTTGCACTTTTCCAATCCTCTGGTAAGCAGCAAGTATCAAGAATTAATTTGAATAATATTTCAAGATAAGGTACAATGTCATATTCTGCTATTTTTAAGACATCTGTAGTAATATTATCTACACCAGCCCCTTTATGGTTTTTCAGGTTTCTTAGGTCCTTTATGATATCCTCAGGATGAATTTCAAATTTTATGCTCTGCTCATTTCTAATTGTTTCGTTAAGCTCGTTATCAGATTCAGAACCACCTGTTTCTGATTCAATGTCCGTAATGCTCTCATTAAACCAGTTACTTAAAAATCTCTGCCTTTTTTAAATCCTCCGTAACTTCTTGTCCATCCTTATTTAAAAGTGTCTCAACACCCTCCCTTCCTCTCAGTTGTTTTCTAACATAGTTATAGAAATTTCTAGACAAATCAGTCAATGGTCCCCATGTACTTACAATACTCTTCATAAATTCATCTTTAGCCACCTTCTTAGCTATTATCAGGTCCTTGTTTAATTATTTTAAATATTCCCGACTATCCTGCTGTCTCTTAACTCTGTTATGTTCTCTTCTTACCGACCTCTTTAACCGCTTCACCTCCCTGTTATAGTACACAGGTTCTCTACTTCTTTTCATTTTCTGTTTTGGAATAAATTTTCTTCCCCCATTCTTATTATCTCCTTGAACTCTTCCCACCTTGACTTTACTGTACTTGTGCCTTCCTTCCATTTGCTGAAACGTTCTCTGAAATATCTTTTCAAATTCGAAATCTGTGCCTTTTTATAATTGTACCTATTTCCCCCTTCAACTTTGGCTGCTTGTTCACTGAATCCTCTAATATCCATAAGAATTGCTTCATGATCAATTATTCCTTCGGTTACTTGACACCCTACAAGGTTATCATCAGGCTTTATTAGGAATATATCCAAAATATTTTGTCCCCTAGTGTTCTGCTCTACCACTTGCATAAATCCTTCTTCCCTTATTAGAGTATTTGCAAATCTCTGTTCCCTTGTGTTATTAATCTTATATCCTACACAATTTATGTGTAAGTGGACGCCAGATGTGATCTCTATCAAGTCCTGTGTTATAAAAATATAAACAAATAAAATAAAAAAAGTTCTCCTGTTCGCGAAACTCCCCTTTATTTTACACTTCCTATTTGACAACAAAAACAAGATTTGTGCTGGGATCCCAAATGTCTTCTGCTCAAATTACGCAGAAAAAAACTTGTATTTCGCACAACGACCAGCAAATACATCGGACGTCAATATTAAAATATTGAACAATGTACTTGTTTTTACTTCCAGTCGCGGTGGAATTCGCACGCAACATCCCCTCACCACACACCCCAACCTTCCCATGTCATATTTTTTGTGTAACCGTCTGCCAGTCACTGAATCCGCCAGCTTTTTCATCCACTGTGAGTAATGATCTCAAATATCCTATTTTCATTTCTTCGCAGATTTTGATAATTTTGTTCACATTCCAAGATTACTTAAATACTTTTGATCTACCAACATTGTAGGACGAAAATATGATTATAGTGTAGTTGGGATGAAGTGGATAAGGGTAATACGTCCAATGAAAAATTAGTGAATAAAATCATCCGCTACTTCTTGTTATGCCGACAAAATAAGGAAGTTATGTATAGTATATACTATATACTAAGGAACAGTTTATTTATTTAATCTTAGGTATTGAATAGATCATACAGACAGTCTGGTAGACCTACAAGTTAATAACATGTTTTTTTTTTTTTTTAAATATGACTGATATTGATGCATTAAATATGAGTGTCAGTATCCTTAATAAAGTCCTAATTGATACAGTAGATTTTGTTGTTATTTATAGCGCGAACTGTCACACTGGCTGGAAGTGGCTGCTGTGCTGGCACAAGAGACTTTATGAAAGTTGCTTGCTGTTGCTGAAAATTAGAGCAGTTGAAGAACAGATGACTGAAGTCCTGTAGTGCCTGTCCGTTACAGATGGAGAATGATGTGCATGCGATAAAGATGACTAAGGAAGGAGCCGTGGTTGAATCTCATACGGATGAGAGATGTGATGTATCGTCTTTGAGAGTTCCATCTTGAATACCAAGGCCGTCGCGTCGTGAAGGATACGAGCATACTGTCATTTCGTTTCGATTCGTTCCAGCTCCGGTCCATTGGTAGTACTATTAGGGACACAAACAGTGTCGTTGCGACACGTGTCGCATCATTTTGTTCGTGTCTAAATAGCGAACTAGCGATTGCGCTATTAGTCACGCAGTAGATTACAGAAAACGGATCAAGTCTTGTGGGTGAGCGATTAAGGCTGTGGCCTCGCATTGTGGAGGACGCGGGTTCGATCTCCGATCCGGTCATCCATATTTCAGTTTTCCATGGTTTTCCGAAATCACGCGAGGGTGGTTCCTTCAAAACACCATGACCCAATTTTTTCCCGTTCCTTACCCCCACTCCTCTCCGAATCAATGTCGACGAGAGGAAAAGCCCCGGCTCATCTGAGGCCGTGTGACTAGAACTCACAACGCCCGTAGCTCCCCAATTTAACGCACTCATCTGATGATTGATTAGTGCCATCAACGAGTGAGCTGGTGGCTCTGTGATAACAAACCCGACGGAAATCCGTAAAGGTCCTCTGTTTAAAGCCCAATCTAGGTTGCTATCTTGAATCACCTAACCCGTCCTTCGGTTCTGGCACAGACAACTTTTAGTATGTTAATTACGTTATATTGTTCCCGTTGATCGCTTTCCATCTTAAACGGCAGGTCGACAATTAACGGTTTTGCTTAATGGGTTACAACAGATGTGGATTGTACAGTCCTTGAAGTGTCATGATGTTATAAAAATCAAATGGAATTTTTATTTACAATCTAATTGACTTAAATAATGCCCATTTCATTCAATTTTCTTATAAGTGTCAATTTTGACTTATCGCTGGTTCATAAATCATTGCATTCAATGTTTAGTTTACTTTCTTAGCGAAACGCTGGGGTCATTGTAACCCTCTGATTAATATCTTTCCTTTGTTCCGACGTTTAATCACTTCTCACGCTTAGCCGTTAAATCAATAGTCATTGGCTTCAGTGTTAAATAGGGATTGCAATCCAGCAAAGCGGGATCCCGCAATCCCGCGGAATCCCGCATCATTAGACAGTCTGGCGGATCCCGCACAAAATTAAGCGGATCCGCAATCCGCAAAATCCGGCGGAAACGCATGTCAGTCTGCGTGACTCGCTGCCACACTCGGTCTCTGTTGGATATTTTGCACTGTTTGCCTGTACCCTTCCAGTTGGCATTTGACTAATGTGAACAAGCGTTTGTTTTGTCAACGTTCGTCATTCGTAAGTAAATAAATACACTTTTACGTATTCATCAAAACTTACGTTTGTTTCGAGTACACATTTCTTTAATTTGAGTTATGGTGCGTATTTAGTACGATTTTCTAACTATATTATTATTTTTTAAGTGTCGCACACGTTATCTGAACTACAAGGTTACAGCTTTTTATTCACGGTTTCATTATTCCCATTTTCTGTATTTGCAGATAAAGTAATTGTGACAATTTCCTAATTTGCGGCTGAAAATTTTATTATTCGTTGATATGAAACTAATGTTATCGTAATTTTAACGATCGCGTACCTATTTATTTAACAGCTATCAAAAGGAAATTGTATATCCCTTGACTTATTGTTGTTTTGGCCACTGCCTCAATGCGTTTCTTTGACGAAAGCCACCTGCTTACATGTGCCGCTCAGGCTTTCGATTAATCCCTCTTCTCCTTGTTATTATTTCGACTAAAGGTATAATGAAACTTTCACGGGTGTATCGACGAATTGTGTTGTAGGAACACCATACTTCGACGGCTGCCTCCGCTGTCTTCCTCACGTGTGTAATTTCGTGTGTTTGCAATGAAATCCGGAGATACAACCCACGAGGACTTCACTGCAATCATTCGCCGAGAAAGTCTTCTTTCTTACTAAAAAATAATAATTTCCACTCTAAAAACGACGTTACGCCACATAAGTAAATCTGAAATACTTGACAGTTTACGTGTTGGTGAGTAGTTTCTTTTAATAACATTGAATCAACTGTAATATCAATCAAGGAATCAGGAGATATAATAATGAATCACGCAAAAAAGGCCAAGTCTCGTGCTTGTGCAGTGACAAAAAGTTATGAGATCTGGTTCTGAGCCAAGTCTACACTTTACAGAGTATATTCATTTCACTTTGTGAAATGGAATGCTTTTCTCAGTGTTACATAATATTACCTAAGACTCAATATTTTCCATTTTTATTATTTATTTAAAAATTGGTTTAGATTAAAAAACAAAAATGTAAAACCTCGAAATACACTTAAGACACGCTAAAAAGTTTTAATGTTATTTTGCCAATAAAAATATTGTTAACTGTTAATTTTTATCATTTAATATATAAATTATTTATTAATTTAGTTATTATTTAATTTACTAACGTTTTAAGTAACTATGTTTAAAATATATGCGTTAAAAAACTGTTTGTACCAATCCCGCACGGATCCCGCGGGATTCCGCGGGATTGGCGCAAATCCCGCGCGGATCCCGCGGGATTGAAAACACTGCGGGATTGCAATCCTTAGTGTTAAAGCTCCACGTCAATAATTATGGGGGTCACATGAGGATCCACATGCACTCATTCTGTGTATGAAATGCCCACATTAACTTTTCCACGAGTTTTCTCACATCATAACAAACGCGTTTTTTCCGTAAAACTAATTCTCGCGTTTGAACACATATTAAAGTCAAATAAACGTAATCAGTTTTGTATTTGAAGAGACACACTGTTGTTCAGAGCTAGTACGAGCCACCGGACCAAATAAAGGAATGGTGGAGCGGCGAGTTGCGTCAGTGGCACGCCCAAGGTACGGTAGGGCTCTCCCATATAAACCATACTAGCGGGATACAAGGGGCGAGGTAAGGTAGCAAGGTTATACTGAGCTATACATGCACTTTGGAAGACCTCTTTCTCTTATTATAAGCGTTAATATAATTAACTTTTAATTGATCGTACTCGGAGCTTGAGTGTTACAGTAGTTCAATCACTGTTCCTTTGAAGGAATCATACAAAACCAACTAAAGTTAAAGACTATATTGGACTTGCATTCAACAATATCGGAAGGTAATATTAAGATACCACGCAGATCTTGAGAGATCTTCAGCCGGAGAGTATCGTCAGAACAAAAGGTTTCTACAACAAGCTCCGGCTGCCTTCGTCAGTTGAAGAAGTAGTACTATACTGACTGTAGTACAAAGTCTCTCTAACACACACACACACACACACACACACACAGAGAGAGAGAGAGAGAGAGGGAGGGAGAGAGGGAGAGATACAGAGAGAGAGAGAGAGAGAGAGAGAGAGAGGAGAGAGAGAGAGAGAGAGAGACAGACAGACGAAGGGTCATATATCGGTTTTGTACAGTCCCCACTATACAAAACCGGTGTGAAGAACACAAACGTCATCTTCGCCTGGGACATGTAAGCTACCTTACTCTTTGTATTTTCAATAAGCACGCATAAACTAACGAAAATTGGGGTTAACCTTGATACATGATACTGTTGCTTAAAACCGAATCCACAACAGATTAAAGCCAGAAAAGTATATAAACAGGTTACAGTAATAATAAATAAACAGTTTCTAATAAGAAATCACTTGTAAACTTACCGAAATAAGGGTAATCCATAACCATCCAAAAAATGTAAATAAGCAAGTTTGGTTACGTGACCATATCACTAATATTCCACACATTTTTCCGCTGTAAAGCACTTTTGCAATAATAATTATGCCAACGAGAATAAAATTCACTAATAACCTGTAGTTTCAGATAGATTTAAAGCAGTAAATATGATTAAAACATTGAACCATGTGCCCAGCTTAAATAAAAGATTATAATCCAGCTAAGTAATTTCAGAGCTTAAAAAGTAGTTTTTATACCTCCAAATAATATTTCCACTAATATTCCATAAGTTTCAAGTAGCTACCACCGTTTAAGAAAGGATATAAATAATTTTAGAGTCGCAAAATTAAGACGCAAAAACAGTCACCTATAAAAAGAATTTCGAACCGGCAAACATATTTCAGTAACTAAAAACATTTGGAAAATTAAATAAATTAAAGAAAGGTTTTGAAAACGATATCCGGGAGAAATAAGTTGTAAATAAAAAATTAGTAAATTTGAGTAAAGTTGGAAAAACACCGATTTTAGAAAAATTAATAACTTTTGATCCACTCAACCGATTTTAAAGATTGTGAGCTCATTATAATCAGCAGGCACGCAAGAACATTTCTGAAATAGTTTAAACTAAAAATTATAAACATTAACGGGGAGGTTCAAATAGCTGTACTATTCCACAAACTAATTAAATGTTTTACAACGATTTGGAAGTATTTAGAGCAAAAACACACAGAACACAAAACACTTGTTGAAACACGCTCTACACGTTGTGATTGTGATTTTCTGGAAGCCCTCCGTGAACACTAAAATTTTGAACACCTGTTGATCCTAGCAGTATAATGCATTTTTGATATAAGGAAATCCCGGTGTGGCCATGTTTAGTCGTTCGGAAAACTCCGTGCTGGGAGCATGTTTAAGTTCGCCAAGCGAATTCGGCGCTGAGCCGCGCAAGTGTTCATGGGAACTGTTGCTTACCGGAAATAGTAATGGCGCGGGTCATGGAGGCCATCTTTGAAATATTGAACTTTTCAGACATGTGATACTACAGTAGAAGGATTTTAATTTTCCGATCAGGGTTAGGCGGTTCTGTTCTGCTTCATTACTTGTGATCTTTCGTGTGATGATTAGACTGATGCCTTAACTAACTGCCATTTACTGTACTTTGTAGAATTTGAAGAATATATGGTTTTCGTGACATGAAATTCACCAGCTTTCATTTCTAAATTAGTACCCTCCTTACATAGGGTTTCTTTATGTAAGTGGCGGCCGTTTCTATTGTGCAGTTAATAATTTCCGTAGGTGATTCACGGTTTCAGAACATTTCCTTGACTTTTATCAGAATTTTGAAGGTACTACAGTTTAGGTGGACAAGCCGATACACACCCTGGTATCCGGCGATCGCCGAGCATGTGTACAACCATGGCCACAGGGTTGACTTCAACAACGTTACGATATTAGCTGAGACCTCATATTTTTGGGATTCCATAGTCAAGCGATTGAAATTCGATTCCTCAACTTGCCAGCCCGACCATCGTCAAAATTGGAAACCCCAACATCTACCATCGCAAATAAAGCGACAGGGTCGGAGGGGCAGGAGATGCCCAGTAGCGTCCTGTGCCACCACGGCCCGCCGTGTCGGACACAAACCTCCAATGACGACGACGACGACGGGCTGTCTCAGTATCCGACGGTCAGCCGATCTGTGCAGATGTCTCGGCACCTGATGAAGACGACGGAGCTAGTCGTCGAAATATCGTGCTTTCCAAACACTATCCGGCGGTACACCCGTGAAGACTTCATTTAAAGCATACGCCGGGAAAGTCTCCGTTCTTACACAACGTTATTTTAGTTTAACTCAACCAAAAAGTGGATTAAAGCCAAAAACTTTGGAGCACTATGCGTTACAATAATTATTACAATAAGAGGAATTATGTTGTTTTCTGAATAGACGGCTGTGATAAACTTTTTTTCGAAAAGGGGGTGGTAGGACAAAAAAGGGTGGAAACCTACGTTTTGGAACATCGAAGAACAGCTAATGCTGAATAGTATACAGCGATTTGTTTGCCAGAAGTCATCGATGCCATCATGCAAAACAACCGAATTCTTCGTCATGACAATGCCAGCTCTCACAACACGTCAAACAACTGATTATTAGTCGGAGAGAAACTTGGAATTAATCTCTCATTTCCCGTATTCATCAGATTTATAGCCTAACGACTTCTTTTTGCTTGCGAATGTCAAACAACAAATGCGTGGACAGCGATTTTCATCACCTCAATAACCTGTCGAATCCTTCCAAAAGTGTGCAAATCTTTAAGCCGAAAATTCTGAAAAACAGAACAATTTGTACCAAAAAAAAAAAAATAATATAATCGTTTTTCTTCCTCTGTTTTTGTAAAAACTTTAAAGGCGACCCTTGCAGTGCTGTAGCTTCCTTGTTTAGTTTAAACACACTGTTCCCGAGACATCTGTTATACAAGTGGCGTACGCTGCTTGGTCGTTATGTTCTTGCTTCGGATATCCATCTTTTGCGACGGTGGAAAATTCTTCCCCCCCGTGCAACAGCTTTCTCAAGCTGTATCCTAATTACGATTTATTTCGTCCACCTGCCATCTTGGTTGCAAGAGCCTCTGTGGCAGGAATACTAATGGGCGTTAGTTGTGAGTTGAGACTCTGCGTTCATAGCGTAAGATTTTTACCTACCAACGAGGGGAAAGGCTTTTATACTCACTTGAAACATGACTTCTCAAAATATAAACCCAAGGGATGGAAGAAGCAGAAGTTTCACTATCGATTCGCTTCTCTCTCTCTCTCTCTCTCTCCAGTACAGTTCGTCGGGTGAACGCTCATTAGAACGAAGAATATCAGTAATGAACGAAAAGTTTCGTCGGTTAATAACATACGCTGTCTCAATCATAACTTTACAAATATATATTACTAGTCCGTACCCGCGACTTCGTACGCGTGGATTAAGAATTTTTTTTGCCAGAATTATATATAGAAAGTTGCTAACGAAGGACTGGCCCCAAACAATATCGAGTAGGAATAATATGACAGGAAAGCTATCACTATATCTTTGTACCGTTGAACCTGTCTCTTGAAGAGAATCAATTTCCAAAATATTTCTGTCACCATTCGATAAGGTCTCAAATTTTCGTGACTACAACTGTTAAACTGGAAAAAAATATCCTGTGCCCTTCATACAGATTTCCTTATAAAATTGCATCACAACGATATAGCCATTTAGTCAAAACGTAACAAAAAGACAGAGACTTCCGTATTTATAATAATATTACTGTGGTTAACACTCACACACTGACTGCGAACAACACCTGAGGGATCATTATAACGTAAAAAAGTATACACCTACAACATTGCAAGACTACCTACGATTTTCCTCGCATTGCACCCCTAACTTTCTAATATATACAGTTTAACATTCAATCCGAATAACCTACGGCCCAGGCCTGACTCTTACAATGAAAAACAATTTTTAAAAATCTTAGCCTCCACGAAGATTTGAACCGGAGACCACGACTTTCGTAAGCAAGCGCTTTAACCACTAAGCTGCCAGTCCACTATACGGAAACACGGTACGGAGACGACCATATCCAACGTGTCTGTCTATCGCCGTATTTCGAAGTTATGAGACAACATGTGTTATTTATACAGATAATTTTTCAACCAAATGTAGACAGTATTTTTCTCCTTGTTTGAAAGGATAAGTGTGCAAAGTTTCATCGAGATCGGATGAAAACTGTGGATTTGTATGAAGAACAAACAAACAAACGAACAAACATACATACAAACAAACAAACAAACAAACGAACAAACCAACAAACAAACAAACATACATTCATCTTTATATATAGAGATGGGGTTCCCTAGCTTTCACTGGTTTCTTTAGTCATGAAATTTAAGAAATAATGAATATGTGTAGTTTGGGTGTACTTTAAGTACATTCGTGTGGTCTTGCGACCTTGTGACAGAGTTTCAAGTTGCATTGCATTCTGTCTCTGTTGCGGCACAGATTACTGTGAAATCCGATTTCTAGCGTGCTTCAGACGAACATAGCACTGGTTTCCCAGAGGCGAAGAGGTTGAAGTACCCATAAAAATTAGTAAGAGGTCCATGAAATATGAATTAGATCACAATAACCACGCCGATAATTCAGGTAAATGCGAGATGTGTGAGGAAAGTAATGAGATTGGTAACACTGCGGGCGATCTGGCAACGCTGTGTCTACCGGTTGAATCAATCCGCATTTCGGATGCTTCATTTTGAAAAAAAATTGTGCCGAGGTTTTGCTTGCAGAACTACGCTATGTAGGCCTAACGGGACCGGAGGTAGCAGCTTGGAATGTGTTTACAGGGCGGGGACAAAAGGACAGATGTTTCGGCTAAAATTTTCCATTAGGCGAGAGAGAGGAAAATATTTGGCGACAAAGATGGAGAAGGGTAGCGACAGATTGTTTGCTTGTGTGTGTGTGTGTGTGCTTGATCCAATCACAGGTCGTGATTGGTTTCACATCGAATAATGTGCATCTTGGTTTCCATGCAACGGCGGAGGAGTGTATACTGTGCCTCCGGACGGCGAGCCGGAAAGTGCTTGCGTGGGAGAATGAGCTTCCGAGCGGAGTCGGCGTGAGTTCGACCCCTGGGGAGACCACGACAGCCTTCTACAGCGAAGGGCTGATTGGAAGTGTGTGTGGCGAATGTAAATTTGTGCAGCTCCGCAGTGTGTGTGGCCGTCAGTGCCAATAAGTGTAATTTATACTTAGTGCGTGTACAACGCATCAGTGTGACAGCACACAAACGTGAGATCCTGAGTGACATCAATTACCACCCGGTAATTTGTGATCACTTGTGGTGATCTCCATCGATCGTCCTTCGTCACCAAGGACCAGCTACATGGTAAATTTCTAACTATTTGTTACCGCAAATCTATTCATTTGACACTGTCGAGTCCCAAAAAAATGTGCTACAAAACCCCGTAACGACTCTACTGATTAGCTTCACCGAGATAAAGGGCCTCTATCCTCTCTGTACTGAGCTTAACTATATTCAATTGTGGATGATCTGCTATTCCTCGGTTTCGTGTTTTCTTTGTAATTTTTGTTTGTTTTGTTTCCTTTGGATTCGATGTTCAGTACGATAATAATTTTCATGAATAAATTCACTGCTTCATTTGCATAAGAATAAATATATAATTTAATTAATGGTAGATTACCGATTTCATTTCTTGGCATTTCCCATTTCCCAATGCTTGATAATTATAATTAGTTTCTTGCACTGGTGTTATTATTGTAATTATGGCAGGGAATATAGTTTATTAATTTCATGTGGAAGCAATTCCTGGCGCCCGGCTTTTAATCACGAATACATGATATTAAGCAGACATTCACAGCTCTAGCCAATAAATGGTGTAAAGTGTAGTGTGAATAGTTTTATCATAGGATACACTACACGGTCTGTGTTCATCCCTTCCGCATGTTCAGTCCGAGTTTCAACTCCGTTCAGCCAACACATTATTTTTGACAGCGTCATCAGTGAAGTTGTGTTTTTGTTATGTGTTGCGAAAATGGAGCATCGGAATTTAGAGCAACGTTGTGTAATCAAGTTTTGTGTTAAACTTGTGGAATCCACGAATGTGACCTTTGAAAAGTTGAAACAGGCCTATAGGGAGCATTGCTTATCAAGAGCACAAGTTTTCCGCTAGCATAAATCATTTTTTTAAGGCCGAGAATACGTTGAAGATCAACCTCACTCAGGGAGACACTCAACTTCAAAAACTGACGAAAACGTTGAACGTGTGAGGGCTCTTATGAGATCAAACCGTCCTTTAACAATAAGGATGATGAGTGAACAGTTAAATTTAAGCACTTTCACCGTACATCAGATTTTGACAGACGATTTGGACATGCGAAAGGTTTGTGCCAAAATGATGCCAAAAACCTCACAACTGAACAGAAGGACAATCGAAGAAATGCGTGCGTTGACAATGACCAAGAAATCTTCAATCGTGTGATCACAGGTGACGAATCCTGGATATTCTAGTACGATGCTGAAACAAAGCGGCAAAGCGAATAATGGCACACTCCATTATCTCCTCGGCCATAAAATATTAAATGAGCAAATCAAAGATCAAAACAATGCTGATTTGCTTTTTTGGCAGTAAGGGTATCGTGCATAAAGAATTTGTTCCGCCAGGACAAACTGTCAAACAAGTGTTTTACAAAGGTGTCCTTCAAAGGCTAAGGAAAAGAGTGATTCGTGTGGAGACCAGACATTGCCGACAAGCGGATGCTTCATCATAACAAGGCTTTTTCCATCAGTGAATTTTTGAGCTCAAAACGCATTCCAGTTGCTCCTCAACCCCCCGATTTAAGTCCTTGTGACTTTTTTCTTTTTCCGCAATTGAACCATGTCTTAAAAGGACGTCATATTGGAACTCTGGAGAACATTAGAAAGACTGACCGACCAGTTAACAGCCCTTCTAGTTGAAGCCTTCCAGCGCTGCTACCAAGAGTGGAAACAACGACTCCGCCGGTGTGTAGCTGCCCAGGGGAACTACTTTGAAGGGGATAATATTGTTGTTTGAAAAAAAAATTGATAAGTAATAAATCAGTCTCATTACTTTTCTCATACACCTCGTAGACCTTATCGTTTATGCTAGAGGCTTATTTAATGGACTGTAAAATTAAGTTTATCTGTAACACAAAATGAGAATATTTTAACGTGTTTTACGCAAATCAATCCCAAAAGTGCCATTATCATTATTTTTTTCAGATTTTTTCAGTTATACGGTGTGAAAATTAGAGGAAAATAAACACTCTTTCACAGGTTTGTGATCTATATCTAACTAAATGCAATATATTAAAATGTTTTACACTGAATATGTAATCAGAGATGCCACATTCAACGAGTTTGTTTTTGTTTTTTTTTCCGGAAGGGAAGTAGGTATCCTAAAAGTTGAGTATTTCTCTACGTATCTGTTTTTAGGTCAATACAATAATACAATACATTAAATTCCCATGTATAAGAGACAAGCTCTGTGGGATGTTAAAAGTTGTCAGTTTACTAATAAACTACTGTATAGCAAAATAGATAGACAGACACACCAACAGATGTACTGTCACAGCATAATATGTACATTAATTGTATCAACGCCTTTTACACTGACTATTAGCAGTTATTTTGTAGATACCTTTGAAATAAACTCTTTGATGAAGTAGAAGTTATCAATTAAAAAATTTTCAATCCTTACCTGATTTTAATCTTATCGTCTGCTAGACTTTGAAGATGTGTTGGGAGCTTCTTGAAGATATTTATCCCTGAATATCGGACTTTTTTTAACAAATGATATTAGCTTGTGATTCTTGCGAAGATCATTTTTACTTCTAGTGCCTTAATTGTGTCAATAAAACATATCTTCATGTGAAGCTTCATCACAACCGGTGATAAATAATTACAAGGCTGTGACATACCGACGGAAGAATATGACGAAGTTGTAAGGTTTCCGTTTTTGTTACGAAACCACAAAAATTGTTTTCTGCGTAATAGTTTTCTGTCGCGTGGTATGATATTCTTAAAGAAGGGGCCTGGTGACATATATCGAAACAGTACGAGGAGAGCCGCGTGTTTTGTGACTGCTTGCTCCAGTCCTAAAGTGTCAGACTTGCTGCCTGAATTGACTAACTAAATATCAAAGATTCGCTTTCATTTACTACTGCAATGAAATGCTGCTATCGACAATACAATTGCGTGGCGATTTCAAGAAAGGGAGAGAGAGAAAAAAAAAAGGTGCTGTGCAGAAGACTATTTGTATTATTTCTTCCGCATTGCCGTTTGGAATTGGAATGCCAAATACTCTTTACAGCCCATATTGTTTTTGAATTGCATACTACAGAAGTAAATGGAGGAATACAGCACTGCAGTAACATAATTGAACCTCCCATCCTGGATGCACCACTGTAACCGAAGACCAGACGAAAGGAAGCAGTGTCTTCGAGCTAAATGTCTAATCCAGAATCTCTTGCTATAGGTCAAAATAAAGCGACTTTAGCCTCCATCTGCTAAGTAGTTTTTTGCGATGTACTTTTACACTAACTAGTATTTTAGAGCCGTATAAGTCCTCAGTTTACAATAATATTGCTGTAATTATAGTTTTTATATAATTTCGAAAATCCGTGTCAATACATTGTTTTTAAATTTCATCGGAGAGAAAAATGTTACATAAACGAGATTTTTGTTTGCATTAAAATTTACTGCTCACTGCATCATTTGTTTTTAAAATGGGTAATATTATCTTTCTCCTATTTCTTTCTTTTCTTTCTTTCTGTTTTCGGTTATGACTTTACTCCTCGACAATGTCGGGGTCATTAAGGAAGGGATAAGACTGGAGGAAAGGAAAGGGAAGGAGTTCGGCAATGACTTTTTGAAGAAAGCATCCCGGCATTCTCCTGGAGTGATTTGGGGAAACCATGGAAAACCCAAATCTGGATGCCCGGACGAGGATTCGAATCGCCGTCCTCCCGAATGCGAGGCCAGAACGCTAACCATTACATCACCATTCTCGGTTTTCCTTCAAAAGCACATCGTTACTATTTTTAAGGTTTTTACCTTATGTATGATGAGTAAATAAGACAGGGAAAAATAACCCGTCACTTACCACAGATGAAGGCAAAAAAGTCCAGACGAACACCTATGAAACACAAAAAAAACACACACACACACAAAATTCACAACATTTCGGTTAATAACCTTAGTCATGTAGGAGGTTAGAGATATGACAGGAGGAAAGATATGAACGCATCCAGACCGGCCACAGGAATGAAACAAAGATGAAAAACGCGGGTGGATGGTGTTTGAACATGTGGTGGGAGGGAGAAAGTTTAACCAACGATAATTGTGAAACAGAAATATCACTGTGAGGATAAGTCGAGGTAAAATGAAATTTGTTTAAATAATATACTTTGGATCTGTTTGGTGCTGAGCACCCTCTGCCACCCACAATTTTGTGAATTGCAGAGTATATATGTAGATGTAGATTTAGATGTAAGGGTAAATAAATAAACTAGAAAGATGTAAAAAATAAACTAAAAATATATACATGTTGAAAACTATATATGAAAAATGACTGTAAAATTGCAAAATACTAAGTGAAAGGTTTAGCGTAGGTTAATGTGTCTGGCGTCTAGGATGTGTTGAAAGGTAAATTCCCATCTACGGCGTTCCGGTGAAATTCTGACAGCTGTATCCATGAACAGGTTGTTGGAACCGTGTGAGATGGCATGGATTGCTACTGGATGGTCAAGGTTGGCAGTAAAAACTTTTTGCCTTTGTCCATACATTCTGTGGGACAATTGTTCACAATTTTTCAGTCAGTATTTATCTGTTATGACGAATCACTAATCATAACAAGCACAACCTATTTGCTTCCGTTTCCACACATATTTTTTTCCTTTTAGAATCAAAAACTTCTGTTGATCAGCAGAAATTTCCGTAAGTAAATAGTGATTCGAAGGAATGGTTGACGTTTATACTAAGAAATAAAATGCTTATCAGCGACCCCAGTGTTACTGCTACAATATTCACGGTCGATAAAGGAACGTTAATAGTTGAATATTTGAACAAAGCTTGCATCGTTAATCAACTTCGCTTTGAAATTACATGAAAGAGAGAGAATAGCTGCCAACTTAGCTAAATCCCTTTGATCAAGGCAGCGCTGCAAGCCACAAAGGCTCCGTAGCAGCTGTGAATCCAGCTCTTAACGTTCAATTTCCCCTTTTATATCATAATCCTTCCTCCACCAACTGAACCTTTTGATTTATCAATCCAAGATGTGAAAACAGTGAATGAAGATTAATATATTGTGATTCAGGGAAAGAAGGGAAATCGATTCGTTTCTTATTCGTTCAGAGAGAGGTGAGATGCCATTTAGGCGCAAGAAATAATACTACTACTTGGATGACGGCCTTTCCCTTGAATGCAGATTTGAAGCTTCTATCGGAAATTGTCCGTAGCTCTGACACATGAACGGTAACGCTCTGCCCTGTTACTCGGGAAAACGTGAGTTCAAATCCCGTCTGGCCATCCAGATTTCGGTTTTCAATAGTTTCCCGAAATAACTTCTGCGGATTAAGGGGATGGTTCCCACGAAAGGTGATAACTAAATTCCTTCCCGTTCCTTGACCGATCCTTTTCAGGCTATGATGACCTGGACGTCGACGAACCGTAATGCACCAAGCAAAAAATAGTACTTTAAACACATTAGAGTTATTTAAAAATATTCCAATATACTGGAATTCCACAGAAAAATGCCGCTCACCGACAGACCAGGAGAACGAGGTGGTTATGGCACATTGGTATTGTGAGAAATCAGTGATGAGAAATTCCTCGAAGAACATCCATTTGAGGCTCTTGTATGCTCAATGGTCTCTTAAATGTTTATCATTAATGTAGCAGACGAACGTCGTCGACTCCCATATCGCTTCTCATTAGGTGTTTACTGGTGTGTGCGCGCAACAGGAACGGCACATGTTGGTTTTCTCCTCGAGATACTACCCCGTTGACCGTTCAAACGACAAGCAACCTTAAAATTGCAGCGAATTAGGGTTGCATTTCGAGCAGATTCACAACTTTCAACAATACTGAAAAATACGAAAAAATAGTGTTAGACGTTTCACTGTTCCATCAAATCCCATAATAATGCTCTATGTCTGGATTCGCTCACTTTTTACTTTCCCCAATAAAAAAATGCTTTTCTGCCAAATCGCTGTATACAAATTGTAAGATTTTTAAAAATATTTTCTAGCATCCGTCTTGCAAAGGCCCGTGTCCTTAAAAAAACACACACACACACACACACACAACGCAAGGCCTCCAGACTCTTTGAAAGTAACACAGTTCGTTCTGGCCTCTTCGTTCGCTGTTATGCTATGTCCTTTAACAAAGTAAACAGTCCGGGAGTAACAAAGCTTTGTCTCACAACGACAGGTTTCTGAACGACGCAGCGAGACCAGTTTGTGCGTTGACATATTTATATAGCCTAACAACCCATTCACAACACCACCCAAGAAGAACGTCCTCTTTCCTACACCTTGTAAATTGGAATATTAATCACACTGATGATCTCGTCGGAAAATGACACTGCTGGTGCTGCCCTAACCATAAATTAAGGTCATCCACATTGAATAAAACTACGAAAAATTTTGCCCCAAGAGAGAGTACCAAGTCATGTTATTTGCTATACAAAATACCGTCAATATACGGCCACCATCAGCGGCTCTCCGTGACGTTGATAGGTCAATGACCACTAGGTTGCCGAGTCTGCACAGAGCGTGAGGAGACAAGTCTCTAGAGTGATGCATAGTCAAACAGTCGCCAGCTCGGGAGTGCACGGCTAGATTCCTTGTTGCCTCTCGGCTGATTTGATGCGAAACTATTCCCGTTCCCATTCGAAGGTAGTCTACTCGGCTCCACACATTCATCCATTTCCATTGTCTCAAAACCGATTACGCACTTCATGACCTAAGTCATTTTTTTAAAAAAATCTTGCATAATTTTTTTAGTTACCATCAATAGCGAACGATAGTGGTTTTCCTTTTTCCTTATGGCTTTATTCCTCGTCGGCACTGAGGTCTTTAAGAGTTGGGATTGAACTGGAGGTAACAGTTGTGCGCCAACTTGCCTCAGGAGAGGATAAAACGGCTTTATGACACCCTTCAAAACCGAATCAGTGCGTGTATCCAGGACAGAGGGAGTGCAACGTCATACTGATACGTCAAGTTCTTTGTAAATTTGACTAGATTTTGTAACCACTGAAATAACATCACATATCCTCCCAACCGATTAAGTTTCGTTTCTTCCTCCCTTCTGGATACCTCATTTCTTCTTCATTTTTTCCCCCTCTCTCGGCAGTGTAAGCTTCAAATGTGCAAGCGGCTGAAGTCCTCATGTGAAATCCGGCCAGTAAATTCTATCCTCACTGTCGTACGTCGTCTCAAAATCGCAAATCGCAAATTTAAGACCTTACTAAGACACGCGAAATTAGTGTAGCACTTGCAGTAATTTATGGAACTGTGAAGAAAATATTTAAAACGCAGTTAAATTTATGCGAAATAGTATATGAATTTCCATTCTGGGTGATTCTTTTTTCTGTTATTTCATCAACTGAAGAAAAACACTCTATGAAAGTTTCAGTATGGAGGAAGTTCCTTAAACGCTGGATGGCTAAAATCACGGTTAACTCTTTAACAGCACTTGTGAAGGATCAGGTATACCAAACTACGAATCCTGACAACAATGTATCTGATAATGGAGCTGTCTCATTTTGCATGCTGGGCACAGATCTGGGCTTCTGCTGATCAAGATGCGTTTGATGAGTCCACATCCTATTCTACCCGTAGTTCCAGCGAGAGATTTGCTCCGTATCATGCCATCTGCTTACCACGGGCAAGTGAATGGTGCAACGGTACCAAGCAGACAAGTCCAAGGTTCCAACTTTCAGTCTCGTATCTAGAGAAGGCCTTGCTGTCCAGATCACCATCATCAGTCTGTGTAAGTATCTCAGAACCACACTCGCCGAGTATCGCGGACATTTGGATTTCTGAACAGCTCCTTTTTTTATTTATTTTTTAACTGCTTTACGTCTCTCAACAGCGAGGTCTTTAGAGACGGGAAAGGATGGGGGGCAAGGATGGGGGCAAGGAATGGGAAGGAATTCGGCCATGGCCTATTGAAGGAAGCATCCCGGCATTTGCCTGGAGTGATTTGGGAAACCATGGAAAACCCAAATCTTGATGCCCGGACGGGGATTCGAACCGCCGTCCTCCCAAATGCGAGGCGAAACAGCTACTATTGAGCCGACGAATGATGTTTGCTGACTCACGAGGACTTGTGTCGTCCCGAAACTATTGCAGCAATAATAATCTTTTTTTTCTGTAGTTTATTTTACTTTCACCTATGCCGCTAAGATACTATGACTGTCTGCCGCTCGACGTGAGCAAGATATTTTCGCAAACTGGAATTTGGTCAGCAGTGTAGCATACATGATAAACAATTCCAAATCAACAGATATTAGATAGATGTAAGAACGGAGACTTTCCCGGCGTATGCTTGAAGTCTTGACGGGTGTACCGCCGGATAGTGTTTTGAAAACACGATATTTCGACGACTAGCTCTGTCGTCTTCATCAGGTGTCGAGACGTCAGTATCCGACGGTCAGCCGACCTGTGCACATGTCTCTACACCTGATGAAGATGACGGAGCTAGTCGTCGAAATATCGTGTTTTCAAAACACTATCCGGCGGTCCACCCGTCAAGACTTCATTTCAGATATTAGATTGTTTACCAAAAGTCCTAGTTTAATCCTAGATTTAAAACCTGGTAGAGAAGAGAAAACTCGATACTTCCATTTTCTTACTTGTTTCTTTTTCAAACACTAGGCTGACAACAGACATCACATTGATGTTGAGACAGACACACACAAGGAACGAACCCTATCTCTGTATTAAGGACAAGAGTGATTTAATTTATGGTTAGCACGATAACAGAATCATGTGGATCACCGCATTTCTTTTTTAAAACATGCCTTTAGCAAAAGATATATTGCGGCAATATACAAAATACAACAGCAGATGGGACAAGTCCAAACAAAAATAAAAAAGGTCATGAATTGCATTGTAACAAACTGAGCGTTATGATGAAACCCGCCAGTATGGCTGAGTGCGCTGAGGTGCCGCACAGTGGATTATGGTTCAACGGGTCGGGCAGGACTCCGCAGCCGTTCTGACTGCAGTTTATAGGGCGGTTTTCCGCAGACATCTAGGCGAATACCGGGACGATTACCAATCTCTGACTAAAACTAAACAATACATAAACAAAATTATCACACGCTGAACATAGTTACATGTCTCACAGACAGATAGCAAAACTTCACTTCCTCCATTACTACTTAGTACCTAGCAATAGGTATAAAATAATTGGCGTTAGTAAGGGCGCGCGGCTATAAAACGGAAGCGCCAAATATGACCATGCCAACGATTAGTAAAACTCATTGAAGGTAGCCGAACTCGTAAGATTTTTTTTTTTTTTTTACCTATGGCTTTACGCCTCGTTGACGTCGAGGCCATTAGAGGCGGGATGTGACTGAGGAAAAGGAACGGGAAGGAATTAGCCGCGGCCTTTTGAAGGAAACATCCCGGCATTCGCCTGGAGTGATTTGGGGAAACTATGAAAAACCCAAATCTGGATGCCCGGACGAGGATTCGAAGCTCCATCCTCCCGAACGAGAGGCCAGAGCGTTAGCCGATCACCCACCACGCTCGGTCGAACTCATAAGAAAGATGGATAGATATGCTTTCGAAGAAAAAAAAACTATTACGTTTTTAAGAAAGCAGAACTATACACGAAATGGGTATGGCAAGGAGAAAGTTTTTTTTTTTAATTATTGTGTTAAGCCTCGTCGACGGCTAAGGTCATTAGAGGCGGGATGGGACTGGGGAAAAGGAACGGGAAAGAATTCGGCCATGGCATTTTTGAAGGAAGCATCCCGGCATTCACCTGGAGTGATTTGGGGAAACAATGGAAAACCCAAATCTGGATGCCCGGACGAGGATTCGTACCCGCGTCCTCCCGAATGTGAGGTCAGAACGAAGGAGATAGAATATATGTGTATAGCACAGTACTACATGGTAGTGACTTTGGGCAGGATAGAATGTAGGGAAGTAAAACCATCTGCATTAGAGAAATTTTACTCGCTGTGCTGAGCTACTCGTTTTCCGACTGCTGAAGGTTCAAGTTGGCAGCTGACCGTCGCCTTGTTGTCTGTACTTAACAACTAATAATAGGCTCAAATGTTTGCACAGAACTGGTAATTCTTCACAGGAGTCCCGCACTGAAATATTCTGATTTCGTGCGTTCTTTAATTGATGTGTGTTCAAGGCATTGAGTCATTACAGTACAGTATTCACAGCAGTCGCTCGTTCTCTCATTTGACTAAAGTGAGAATTACTGGTTGGCATAATGAGACTGACGCCTAACAGCCAATGACAATAATTTCAATTGTCAAATCATAGTTGTTTATTGCCTCTACCTTTACTGGCTCATGTACTACAAGAAGTCAGTGGGACGGTTCAGCGGATAGCAATCAATAGGTTGATCGGCTCGTTAACCAGCTGTCTGCTAGAGACGAGAGAGTGTAATGCCTCTGCTGCAGCAACCAGTGGTCCTGGCAAACGCGTAATCTAAGTCAGCCTGGGACGACGCACTGCCGCCGACGATAATTAAGACATACTAAGATAACTTCTACGATCATTGATCTCTCTCAAACTCATTGGCGTTGTATCTTAAATTAGCATTTCCTTACCCAGCAATGAACCTTTTAAAGAACATCATGCAGCTGACACCCAATAGCCAGGGACAAAAATTTTAACTGTTAAATCACAGTTATGAAATTTTCAACAACTCAGGGAGCGTCCATAAACTACGTGGCTCGGTCTACAGAGCCGGGGGGAGGGGGGAGGAATTGGTTGGAAAGCTACGCTGGGCCACGTAGCTTTTCATTCATATTATTTGTCACAGTTAAAATGTGGTACAGAACACAGGTCATCATGTAAGTACTTATTTCAGTCATTTAATTATCTCTGTATGCAATTTAAGATAGTCTAATAAGAAAAAACAGTACAAAATGTCTTCTGGAATCTATAAGCAAAAAAGTTACGTGCTACGCGGGAAGGGGGGGGGGCGGGGTAGAGACAATAACCACGTCGGGCTACGTGGGGGGGTAAGGGGGGGGGGTTCATAGGAGGCCAAAATGAAGCTACGTGGTTTATGGACACTCCCTAAGTAAATACTGCTGTGGCTAAGACATTCCACAGAGACTTTAATCATTTCCTCTGCATGCTATTACCAATCGCTGGTTTGGTGCTGAGCACCCTCTGCCACCCACAATTTTGTGAATTGCAGAGTATATATGTAGATGTAGATATTTGTTAGGCACTGATAAAGATGAAAACAGCTGGATGAAACACCAGTCTCCAGTAGACACAGCAGGGGATTTACCCTTGAACAGGACCCTAGAACATGGCATAAACGTTAGAAGGCCGTGGGAGAATGACTGACGCATTGTGATATCTCGTGAACCATTGGGCACATTTTCTTGATAGTTAAGAACTCTTTAATGAAGTAACATACCGTTTCTTCCTCTCTGCTCATTGTTTCTGTTTCTACTAATAACACTGTAAAAGCTTGCAGGCGCTCGACAATTTTCTGTCATCTACAAATTTATTATTGAAAAATGACAAGTATATATCTGTATATCACATGACTATGATAAACAGTGTCTTAGGCAACGTCCGCATATTGATAGTTAAGTAAACAACAATATCCATTTATCCCATTGGAAACGAAGTTATCGCTATCACTAACCTCCATGCAGTTTCTTTACCTTTAGATGACGTTCTCAATTAATATAACAGCAAAGTTATTAAAACAAAGTTTTACTGTTAAATTATCAATTTATATAGCCCCGAAGAAGTGATACTCTAATCAAATTTAAAAGCTGAATACCTTTTGAAGAATTAAAATTATCTAATCAAACGATACAACAGAAAATTTATAATCAGTGTAATCCACTAATTTGTTTGGTTTAACTTTATACTACTGAATTTATATCTCTCCATTTTTTGCAGAATGATTCGTGTACCTTGATACGTGATACGGTTATCACATGCCGAAGGTCATCTATAGTTGCAGCTGGCAGTTATCGCTGCTTATTAGTTGTTTTCTGTTTGACCTTCGACAGCAACGAAGTAATAAAAACAATCTGTATGCTGGATAGCAGATCATGCAGGATCCTTCCAAGTGACCCCACATTCTGTCCCCCCACATCTTTAACCCAAATTGGTATCATGCCAGATAAAGGAGATCTGAAATTTTGTACGGAATGCGAGCAACAGAAGCAGTCTTGCCAAGTTCACCTGTAGAAAGTAAACGTTTCCAGAGGTAAAAGGCGATCAATGGCCCGTCCAAGTCTTAACCGAGATTCAAAGTGGAGATCTTTCGATTTCGAGTAAAGTCTTCGGACTAATACTCCAAAACTAACTGATATCGGTGATTATCAAGTAAATTCTTGCCATCATAACTAAACGATGACAGAGTTTGAAGTTGACGCACTTTCTGCCCCTTTTATTGCATTAACGCACAAGGTCATTATGACCACACGGAATTATTATTATTATTTAGAAGCCTATATTTGTAACCATAAGTATGACGTGTTACGAGTATCTTATTCACAGTTTTAACTTCTGTCGGCATCCGCAATGACTGGGTGTGGTTTTTTTTTTTTTTTTTCCCAGGACACTTGCTTGCGCCTCTACTTAACCGATAAAAAAATTCTCAAATTATTCTTCACCGTATGGTAGTCGCGTCGACAGAGAGTATCCAAGGTAGTAATAGGTGGAATTATGGAAGCGACATCGAACAATCACAACGAGAATCCATCAAGCAGCTGATTGATAATGTCATTGACTGCGCTGCAACGTCGCACTGACTAGAAGTTGGAGGATAAAAGCATATGGCCCGCAAAGCGAATGAATCTAGATGTCACGGCCACAACGACAGCCTCCTGCAGGTGGAGGTCGAGTTTGTTGTCACCCATGCGGGCCTCAATCGACTTCCGCTAGTGGCACTGCAGGAAACGCCTGATGCAGGTTCTTCTTCAACGGCGTTTTGGCTGTAAATTAAAAACAACAGATCCCCCATATGACGATCTTAAATATTTTGCAGATGAGATAAGATACTTTACAAAATCCACACTAACTCAGATTCTTCTTCTTTTTCTCCTCCACTACCTTTTCCCAACATTAGGGGTCGGCTGCCTTGATAAGTTTCCTCCACCTTTCCCCGTCTAAAGCGTCCTCTTCTTTCAGTACTAACTTCACGAGGTCCTTGTTAACTAGACCATTCAACCTTATCCTTTGTCTCCTCCCACAGGAATCCTCCATGTTTTCTTGATTGGCTCTTCCTCGCCTCTTCTCATATCATGACCGTACCGCCTTAATCTTACCTCTCTGATGACCTCACTAATGCTAGCCACTCCAGTTATTTTTCTAATATTTTTAGCTGCAGTAGTGATTTCTGCAGTACCCTTCGCTCATTTGTCACGTCTACACCGGAATCGGGAAGCGCATCGCCTATAGGAGATGCCGTAGCGTTTCTCTGGCACTTATTTTTCATCATTGCCATGGTCACACTTGGAGGTTTGGTTTTACGGCCGTATGTCCTTGCTAGCGCCAAGCATTTCATACTTGCTGCCAGGTAATAATAAGGCCGTCCCTAACATGAGGATTAGCCGCTACTGTGGAGACCAGACGCTACGAATTTGCTTCTTTGGGGGCATCCACAAATTACGTGAGGTGTTTTTCTGGATTTCTGGACCCCCCCCCCCCCTCTGGTGAGATCTGGTCCGTGAGAACCCCCCACCCTCCCTAGAAATCACCCTGGAAACTTTTGTAGACCTTTTTTTTTTAAGGTCACACCCTAACTTTTTTGACAAAATACCCTCCTAAAATCGACTTTGGCGCAAATTGTAGACCTTTTTTTCTTTTGGCTCTACTGTCCCCAGATTTTTCGCAAAATCTCACGTGAGATTTCCGTAGACCCCCTCCCCCCTGGTGAGATTTCGCTGGACCCCTCTCCCCCTATTTCACCTCACGTAATTAATGGATGTCCCCTTCCGCCACCTACGCCGTACCGCAGTCCACCTTCTCCGCAGCAGATAACGTTCAGCACTTCATTCGTGACCCTGAGCTGGGTCCCTTTATCGCGTCAGTGTGCTCTGGGATTCCACACCCTGAAGTAGAGCTGCCTCTATCAACTACCAGCACGCTCAACTCACATTATAAACATTTTTATATTTTTGTAAGTTCATTGACAAATAAAAATGTTCTTTCCATTTAATAATTCGTTAATATATAACACAAGCATTTCAAATAACAGTGATAATAAGTATTCCTGTTTGCTGTTATTTTAGCATTTGTGTCATTAATAACAGAAATGGCAATTGTAATTACGTCACTCTATCACGGAATAGTGGCAAGGATTTGCAACTTTCACGGATACACTTCGCGACCCAAAACCAAACCGAACATTAAAAAGTTAAGTAACTGGTCATAAATTTTGTCGCTGGACGGATAGTGGCACTTGAAGACATTTAAATGTAGGAAGTTCGCAAACGGCTGGTGAATACTTAAAGTACATTTTGTTTCTTTCTTATACGGCTTTTATGGAAGGAAAAATCTTTCTGATCTACAACTGAAAAAAAATTAAACAGTTTTCTCCCCTTTTTCTTGTGTTTACAAACCTTTTTCATGACGGTAAATTCCCTTCACATAGTTAAGTTGGTCCTTCAATGGTCATATGCCACTTACAAATATATGTCTCTAAACCTACACAACATGAGTAGTGACCATCTTGGATTAAACAAGCAGTCTTTGAAACTAAAGTCCTCGCCGTTTCTAAATGCCCACCACGACGCATACTACAAGCATAGAGGATAATTATACAGCCTTTGACGGGGTACAAACACTACAATTACAAGCTGTGTAAGAGGAGCAATTCTAAAGTTACGGCTGTAGTAGATGTCCTGTTCAACAAGAACAAAGAATATGTTCACGCAGTATGTAGGTTCTGAAAAACCTTTTCGCAGTGGTAAATGGGAGGAAGTGTACAATATTTTTTAAAAAAATTAATGCCGATAAAGAAAAATTATTTGTTATCTGAATAAAAAACAAATGTCAACGAGAAACTAAAAAAAAATCATTTATCAGAAATAAATATTTGCCTAATTGATGAAGACGCAAAGCTTTAATCTGTGTCAGCGATAAGGAGTGGAAGCAATGTAGGATGCACACTTAAAAAACGAGTATACAATTAGGAGTCAAGGAGAAAAAGAACGCTTAAGGCATGATACGTTATTTAAATCGTCATTTTTTTCAGATAAAATGAAAACCACTGACAAACGAACTCCAATTAAATATGTTACGTGCTCTGCCCTAAGGCAGATGTTGACATTACATGTCATTTCTATATCTTCTGTCATTAATATTATCAATCATTTCTTCGAAGTCCGCTCTTTCTTTTTGCATCCTTCTAAAACATCCATAATAATGTTTTAATCTTTTATAGAATGTCATAAGTAGTTTTTGTTTCTATTTCTAATATTGATCAAAATAATTTGCCTTTCATCAACTCCCACGGGACTCTATTCATTCCTTACGTATTTCTTTTTTATCCTCCACCTCGACCACTCCACCACATATCAAGAACTTAATATCATTTTTTTCAGATTTCCGCAAACTTCAAATCTATGCACCCTACAGCGCTACCACCCAAACGACTCTATTAATTATACTTTCACCAAAGAAAAACAAGTTTCGTAAACAGCAGCAGAACGGACACTAACAGAAGTATTAAAAATTGAGATAAATGTAACAGATGTGGCAAGAAAATTCTATCGTTTGTTGATTAAAAATAACCAATATCTAAAGCACGTTAGAGATAGCGAAAAGGCACTTCTTCAAAAATAGGATATTTGTACTGCGAAACACTGACTTAGGTTGCAAAGGGAACTTACTAAAGCTGTATGTACGGAGCACAGTTTTTACGAAAGACAATCTTGAACTTTGCGAATATCATAAGGATAACAAACAAGTAAAACATTTCTAACGTAGTATTACCGAAATATATTGAAACTACATTGTACCAAAGAGTATTAAATAGAGTATTAAATATACACGTTCCGGAAATAATGTTTAAAATAAGTATAGTTTATAAAATAATCTCACAAAGGCAGATACGAGCGTAGACATATGGGGTTGATTACTTTTTTAAAATAGTATACTGTTATGGTAAAAACTGTAGCTCAGAGTATGTTAAACCTCAAATCATCAGTTGTAACGAATTTATGGAGATTAGTAAAGGATAGGAACAGATCAGCTGCATTAAGCTAGTTGACAGACTGATGAAAATGAGCTCCTGTAATCACACAGCAAAGAAATTACCTTGTAATAAAGCTAGTTTTCAAGCCAAAGAAGATTGTTTCAAGATTGGTTGTTGGAGAAATAAATCACCCCGTAAGGAGACAACCAATTACAAATACGGTCACAAGCTGCAGAGTATACCCGTTAGATCAATTAGTAAGTCTACTGTAATACGTGGAGTTAGGAACGCTCACAAAGGAATGAGAATGGCCTACGCAAGTAGGAAGAACATTGTGGAGAATTGTCGAATACATGAGAGAGGGTAGGATCGGAATCTGAGTGATGGATCGGCGATGGAGACTGTGACAATGAGAGAGGTAAATATTTGGAAGTCACGTTTCAAGGCAACATGAAAAGGAAAAATCAGAGTAATTTAATGACACAGGACGTTGACAGAACAATTCATTCCTGTTTGGAACGAAAGCACGAGAAAACAGATTTTTTTCTTTTTTTTCTGAAGCCGTGAAGGCTGACAGGGAAAAGGTATGCATTTCCATTCTCGAACCAGACATTTTTATGAAGGTAGTGTAAAGATAATAACATAGTAGTACTTAAATGAGGGTATACTAAGTGAACCTGAAGAATTTTGGGGGGAAGCTAAACATGTTTTAAGCCGGAGGGCGGGAAGTGGCGTGTGTAAAAACAGAAGTTTCAACATCGGCTGTCCACTTCATGATTACTGGCTAAAGCAATCTCATTACAAAACTCTAGTCTGGTTAACCTTAGAACACAATAGCAATATGTGGGATTGGGTCAAGGATGTTTAAATGGAGACAGCGATCAAGAGAAAAGCAGGATGCTTTGTAACCGCGCAGTAACAGTCCACATAAAAGTACTGAAGTAGGAAAAAAAGAAGCATGGAAGAAGCATATTTGTACTTAATAACGACTGCACTGACAGGAACAGATCCAGTCAATTTTATATTCAATAACAATAATAAAGATGAAGAAAAGACAAGGATGAGTTCTAAAAATACCGCGTTGAAGACAGTATAAAGGGCAAGTCTCAAATATTTATATGAATGAAGTAAAGTAACTGAGATAGTGAAGAGTTATATTGTTAACATACTGCATGGATCCGTCATCAATGCATATTTAGCTGTCCGATCCATGCAGTCGATTCATGATATAAATCTCATATTTAGCTAGTTGGTGAGCGGAAACGCTCTGGCCTCGTATTAGGGAGTACGCAGGTTCGAATCCCCGACGGACCATACATATTTCGGTTTTCGATGGTCACTTCCGGCTAACGCCGAGGGGTGTCAATATTATGGATATCAAATAAACAATTAGGATAGGGTTATAAGTAGGTCAACTAGAGTCTCTGCGGAGAATATCGCAGAACACATTCAGTGACTTGCAGTGGCGGATCCAGGAATTTGGTTTGGGGGGAAGGGGGCTAGAGCGGATTTTGATTTTGGGGGGACGCTGGAGCGGATTTCCTTTGGGAGGAGGCTTGAGTAGGGCGGGGGTAAGCTTTACAATAAAGAAGCTGGAATTGTATGATGAAAATATTGGCGATGACTTATATTGGTATGTTAAAGGGGAGGACGAAAACTTTTCAATATTGTAGGAAATGGAGTCAGCGACTGGAATAAATTATCAGAACTGTTAAACAACTAAATTCTTTCACTCTTTGAGGTAAAATGAAAATCTTGGTATTGTAAAAGTAGGTGTGTAGGGAAATTGGCACCGCAGCCATAAGCTCCATCGCTATTCAAACAACAATAACTTTTATCACAAGATCAAAGCTGAGTTAAGCATTGGCAAGGAGAAGTTCAGTCGAAATTTAATTCGAGGCCGGAATATGATGTGAGAATTTGTTTTATCACTGAGCCAGCATATAGCCCACGGTTCCTGAAAATCGAGCGTCCGACAGTGTCTCTGAGGAAGTCGGCTATCCCCAAAGAGTACATACTACACAATCTGTTATATGTAAAAACTACTAGGCGAACGTGATAAGCTCACACAAGAAGGCTTAATGTTACTGTCGTCACATCGCTCTTGTATTCTGGTGGAAAGAATGCCAGAATTTTAGTTTTGTAACAAAACCGGGTATTATTAACAATGTACTCCAAGATACAGTTTGTAGTGGCAGTAGCAACTCAACAGAGTCACAGGTATTTCCAATTTTAAGCCTAGAAAGTGTCACCAATTTCAATTTTTAATTCTTGTTCATGTTTTGATCGCTGTGAGACAATTATCAGCAACACTAGTAACGCTAGCCATTTGGAGTTACGAAACTTTTTCTCAACACTAGCGGTGTCGTCCTCTGGAGAAGATCAGGAGTTTTCCTCCTGATACTCAATGGAGTGCAAGATGATTGGGGCTCCGCAACCGATCAGGAAATTAAACTCCATACAAAAATACATTCCTTCATTATGCTTGGAACAGCTCATGGATAAGGAAAAACCTTAACAAGCTTTCCTGTACATAGACTTCATTTTCAAATCCAGTGTGACGGAGGATTCATTTAGTCAACCAAACTGGTGGATTTAATAAAAGAAATTCTTTGTCGAAAACAGATGAAGAAGTGTAAATCAGGATATTTCGTAGAAAGATCCAGCAAGTGATCTTGTTCTCCTTCCTTGCACTTATCCCTCCATTGTAAGGTCGGCTTTTTCAAGACGCGACGTGTTTTGGAATTTTGTCCGGTTTGTTGGGGAGCCTGACGCCTCCCGGGGAAGAAAGTTGTGTTGCCAACTGTCTGCGAGCGAAACGTGTAACTATTTTTTTGTGAGCACTAAATGTGATTTTTGTTTATGTAATTTGTGGTTTATGAGGAGGAGATTGGGGACCATCCAAGCAATCGCTTTGTTGATTGTGGATAACCGCCTAAAAACCGCGATCAAAATGCGGGGACCAGGACGCGATCCTGCTTCGCAATCACCTCCGTGATAAACTAACAAGCCCTCGGTCAAGATGGATGGAACAGAACACATTTCCTGCAACATATAAGATCTTGTTTACTTTCTACGTGTGACAAGTTTCAGCTGCTCTAGCACACCTTCATTCGTGGAAAAACGAACATACGAAAAGTAGGCAATATACCTTGTCTGTTTGTTGTGACCACAGAATGATTTAACAATGTAAATATTTTTAGATTAAAGTTTCTAGAAAACGATTTCTGTTAAGTTCAGAAACGTGGAAACTTTTTTCGGTTAATGGTGTTGATATCGCGACGAAGGCCAGCGGTATTGAGTTAGGAAAACATCTGCGTTTCCTCTTCAGGAATCACCGAACGTTTTTAGTTGACGCCGTGTGCGGGTGGAATGTTGTAAACTCGGCTGATGTGCGCCGGAAGAGGTGAGATATGTCCAGTTCCCCGACTTCCGGGCGTGGCGAAGTGACGCGAGATGCGCTTCCCGGTACAGACGCGCTAGCGCTCGGCCTTGGAGGCAGAATACGCAGATGGAGACGGGGAAATTTCCACGGCGCATTGGGCAGGGCACAGCGGCTGTGGGCGTGCGATCCGACTGGGCGCTGGCCGGTTGCCTCGGAGACGCCTCACTGTCTTCAGGTATCAGAGCAACTCACTGCGTGACAGTACCGTCTGGCGCTCTCCAACTGTTTATCACACAGTATACATTTATGTTAGTTTCGCAGTGTGATGAGAACCAGAAAGAATCGCATTGTTTTGTGTTATTGGGAAATGGATCCAATCTCCAACTTTATCAATATTAGTATAGTACTACCACAAGCTGTGCCCGCGACTTCATCCACGTTTAATATAATATTTGTGCTACTATTTCACTGAAAGGATATTAAAAAAATGTTGCATAGCTAGGAAAAAGCAGAGGATCAGCTTATTTCCACCCCGTTCCATGGATATCCTTCTTTGCTTTAGGTTGGATGTGGTTGTTTTAAAAGCATTTGTGAACTTCATTTGTTTCTACCATCGCTTGTAACTACCGCTATTTAGAGAGATTTTTATGGTACCCACAGACACATTCAGTACTGTTCAAAAGGCTTCCATGTAAGATATGCAGGGTGATTCAGGACAAATTGTAAATATTGAAGGAGATGGTAGTATGAACAATATTGAGTAGAAAAGTCCATATAAACATGTGCCCGATATCCATTCGTTTTGGAGATATCCCATTAGATTTTTTGTGTGGGGATGGATGAAAAACGAAGTGTATAAAGACGAATTACTCGATAGCATCGTAAACATTGCTACCCTCATAAATGTACACCAAGCCGTCCGTACTCGGAAGAGCTCAAGTACTGTTGCGAAGAGAGCTACAAAGTGTATTAAAGTCGATGGTGGGATTTTCGAACATTCGATCTAAACTTTTGTAAAATATGCGTGTTTTTTCATGATCGAAGTACATCAGTAAGTTATTGGTGTGTTCTTGATCAATTTCTGAGGCTTGTTATATGAATGCCATTCCACCACCTGTATCTCCAAAACGAATGGAAACTCAATTGTTCATACTGCCACCCCCTTCAATACTTATCATTCCTCCTGAATCATCCTGTATTTGTAATGATGCTGTTGGCGTGTGTACAAACAAATTGCTGTATTTATATGTAATAAACTTTCATTTAAAGTTCCTTAATGAATCACAGTCAGTCTATTATAGTTTCTACGATTTAAAACACAACGTAACCGGATACAAAAGACCAATGTTGCGATCTGTTGGTAACTGGGTATACATGAGAGTAAGATAAATGTACATCCCTGAGTAAAATCAGCTGCTATATTTTACTATGATTATCATGGGAATTTATTAGTATAGACATAAGCTATCGTTTCACTTAAACACATACTGTTTCGAGTTACTTTTATTTTTCGACGTTTACAACTATCTAGCTTATTTATTACAATAACCCAAGCCATAAGCTACGACTACGTTTTAATTTTGTTGAAATTCGATCATTAATTTTTGTTTGATGCGTGCACAGCCAGAAAAAAATATTCAAAAATTTACGATTTTAGTCCCTGTGTGATCCAGAACTAAGCTATTAATTTCAACAAAAACCATCCTATATAAAAACCAATGCAATAAATTAACAATTCTCAACTCTTTTCAACCGGAGGACCAGTAAAATTGTCAAAAAAGATCTACTGACGATTAACTTCTATGGGCCTACTGCAGTACCGGTACTTATAAGCTGACAATTGTTATCGCCATGTATGATGGTCCTATAACGAGGCCTAACCCTCCAAGGAACGTTACCCTGATGCCGACTGCAATCTTAAGCACTGGATAAACTATTATTGTAAAAATGTAGTCATATCTTCTATCTTGGAAACGTCCGTTTTTTGGTGGACACTGAAATATTTATGTCTTTTAGAAAGCTTGGATTATAGCTTATGCTCACGTGGAGCCCTTATACAGCAGGAGTATCCATTTCATACGAAAAGCTTTTACATTTTTTTATGTTATCTTCAATGCAGCTAGAGATAAATTCTTAATATTCTATCTGCGGACAACTGTGGTTCGCGGAGCACAGAATGAGAAATTCTGCCATATATCAAGCGGAGGTTCGGTGAAAACCGTTCAATAGTTTTTGCGTGATGGATGCAGAAAAATTCCAAAATTTACAGTTTTGGTCCCTGTGTGATCGGGAAATGTGTTACTAATTAGGATAAAAATATCCTATGCATTATCCGATGACATAATTCATCAAAATGTGCAGCTTTGTTAAAATTCGTTCATTAGTTTTTGCATTATGTGAATACAGAGAGCCAAATGTGGTCTCTTCAGGAACTACGCTACTTATCCGAATAAAACGTATCCTGTATGTTAACCAATGGAAATCTATCATTATGAACAATTGTTATGAAATAAGTTAATTGGCTTTTGACTGATGTACACACAGGACAGGCAGACATGTCAAATTTTACGGTTTCTATTAGTGTACTATTCCAGCCCCCGAATCACCGACAGATAAAACGTTTCCCACTTCTTTATGGCCGATACAAAATGATAATGTATGATTTAATCACTCCACATACAACTCTTAATTCTTGTCCCAATATAAGTGTAAGTATGGACGCCAGTTCCCTTACGTCCAGCTATACCACCTCATTACCCTGTGCAATAGCAATGCCCACTGTTTTGTACCTACCGGTTTATCTACAAATGATAGGCCAAGATATTAGGATTTTATGTATTCAATAAGCAATTCCAGTCCCACCATATAACCATACAAATCCCTCATTTTTGTCTGTGTAGCTGATAAGCTGCCTTTTTTTTTTTTGCTACAAGATAACACCAGTTGAAACTTTGTACCTAATTGCTGCAATAGATTTGACTGTCGGCGAACCTACACTACTTGTACAGTTTTTAATTTCGTATCTGCCTTTAAGATGAGTACAAACTTTTCGGACACCTCTTCACTGAGGGCATGTTTAAAAATATCCGCCAGTGTGGCCGTGCATGTTAAAGCACTGCCATAATCGCTATTGGGAGGTATACATGCGGGTGCACTCTCCAAGTTCCAAACCGCTGTAGTCATAAGTTTTTAAGTGGTTTTCCATAGTTACCTGGGTGAATGATGCGACCGTCCCAAATTTGCTGCTCAGCAAAACACACATTTCACAAGCAAATCAACATATAACACACAGAATAGTTCAGTGCCAGATGGTAACACTTAAGCTATACACCCGCCCAGTAGGTTATTCGTATGATTTCCAGATGAACACCAATTCATCAATGAAGCACGCGGCGTTATTGAGCTTCACATTCATAAAATAAAGCGTCTCAGGTGAGTTCATGTATTGAAGAGGTTATCAACGAATTGCTGATTTATTTTAAACTTCATGCGTTAATATGCTGCGCTACAGTCTTCTTTAGCTTCTCCGAATTCACGAAGTTTCCACCAACGCCTTCCACACTCTTCAGTGGTGTAAGACTTCCAGAGTGTCTGCCGGAAATAATGCGTTGATCCAGTGCTCAACTCTTCACAACATCAGGGCAATAGCGGTTACGCGATGACCAATAATACAGCACGACATCCCAATGATGGTAATACCTGAAATAATAATATTTTGAAACTACTTGAAATTTATTTGTAATTTCATTTATTTTACCAGTTTGCTTCAACATGCTATTGTACCTGATTGTTCGCGGAACCATCAATGGTGGGATAAGCATTACAGAAAAGTCGAAACTGAGAGGTGACTCAACTGGCGTAAATACTGTGAACTAACGTAGGTTGGTAGTCTGGTAGACATGTACAACAAGTGGAAATCAAAGATCGAACGCGAGGCATAGGTGTATGGTCTGGTATAAAACGTGGTTCTGACTGGAAGCTCGCAGCCTATGGAGAAAATAGATGATGCGATTACCAAATCCCTTCTACCTTGTCGGCTAGGTACTGGTGAAAATTTCAAACACTTCGAACCATCTAACCAATGTCACGCGCCGGACACCTTCAAGGTGCAAAACCGCAAGAGTCTACAGTGTGGGCTTCCATATAACTTACAACCGCCATTTTGGGGTTTCAGTAACACGAACAGCCATTTCATTTCATCTGTCCCTGGTTGTACATAGTGAAAAGAAAGAGCGATGGTGTTTTAAGGGACTCAGCCATAGATATCGTCTGGCGATAATTGCAAATAACATTTAAAAGTCTTTCCCTGTTTATGAAACGACCGATGTTTTTTGACAAAACCCACGCACTGAGTCTACAGACGTGCCGACGTTACAATTTTTTTCCCCCACCACTATTGCTTCACAAAGAAGTTTCGTTACCTCGATGTAACATTCCTTGTTAACTGCTCTTCCTTGTTGAATAAATTAACAGCGAATGATAGCTTAAGAATCGAATTCCTTCTAATCTGCGGCATCTTTTTAAAAACTGTCGTTCAGTTTCAGAAAGAAATCCGACACTATTCGAACTGTTCACTTATGGATGAGAGAAAACCGCCAGACACAACCAACATGAGCTCAAAGAAGGAAAAGAAAGAAACGGACTAGAGCGAGGGACATACTAAGGAAAGAGAGCAAGAGTTTCCAGCTATCTGAGAGACTGATACGATGCAGCTGCGTCAATGATTACAAAACCCTCACGCCCGTCTCGGCAAAGAACCAGGTTGATGTATCTGGCAAAGACGCTAGCTTCTTCATGCCGAAGCCTAAACTAAACTTATTCCCCGTTAAGCCTCGTTCCCACAGCGAGGCGTGGCTAGTGATGATTCGATACAAGTACATACGAGTAAGTACTCGATACTTTGTTTCGATACCGAGTACTTTTCGTATTCGAATTACTTCATTCGATACTTACTCGGTATCGGAAGAAAAGTACTTGTATCGAATCGAAAGTATCGAAACGCATCCGGTGTTAAATTATAAACGCAACAACCCTTCTACGTCACTCAACGGGCCTACCAAATTAATTTCCCTTTTATGTCAAGTTGGTAGCATTTAAAATTAAATTAAAAAAATCAGTCTTAGAATAGGCAACCGCCACAGACAATCTAATCTCAAAGAGTTTGTTTTAGGTCCCTATTTCATTTTAATAAAGTCGTACTTCGCTATGCCTGGCCTTTGGTCGCTCCCGCGCAGCCCCACACAAAAACTAAAAGATATGGTTCAGAGCAACTAAGTAGCCCATGTGAATCGAAAGAAGAAGCTCCATTTTGGCCTCTTTGAACCCCCCCCCCCTCCTCCCTACGTGGCTTTTGTCTCTATCCTCCCCCTCCCCATGTAGCACGTAGCTTTTTTCCCTATTGATTCCAGAAGACATTTTTTTCTGTTTTCTCTTGTCAGACTATTACATTTATAGAGACTAGACGACCAGTGCAAAAATTTCGCGAATAAAATGCGATGAGTAGTGAGGTTGAATACTTGTAATATAATGAATAGTAGAACCGTACTTTTGTAGCAAATATTTCATTTAGTGTAATAGGTACGCAGCCAAATTCTCACAACATATAACGAAAAAGTTAGGAAAATTTAAAACACACTGTATTTATGACAAACTGTCACTGACCTTAGTAGAATAAAACCAACCTTAACAAAATGCACACAACATATTAACATCTCTGAAAGATTTGTTGCTGTGCGAATAAAATGTTTACATTGGAATTGTATAGGAAAACGACAGTGTTTCCGTAACAAAAAAAAGTATATCAGAAAAGTTACTTATTGAAAAAAAAAGTTTATTGACATCTCTGTGATATCCGCTGCTGAAATCAGGGGACTTGGCTCTGAACAGTCTCATACGCGCTACCACTTTAAGCACCAAATTCCGAAAAAAAATTCTTAATTTATGATTTTACCTAGCTGGAGACCTTAATTTTACAACGATATGTCATTTATCGATTTCGAATAGGTATCGAAGAAGATAAATGGCTTGTATTAAAAAAATTTAAAAAAAAGTTCTACAACTAATATTGATAATTTTGCCCTTTAAGGGTTGAATTCCAAAAAATTCCTTTTAGAAAATATCAACCAAGGTAAAAAAAAAGTTTTGAGAAATGATGATATTTTTACCCCTTAAGGGTGTAATTTGGAGAAAGTTTTTTCTTAAAATATGATGTGACCATAGCGGCTAATTTAATATTTAAATCGATATGTCATTTATTGATTTCGATTAGGTATCAAGGGAAATAAACAGCTCATGACAGAAAAATGCATTGTAAAAATATTAATACTTTTGCCCTCTAAGGTTAGAATTTTTAAAGATTTCTAATTAAAATGTGGTAACGGTACCGAAGACACTACGAAGACCTGAAGCTTTTAAATGATACCTCGATTATCAATTTTGTTTAATTGTCAACGGAGATAAATGACTAAAGACACAAAAAACGCATTTTAGAAATACTGATATTTATGCCCTTTAAGGGTCGAATAACGAAAAATTCTTTCTAAAATATAATGTGACCTTGGCGGAGACCTTAATCTTGAATATGATACCTCATTTATGGAGATCGCCTAGAAATTAAGGGAGATAAATAGCTCGTGACACAAAAATGCGTTGTAAAACCATTCATATTTTTTTCCCTTTAAGGGTTGAATTCCAAAAACGTCATTCCTACAATATGATGTCACCGAAGCTGAGACATTATTCCTCATTATCTCACTTGATTTATCGATTGTGGATAGATATCCAGGGAGGATAAATGGCTCGATATACAAAAAAACGAATTTTAGACAAATTGACATTTTTGCCCTTTAAGGGTCGAATTACGAAAAATTCCATTCTTAAAATATAATGTTACCACGGCGGAAACCTTATTCTTTAATATGATACCTTATTTATCTATATCGGTTTGATATTAAGTGAGATAAATTGCTCGTGACACAAAAATACGTTATTGAAAATTTTATACTTTTTCCGTTTAAGGTTGAATTCCAAAAACATTCTTTCTTAAAATATTATGTCACATAGCTGAGACACTACTCCTCATAGTCCTACTTCATTTATCGATTTTGGTTAGATAACCAGGGAGATAAATGGCTCGAGATACAAAAAAACGCATTTTAGAAAAATCGACATTTTTGTCCTTTAAGGGTCGAAAACCGAAAAATTCATTTCTTGAAATATAATGTTACCATAGCGGAGACCTCAATCTTTAATATGATATCTCATTTATCTATATTGGTTAGATATTAAAGGAGATAAATCGCTCGTGACACAATTACGAATTGCAAAAATATTGATACTTTTGCCCTTTAAGGGTCGAATTCCGAAAACTTCATTTCTTAAAATATGATGTGACCAAAGTGGAGACCATAAGCTTTAAAATGACACCTCATTCATTGATTTTGGTTAAGTATGAAAGAAGATACAGGCTTGTGACAAAAAAATACCTTATAAAAATAATATATACTAGACGAACGTGAGAAAATTTCGCGAATAAAATGCGATGAATAGTGAGGTTGAATATAATGTCACCAAGTTCAGTCCATTACTCTTCATACTCCTACTTCAGTTATCGATTTTGGTTAGAAATCCAGGGAGATAAATGGCTCGAAACACAAAAAACGTATTTTAGAAATATTGACATTTTTGCGCTTTATGGGTCGAATTACGAAAAATTCCTTTCTTAGAACATAATGTTACCACGGCGGAAACCTTATTCTTTAATACGATATGTCATTTATCTATATCGATTAGATATCAAGGGAAATATAAGGCTCGTGACACAAAAATACGTTGTAGAACAATTTATACTTTTTCCCTTTAATAGTTGAATTCCAAACACTTCTTTCTTAAAATATGATGTCAGCAAAGCTGAGACATTATTCCTCACAATCGTACTTGATTTATCGATTTTGGATAGATATCAAGTGGCTCGCTACACAAAAAACGCATTTTAGGAAAATTGACAGTTTTGCCTTTTATGGGTCGAATTACGAAAAATTCCTTTCTTAAAATATAATGTTACCACGGCGGAGACCTTATTCTTTAATATGATACCTCATTTATCTATATCGGTTAGATATCAAGGGAGATAAATTACTCGTGACACAAAAATCGGTTATACAAAAATTTATACTTTTTTCCTTTAACGGTTGAATTCCAAAAACATTCTTTCTTAAAATATGATTCACAAATCTGAGGACATTACTCCTTATATTCCTACTTCATTTATCGATTTTGGTTAGATATCCAGGGAGATAAATGGTTCGAGATACAAAAAAAGCATTTTAGAAAAATTGACTTTTTTGCCTTTTATGGGTCGAATTACGAAAAATCCTTTCTTAAAATATAATGTTACCACGGCGGAGACCTTATTCTTTAATATGATACCTCATTTATCTATATCGGTTAGATATCAAGGGAGATAAGTCGCCCGTGACACAAAAATCGGTAATAGAAAAATGTATACTTTTTCCCTTTAAGGGTTGAATTCCAAAAACATTCTTTCTTAAAATATGATGTCACAAGCTGAGACATTACTCCTCATAATCCTACCCCATTTATCGATTTTGATTAGATATCCAGGGAGATAAATGGCTCGAGATACAGAAAACCCATTTTAGAAAAAGTGACATTTTTGCCCTATAAGGGTCGAATTACGAAAAATTTCTTTCTTAAAATATAATGTTACCATGGCGGAGACCTTATTCTTTAATATGATACCTCATTTATCTATATCGGTTAGATATTAAGGGAGATAAATCGCTCGTGACACAAAAATGTGTTATAGAAAAATTTATACTTTTTCCCTTTAAGGGTTCAATTCCAAAAACATTCTTTCTTAAAATATGATGTCACAAAGCTGAGAAATTACTCCTCATAATCCTACCTCATTTATCGATTTTGGTTAGATATCCAGGGAGATAAATGGCTCGAGATACAAAAAAACGCATTTTAGAAAAGTGACATTTTTGCCCTATAAGGGTCGAATTACGAAAAATTCCTTTCTTAAAATATAATGTTACCATGGCGGAGACCTTATTCTTTAATATGATACCTCATTTATCTATATCGGTTAGATATTAAGGGAGATAAATCGCTCGTGACACAAAAACGCATTGCAAAAATATTGATACTTTTGCCCTTTAAGGGTCGAATTCCGAAAACTTTTTGGCTTAATATATGACGTCACTAAAACGGAGATCTTAATCTTTAAAACGATACTTCATAAAACGGTTTTCAGATAGGTATCCAGGGAGATAACTGACTCGTAACACAGAAAACAGCATTTTAGAAAAAATTACATTTTTGCCCTTTAAGGGTCGAATTCCGAAAACTTTCTTGCTTAAAATACGATTTAACCAAAGTGGAGAGCATAAGATTTAAAATGACACCTCATTCATTGATTTCGGTTAAGTATGATTAAGGAAGATATAGGCTTGTGAAAAAAAAAATACCTTATAGAAATAATATATATGATGATTATATTATAATTAAACAACGGAAATAAATATTTACATGCTGTTGAGTGTTCTGGACCTCATTTAACTTTGACAAATAACATAAATGAAAAGCTACGTGGCCTGGCTCGGAAACCCCCCACGTAACTCTCCAGTAAACCCCTCTCCCTTCCCCCTAGACCGAGGTATGTAGTTTATGGACGTTCCCTGGTCGTACACTGTAACGTGGCCTTGAGTAGCTCGATTCTTGTTATACGTTCTTCAGTGTTTTTGTTGTTCTTCGAGTCTTATTTATTGGTCAATATAAATAATTTGCGATAAAAATGAATTAAGTTAAGAATTGGACAGTGAAGCGGAAGTAGCACGTGTCGCAGCAGCTTAAGTAATGTTCAGTGGTAAGATTGTGAAGAGGAAAACAGTAAAAGCTATTGCCGAATTTCAACAATTGATCTGAATACCTATTGAGTAAAACTGGAATATACAAGATACAAACATGAGAATAAGTATCCCCATTCAAGAGTGACTAGCTGTTATATTACGATTTTTCGTCACTGTTCCAGTCCACAAAGCAAACCGTAACCAAATGCGCAGATGAAAGGTGTAAGGCCATAACACGAAACAAACACATTCTACGGGGGTAGGGTGAGAAGAAATGCACACAAGTTTGTTGTAGGGCGCCAACGAAATGGCCCTCAGTATCGCACTCATTGGCACCATGTGGGAGCACCACTGCCCCCCCCCCCTCCCCCCTATAGGTGCAGGTTTGAAGTCGTTGAATTCAACCAGTGTATCCTGAGAAGTGGAAGTACGCAGACGCGTTCTAGTGTCATGCCAACGCGAGTTAAACAGCATGCTGCAATCTAATTTTTAACTGCTGAAAAAGTGACTCCAATTGAGATTCATCGTTTATGCTGACGACGCTGTTGATAGGTCTTCTGGAAGTCGATGGTCAGTAAAATTTCGTGATTGCGAGCCTGGAAAAGCGTTAATTGTTGATGAAAAACGCAGCGGATGTCCGATCACTGCCAAGGACGATAAACATTGCAAACTCGTCGACGATTTGATTCAAACTGACCGAATCACTCAAAAGCGTATCGCAAGCCATATTGGAACGTGTGAGAGGAGACTTTCCCGGCGTATTGATTGACTGGAGTTCAGCCAGACAGCGTCATAAAACACAACATTTCGACAGCTGGCCCTGCTGTCTTCATCACCTGAAGCTTTCCGCACCTGATGAAGACGGCAGAGCCAGCTGTCGAAACGTTGTGTTTTTAGGTCGCTATCCGGCTGAACACCCGTGAAGCTGATTCAAGGAATGTGTCGGTATCATTATTGAACAACTCTGATATCGTAAAATCTGTGCACGATGGGTACCACGCCATCTCACAGACGTAAACAAACAGCTCCGATTGGAATACTGCGAGGAGCTTTTGCAGTGTTACCGTGACGATGGAGAATACTGTTACGGGGGACGAGTCATCTATCGATGAGGTGAAGCCAGCTGTCAAATCCTGGATTAGAGGAAATTTGTAAGAATTTTTCGGTGACGGAACAAAAAAAAAACTTGCTTGGGAGAAAAATAAATATATGATTTTGAAGCTTAAGAATTGTATTTTAATGTTCTTTTCGCCCAATCTTGCTACTTGTTTTTATTCGTGATCTACAAGCAAGTGTGTATTTTTTTTCCAGCCTACCCTTTTACCACAGACTGTAGGAACGGGTGTACGAACGTAAAGAGGTTAGTCATCAGTGGATCCACAAGCGTCTGATATCTGAGGATTTTACCGACATTTCAAAGGGAAGGCAAGCCATCTTCATTTTTTTTTATCTGCTTGACGTCTAACCGCGAGGTCTTTAGAGACGGGAAAGGATGGGGGGGGGGGGGGGGCAAGGAATGGGAAGGAATTCGGCCATGGCCTTTTGAAGGAAGAATCTCGGAATTTGCCTGGAGTGATTTGGGAAACCATGGAAAACCCAAATCTGGATGCCCTGACGGGGATTCGAAAGCCACCTCCAGTTATCTAGAGCAACAACGAATCTTTCCGCTACCATGGCGATAGGCATGACAAACTTCAGACTTGACTCGCCATGTCACAACCCACAGTCGTGGGCACAAGGCTGTAGACCGCGAGGGAATGCGTGTAATGAACCCACGACACGATTCCATTTGGTGTAGAATTACGGAACTTGCACAAACTTTTTCAAGTTGTTCAGATTTTGAAATAACAAAATGCTGCACCAAGAAAAGTAGTTTTAAGGCAAATTCTATGTGAATGAATGTGTCTTTCTCAGTGGAAGGTGGTATTATTTTCCCTTTTTTTTTTTTTTTTTTTTTTTGCTTGGGCTTTACGCTTGAATTTGGCCATGGCCTTTATTGAAGGAAGCATCCCGGCCATATTATTTCCCATGAGATTTCGTACACATTGATCGGAAAATCAATGATGTTTGTCATTCCGAGGATTGTAATTTTACGTATTTTTTTCTGCATAAGTTTGTGAGACTACAGTTGGCAATATTTTCCTAACACAAATTAATGAAGTGATGATAGGTTGTATGAAGATTCAACTGCAGGTACCAGAGTGGTGAAGTTATTGTTTGCGGTGTGAACACTAATGTTTCAATAGATTCATAAAATAATAGACATGAATCCGGAAAATTTGCTTAGCATTGGACACAATCTACTTCTTCCCGTTACAAGCCAATAAAGTACAAGACATGCCCTACAGAAAAAGCCTTCGGCAAGCCATTAACTCTCATATACGAGAATTAAAAATTCTACTAATTCATTTAGATATCATGTACATTTCATTATAAACTGAAGAGCCAAAGAAACTGGTATACGCACGTGTATGCAAACACAGAGACATGTAAACACTTAGAGTACGGCGCTGCGGTCGGCAACGCCTATATAAGACAACAGGTGTCAGGTGCAGGCGTTAGATTGGTTACTGCTGCTACAATGGCGGGTTATCACGATTTAAGTGAGTTTGAACGTGGTGTTATAGTCGGCGTACGAGAGATGGGAGACAGCATTTCCGTGGTAGCGATGAGGTGGCGATTTTCCCGTACGACTATTTCACGAGTGCATCGTGAATATCGAGAATCCCGTAAAATACCAAATCTCTGACATCGCTGCGGCCGGAAAAAGATCATGCAAAAACGGGACCAACGACGACTGTAGAGAATCGTTCTACGTGACAGAAGTGCAACCCTTCCGCAAATTGCTGCGGATTTCAATGCTGGGCGATCAACAACTGTCAGCGTGCGAACCATTCGACGAAACATAATCGGTATGGGCTTTCGGAGCCTTAGGCCCACTCGCGTACCCTTGCTGAGTGCACGACACGAAGCTTTACGTCTTGACTCGACCCGTCAACACCGACATTGGACTGTTGATGATTGGAAACATGTTGCCTTGTCTGACGAGTCTCGTTTACAATTGTATCGGGCGTATGGACGTGTACGGGTATGGAAACAACCTCATTCATGAATTCATGGACCCTGCATGTTATTGTCAGCAGGGACTGTTCAAGCTGGTGGAGGCCCTGTAATGGTGTGGAGCGTATGCAGTTGGAGTGACATGGGATCCCTGATACGTCTGGATATGATTATGACAGGTGACACGTACGTACGAATTCTGGCCGATCACCTGCATCAATTCATGTCCAATGTGCATTCCGACGGACTCGGGAAATTCCAGCTGGACAACCCACACGTCCAGAATTGCTACAGAGTGGCTCCAGGAACAGTCTTCAGAGTTTAAACACCTCCGCTGGCCACCAACTCCCCAGACATGAACATTATTGAGCATATCTGGGATGCCTTGCAACGTGCCATTCAGAAGAGATCTCCACCCCCTTGTACTCTTACGGATTTATTGACATCCTTGGAGGATGCATGGTGTCAATTTCCTCGAGCACTACTTCAGACATTAGTCGAGTTCATGACACGTAGTATTGCGGCACTTCTGCGGGCTCGCAGGGGCCATACAGGATATTAGGCAAGTGTACAAGTTTCTTTGGCTCTTCAATGTATTATATTCCATCAATACTTACCTGTGTCACCAATAATGTCAGATGGATTCCCCGGTCAGATTACAGATGTGCTGTAAATGAATAAACCATAACGTTAATGTGTGAAATATTGCTTATATTTATTTGACATCATCAATACAATAATTATTACAGGTTTCAAAACTGCAACTTCAGTTCGCACATAAAACCAAGTTCAGCTACAAGGTGTAGCACCAGGAATTGTGAAGCCCTGGTTCCAAACCCAAAGCTGACAGAATTCTCTTCATCTAGATTTCACTTCTCGCGGCGCTTTCTTTGAACGTGTTACGTATTCCGTGTTCGAATTCCGGTTTCTACAAAAGTTTTTAACGCGCACATTAACTGACTCTCGCCGCTTGCAAAGCTCTTCTGTTCAATGCAGAACGGTAAGCCGATCTGTGGTTCTGATTCATCGTTAAATTATAAGAACCGTTAACCCAACAGGTGGCCACGACGGAGGGGAATTGCGCGGAAGATTGAAACTCCTTCACTTCAGCGGCCGAAAATTCCTTATGGCTTTACAAGCCAATAATGACATACGCTATTTATTTTATCCCAGGAATGGTCCAGGACTGGGAATCCACAGAATAACTGCTATCGCTCCCTATCGCCGTTTCCGTTTAACGATCTTTCTTGATCCCGTATCAGTTTTAGATAATATACCCTTCCAGTATGTTGCTGTCCTATTCTGTGTTTTGATACAGCAACTTTTCAACTTTGACAAAAGAATGCATTTAACTCTTGTGTAAAATGGAGCTGCCACCTATGCATGTCATCGGCGATAATTTTTAGTCGCCATTCGAGCACTCAATAGTGCATTTTTATTTAATGTCTGATATATCATAAACTCTCAATTTTATTTTTCCCATAACATCTACCAGATACCAAAAGTTAAGTGCACAAACCAATCTGACTAATTCACTTTTTATTTCTGCGGCTTCATAACTTCATAACTTTCTCAAACTAGCAGCATCCACGAAGTCAGCATATACATAAAAATCTAACTTTTAAGAAAATATCGATTCCTATCTCACACTGAACTTTTTAATTGACCTTTATACTTCACATTTTCCCTTCTATTTTCTCTTTACTCTTCCTATTAATTAATTTGGTATACTTTGATATTTGTCAGTAATTTATTTTCCGCACTCGTAGTTTTCAACTATTACAGCACTAGCTTTATTATGTGTGAGAGAAACTGCCAGTTCTAAACAAATATATAAATAAATGTTATTCTCAAGTATACCGTTATTAAGTGGTTAAAAGTTCTGATCGTATTGCTCATCGCGTAATCATTTGACTGACAAACAAAACTACTATTACTAGTTACTGGATTTTGTTCATGAATTCCAAGGATACATGCAGCACACAGAATGTAATTATCGTACAGCCAGTTAATATTTTTTTTTTTTTTTGGTTGCTGCAAATATATTACCATCCGTCATTTGAGGCAGTTTAGAGTACATGATAAAACATTTTTTTTTTTGAAATTGAAGTGGGATAAAAACAAGAACATTTTCGAAAACAAAGATTTTGTTAATTAATTTTCGTCTATTTATTGAACAAGGTGTATCAGAAAATTTTATCCGTTTCTCTACAGTTGACAATAACTTCTATTATTTATGGATGCTTAACTATGCCAACCTTAATGGCTATATATATTGACATGGCAAAAGTCATGGTAAAGAATTCCGATAGTGTATTGGGCCTCCTTTATGGAGATATTAATGTACTCGCGGTGGCATGGACTAGGCCAGTTTGTGGAAGTCTCAAGAAAGCTCTGCAGCCTGGCTGTCTCCATAGCCACCCATATAGGGATTGCAATCCAGCAAAGCGGGATCCCGCATCATTAGACAGTCTGGCGGATCCCGCACAAAATTAAGCGGATCCGCATCCGCAAAATCCGGCAAAAACGATTATCAGTCTGCGTGACTCCCTGCCCCACTCTGTCGGATATTTTGCACTGTTTGCCTGTACCCTTCCAGTTGGCATTTGACTCATATGAACAAGCGTTTGTTTTTGTCAACCTTCGTCATTCGTAAGTAAATAAATACACTTTTACGTATTCATCAAAACTTACACATTTCTGTAATCGAGTACACATTTCTGTAATTTGAGTTATGGTGCGTATTTAGTACGATTTCTAACTATATAATTATTTTTTAAGTGTCGCACACGTTATCTGAACTACACGGTTACAGCTTTTTTATTCACGGTTTCATTATTCCCATTTTCTGTATTTGCAGATAAAATAATTGTGACAATTTCCTAATTTGCGGCTGAAAATTTGATTATTCCTTGGTATGAAACTAATGTTATCGTAATTTTAACGATCGCGTACCTATTTATTTAACAGCTATCAAAATGAAATTGTATATCCTTTGACTTATTGTTGTTTTGGCCGCTGCCTCAATGCGTTTCTTTGACGAAAGCCACCTGCTTACATGTGCCGCTCAGGCTTTCGATTAATCCCTCTTCTCCTTGTTATTATTTCGACTAAAGGTAAAAAAAGTTATAATGAAATTTTCACGGGTGTATCGACGAATTGTGTTGTAGAAACCCCGTCTCTAAAGACCTCGCTGTTAGAGAGACGTTAAGCAGATAAAAAAAATTTAAAAAATGTTGTAGGAACACCATACTTCGACGGCTGGATCCGCCGTCTTCCTCACGTGTGTAATTTCGTGTGTTTGCAATCACATCCGGAGATACAATCTATGAGGACTTTACTGCGATCATTCGCCGAGAAAGTCTTTCTTACTAAAAAAATAATAATTTCCACTCTAAAGACGTCGTTACGCCACATAAGTAAATCTGAAATACTTGACAGTTTACGTGTTGTTAAGTAGTTTCTTTTAATAACATTGAATCAACTGTAATATCAATCAAGGAATCAGGAGATATAATAATGAATCACGCAAAAAAAGGCCAAGTCTCGTGGTTGTGCAGTGACAATAAGTTATGAGATCTTGTTCTGAGCCAAGTCAACACTTTACAGAGTATATTCACTTCACTTTGTGAAATGGAATGCTTTTCTCGGTGTTATGGAACGTTTATTTAGATTTTTTTTTAAAAAAACTCTGGTAACTTGGTCATTTAGCAAACCATGTTTTTAAACTTTTGTGATGAATTGTAAGGCACATAATATGACTTAAGACTCAATATTTTCCATTTTATTATTTATTTAAAAATTGGTTTAGATTAAAAAACAAAAATGTAAAACCTCGAAATACACTTAAGACACGCTTGAAGTTTTAATGTCATTTTGCCAATCAAAATATTGTTAACTGTTAATTTTTTATAATTTAACATTAAAAATTATTTATTAATTTAATTATTATTTACTTTATTAACGTGTTAAGTAACTATGTTTTAAATATATGCGTTAATAAACTTTTTGTACCAATCCTGCACGGATCCCGCGGGATTGGCGCAAATCCCGCGCGGATCCCGCGGGATTGAAAACACTGCGGGATTGCAATCCTTACACCCATATCAACGTGCTTGTAGTAGGTGCTGATCTTCTTTCACTAGATGCTCTATCCCTAATATACTAAATACCTTCCATGCGGCTCGTGTCCCGCGATCTTGGTTTTCGAATCAAATACTGGACTTATCCAGAATGCCGCACGAACCAATCACGCACAATGTGGACCGGGTGGCATGACACTTTATTATTCTTAGTCTTTCCAAGGATAAGGAGTTACGTGGAGTCTGGAATTCTTTTTATTTCTTGGTTATGGCTTTACGCCTCATGTCGTCAACGTCATTAGAGGAGGGAAAAATATGTGGGCTAGAAACGGGAAGGAATTCGACCAAGACCTTTTGAAGGAACCATCCCGGCATTCACCTGGTATAATTTCGGGAAACCATGGAAAAAACGTTAAGATCTGGAAACGGTTACCATGAATAGAATGAGTATCCTGTCATAGACGTCTCCAATTCTTGCCTGCCAAACCGTAATTCCTGGCTGACAAGGGGTTTCCATAGGAGTTAAGCCACTCCCAAATCCAAAAATAGGCGCGTGCCGACTTTAAATATAACTCATGTTCTCACCTGAATGGTTCCTTCAAAAGGCTATGGGGGAATTCCTACCCGTTCCTTGCCCCCAGTCCTTTCCCGCCTCTAATGACTTCGACGAGGCGCAAAGCAAGGATAAAAGCATGACTCATCGAGCCAATCTACCAGTCAATCATCCAGTCATCTAGGCTCTACAGAATGTGTTGGCGAGCTCAGGTGAACCGGTGACACCACGTTTTTAGCAAAGTTCTTGAGTCGGTCTTCTGCTGCCACATGCCATCAACGACAAAACTCACTGCACGGCCCGGGCGGATACTTCTCAAGTGCATCCTTCATTGACCGCGACAGTCAATTCACGAAGAGTCGCTCGTCTTCTGGTATGGATGCATCTGCTATCTGGCGCAGGTTTCTATCATTCAGCGGTCATAGCCGGTCATTGCTCTGTCACTTTTGGTAGGTAATGCCATCTGTAAAATACTCTCACAACCACTTTTGAAATGTTATGTCCCATGCGAACGCCTCCAACTACCACTATGCTTTCAAACTCGGCTAATTCCTGCCGGGAAGGTATTATTACGTTCGTAAACGTTTTAAAGAACATCCACAAATCCAATGACAGCAGATGAAAACATCTGCCTGTTTATATGCTTGACACGAAGTGTGTGCCATCTCTAGAGCTGCTGTCCATGACTTCTGGCATGTATTTTTTTTTTTTTTTTGCTGTCAGTCTTTCAACTGGTGTGATGCAATCCTCTATCCCTTCCTATCTTGTGCTTACCTCTTCATCTCTACATATCCCCTACAACCCACGTCCTCAATTATCTGCTTCATATATTATAATCTCTGTCTTCCTCTACAGTTCTTACCTTCGACTGTTCCCTCCACCAGCAAATTAACTAATCCAGCATGTCTCAAAATATGACCTACCAGCCTGTCTCTTCTTTCTGTAAGCTTCTTCCACAAAATTCTTTCCTCACCCATCATTTCCAAAACTCGTTCATTTCTTACTTTGTCTGTCCACTTAATTTTCAGCATTCTTCTGTAGCACCAAATTTCAAATGCTTCAATTTTCCTTCTTTCCGGTATTCCTTAAGTCTATGTTTTGCTACCGTAAAGTGCTGTGCTCCACACACAGAGTTTTAAAAAGTTTTTTCTAATTTATGCAATTCAACTTTTCGATTCAAATTTCAAGCACAGTAACCAATGCTGCTATAATTGTTTAATGATACAGCCACTAATGATGATTTTACACTGGCTTATGTTCTCGCAGTTGTTATAAAGTATATTCATTTTAAAACGTCTTCTAGTCACTGACCTGGACATACGTCTTACTGTCCATGCTGTTAAAGCGTCTGCTCCCTACCTTTTCGACTCATCACCACCTTCTCAACTGTGTCAAATATAATTTGTGTCAATACGCCTACTGGATAACCAAGAATGTTTTCTTCACTCTAAAAAATTATCTTACATCTTTAAAGGAGCAATTCTTATTTATATATCTTATATATAAAAATGAATGTACCTTTCTATGCCCTCTATGCGCTCCTAAACCAGAGACTTTGGTGAGTTGTCGAAGTTGGTTCTTTTTTTTTTTGCTGTCGTCAGTCTTTTGACTGGTTTGATGCAATCTTCCATCCCTTCCTATCCTGTGCTAACCTCTTCATTTCTACATACCCCTTACAGCGCACGTCCTCAATTATCTGCTTCATATATTCTAATCTCTGTCTTCCTCTACAGTTCTTACCTTCGACTGTTTCCTCCACCAACAAATTAACCAATCCAGCATGTCTCAAAATATGACCAACCAGCCTGTCTCTTCTTTCTGTAAACTTCTTCAACAAACTTCTTTTCTCACCCATCATTTCCAAAACTCGTTCATTTCTTACTTTCTGTCCACTTAATTTTTAACATTCTTCTGTAGCACCAAATTTCAAATGCTTCAATTTTCTTTATTTCCGGTATTCCTTAAGTCCATGTTACGCTACCATAAAGTGCTGTGCTCCACACAAAGAGTTTTAGAAAGTTCTCTCTAATTCCTAGAGAAATATTTGAAACTAAAAGATTTCTCTTTTTCATGAAGGCTCTTTTTTCTAGTGCTAATATATGTCCATCTATACTAAAGTGTTAGTGATTTTTTCTTTGAAAAAGATAAATTGGAGTTAATGAACGTCCAATCTACTTAGCACTCTTGTCCTCACCTACCCACGTTTAGTTCAAAAAATATTTCACAGAGCAAGTTTTGACAGGTGCTAAACTTTTCGCTTTTAACGTGGATTAAGGCAATCAGAGGATCGGGCGTTGTAATCCATCGTGGACTTAACACGAATGGACTGGATACCTTCCACTGTTTCATATGTACGCCACCACTTTTGAAAGTGATGGAGACCTTGAGGCACGTATCTCTGTAGCTGCTGGGGAGATCCGTGACAAGCCAGGGGTTTTCCAAAACGTACAGTACCCGATTTGCAGAGCCGACGCTGCATAACGTATGTTATTTCTTGTTCGCGATCACGTTACTGAGCACTTTTGATAACCTTAGTGAAATATCTTGTGGGTAACGAAGTATTTCACTGTCTCACGCTATACTAGTATATGACTGTCTTTATGTGGTATTCCTCTGCTTCATTTCTGAAACATCCTATAGAATGATAACGTTTTCTAAACGACGTGACAAAATTCCTAGACAGATGGCATACCTCTTTCAACATACATTGTACCGTAAAATCTCAGAAATCAATAAGTAATAGACTATAATTTTTAAGTAGACCTTGCAGTGAGACAAAAACTGTAGGAGGAACATAATAATAAATTTAAAAAACCGGGACATTTGCAGTTATGAATTATGATATTTACTCATCTACAGGAGCTAAAAATACAACGAAGTCCTAAACTTGATAATAAAATCCAAATAAATTTGTGATATAGTCTGATGTTTCTATTCTGATTCATTGTTTACAGGAAAAGAGTCATTCGATAATATTTAAGACAAATATCAGATCACAGATATTAAATTCGAATCGCAGTTTCTTAAAGGAACGTTTTGAAAAAAAAAAAAAAAAAAAAAAAAAAACGTATGAAAGGGAAGGACTTAATTAACAGTTAGCAGAAACTGAAATGCAATAATATTACACTTAGTGAATAAACATTATAAATTTTGTCCAAACTAAGAGACCAGATTAAAAATTATCCGTATCTCATATTTCAAATAGTTTATACGATTCGAATACAAAAAAGATGACATTGCAAGATTTTAGTTTTTGGGACTAAATTGTTCTGGTTTGACCTGTTGTGTTCCCTTCAGCTCTCCTTAAGAAGAAAACTCATTCGTATCTGAATAAAAAGTGAAGACCACCGTGCATTCGTGGCTTGCAGCCCTAACAAGTAAATTGTATTATAAAGCGGTTAAAATATAGTTTGCAAAAGTTTATGAAAATAAATCCTATAGCTTGCGTACAGAAAGCTTATCGCTCACACTCCTTGGAGTAATGACTGTCTCAGATACACGGACATCTGACAGTGAAAAACCGTCTAAACATCAAATATATTTTGAAATGGCGAATTAGAAACAACCTGCAATATTACAGTGTGTATAAGAGCTGTCTGTTGTGATCGGGTGACAGCAGACAGCCGGAACCAAGTGGGGCAGTGAGTCAAGGCTGTTGAAGCAAAGGATTGTGGGTGTGGTGGGACACTGCAAGGTCACTGTCAGCACCGTGATCAGCACGCGAGGGAGGATAAACATTAGGCACTAAAAACTGTTGAAGACGTAGCCTGCAGTTGTGTGCACTGTGGAGATTAGTGGAGCCTAGGAAGGGATGATTAGGCGCATCGAACCGGTCGATAGACTGATAGCGCAAAAACCATCTGGAACGTTTGGCCACACCTATGTTTGTTTGATTATGACCGAGACATTTTCTACCTCTGTTCTTTGCTAAAAAAAAAAAAAAAAAAAAAAAAATCCAAACTATGTGTCATCAAGTGAGGCCAACATAGGTTTCGCAGGATCCCTGTTGGATCTTTCTATCTCTGCTGGAAGAAACACAACAATCCTACGGCAATATGGCCCCAGCTCTCTTCTGTTTAATAGGGCTAACCTATGTGTCCTAGGGAGTGTTCTCAACTGTCTTCTACACAGACGGAAAAAAAAAATCCCAACACCAAGAAAAAATTATTGTAGAGTAATGAAATTTGGACAATGCATTTGTCAAGTTAACATGTTTAATTGATTAAATTTTCAAGATCACAGGTTAATTTAAGCTCAAGAAAATGCATTTCAAATGTGAAATACTGTTAAATTAATAGCCGGTGTAACCTCCAGAATTTTGAATGCAAGCCTGCAAACGTGAATGCATTGTGTCATACAGGTTTCGAATGTCACTTTGTGGTATGGAGTTCCATGCTTGTTGTACTTGTGCTGTCAATACTGGGACGGTCAGTGCTGGCTGTGGATGATGCTGGAGTTGTCGTCCAATGATATCCCATACGTGTTCAATTGGAGACAGATCTGGTGATCTCGCAGGCCAAGGTAACATGTCGACACTCTGTAGAGCACGTTGCGAGACAACAGCGGTATGAGGGCGAGCGTTATCCTGTTGAAAAACTCCCCCTTGAATGCTGTTCATGAATGGCAGCACTACAGGTTGAATTACCAGACTGACGTACAAATTTGCAGTCAGTGTGTTTGGTATAACCACAAGAGTGCTCCTGCTGTCATAGGAAATTGCTCCCCAGACCATGACTCCAGGTGTAGGTCCAGTGTGTCTAGGCCGCAGACAGTTTGGTTGCAGGCGTTCCCCTGGCCTCCTTCTGACCAACACTGGAGATCTGTTGTGTTTTCTGATGAAAGCAGGTTCTGCCTTGGTGCCAGTGATGGCCGAGTGTTGGTCAGAAGGAGGCCAGGGGAACGCCTGCAACCAAACTGTCTGCGGCCTAGACACACTGGACCTACACCTGGAGTCATGGTCTGGGGAGCAATTTCCTATGACAGCAGGAGCACTCTTGTGGTTATACCAAACACACTGACTGCAAATTTGTACGTCAGTCTGGTAATTCAACCTGTAGTGCTGCCATTCATGAACAGCATTCAAGGGGGAGTTTTTCAACAGGATAACGCTCGCCCTCATACCGCTGTTGTCTCGCAACGTGCTCTACAGAGTGTCGACATGTTACCTTGGCCTGCGAGATCACCAGATCTGTCTCCAATTGAACACGTATGGGATATCATTGGACGACAACTCCAGCATCATCCACAGCCAGCACTGACCGTCCCAGTATTGACAGCACAAGTACAACAAGCATGGAACTCCATACCACAAAGTGACATTCGAAACCTGTATGACACAATGCATTCACGTTTGCAGGCTTGCATTCAAAATTCTGGAGGTTACACCGGCTATTAATTTAACAGTATTTCACATTTGAAATGCATTTTCTTGAGCTTAAATTAACCTGTGATCTTGAAAATTTAATCAATTAAACATGTTAACTTGACAAATGCATTGTCCAAATTTCATTACTCTACAATAATTTTTTCTTGGTGTTGGGATTTTTTTTTCCGTCTGTGTATTTGCGAAAACTTTATTAAAAAGCGAGTGTGGTGGGTGAGCGGTACCGCTCTGGTCTCGCATTCTGGAGGACATGGATAAGAATCCTGGTCCGGTCAAAGTTTTCCGTGGTTCCACCAAATCACGAGAATTCAGGGATAGTTCTTTCAAAAATGCCATGGCCGAATTCCTTCCTATTCTTTGCCCCCGGTCTTTTCCCGTCTCTCATGACCTAAACGTCGAGGAGGCGTAAAAACCATAAACAAAGTTATTTACGAAACAGTAATTCCGTTGCAATAAAGCCTGGACCATTATTTTCAACCAGAAGTTAGGTTGTAATACAGCCTGGACCAGCATGAAACCGTTAAATGTACTTCGGAAATAATTTCTAGCGGAATCTTGCATTTGAACACTGCAGTATTATGATGCCAACTCCTGGCGGAATCACGATCTCCAGTAATCCCAAACATTGTTCACTTAAAATTGTTGCCGTAGACGTACTGTGTAATGCTATGAGCAGATAAGTATAACCTATGAACCAGATTTTCTAAAAGCCATGAATATTTCAACGACCAACAAAAATCTGATATTTTCAGGATATGACTGGAGTGTTACTGTTCTCTGAATCCGTTTCCAGTCAACTTTAAAGAAAGCTCCTTTTTATGAAGACCCTGTAGGTTTAGATCTTGTGGAAAACAATTATTGGTAGGACTGGTTAATAATACAAACATTGGTAAAACAATAGGCCCAAATAATATAGTGATCTATAGAATTATCTTCGACATTTGAATGGTGTTCGGGTTGAAGGAGGTTGCGGAACTCTGCTTTAGAGAATGTGTATAGAATAATTATTCCGCGTTCTCTGACCTGTCGCTGAATGTTGTTGGGGAATATCGCACACATTAAAACAGGCGTTGGACTAGAACAATTTAACAAAAGCAATAGTTACTGGAAAATATCCCGTGCCGTTCCAACACGTTTAGGCCGCGTTTACAGGATGCGAGTTAACTGGTGCGACAGTTGACAAGAGCGTCAGAGGTGGGGGTAGGAGAGTGAACTAGCATGATAGTAACAATTTGAAGACAATCCATTGTCAGGACAGTTCTCTAATCCTACGTTGTGATCTTCTTGAAAGTTCGACCATATTACGACAAGGAATTAATGTTGTAACTGATTTGTTAATTATAATGTTGAACGATATGAAGATTAACAAAAGAAAAGTCGAAAATGGATAAGTGTGTGGATATCAAAAAGAAACCTTGGGGAGCCTCAACGACTTTTATTAATGAAATTGCAATTGAAGATGTGGAGAGTTACAGATATCATTTAAGACTAAGTGTACCTTAATTGGAAGAGCTGCTGCCAAATATTTCTGCCGATATATAAAAAATGACACAGTTATGAGACAATTTTTTTAATAGTAGCATCTCTAAAATCATTGTTCTTATAATTTTTATTCTTAAAATTCCACAAAATTTCTTCACTTTCATGCAGTTCTAAAAAATGTAATGCTTCTACCTCACTCCACTTACTCGATTTACTCAACTAGTTAGTTGTCGCCATCTTGTTTGTTGAACTCGCACGCCAAAACTTTGTAATGAACCGAGTCCACTATCTCCAGTCAACTGCCTGTCTTCAACCTGTTGATACGAGGAGAGGGACAATCAAATGCTGCGCGCGCACCCAAGACAGTACACCCGTACCAGCATCGTGTAAACAGACGTCGTTTTCGTTAATATCTGACTCCTCTCTGTTATTTCTTATCTATGGGAACATTTTTGGTATCCTTAACTGATAAAATCAGGAGAGGAGAACTGCAGAATATGGAACTTTACCGTCTCCTTACAGGTAGATTCCGTTGTTGCACTGTAGAATATCAAAAACGAGGATCTCCTTTAAATGGCAAAGATTTAAAATACACAAAGCAACGTTACAAACACAAGATTAATTCGATTCTGAATGGAAGATCTGCATCTTAAAGAAAGTGCCGTTTATTGGTAAAGTAAACATGACCAGAAATGAAACAGTATAAATTTATTCAATTCAGATACACATTGTATAACGGACAAACAAGACTATACTGAATCATAATTGCTTCGGTAGAACAGAAAAGAAGTATCTCTGCGTTCGTTACCGGGGGTGTAATTTGTAAATAACACATTGTCTGTAGCACTATAATATCTGCATCACCATTGTGGTGTGCCAATCAATTTACTGGCTACGTGACGTTAGTTGCTGGGAGGTTTTCTTCGAGACAAAACGGACAAATTTTTTTCGCCTGTCAATTCGGTTGCAATTATCGACATGATCTGCGGTTTCGCAGTCTTTAGTGTGTCTGCACAACGGCAAATAGTTATATGGCGGCCGGACCAGAATGGATCCACTTCGCCGCCCTATAAGGGAACGTTCATAAACCACGTAGCTCCATTTTGGCGTCCTTTGAACCCTCCCCCTTCTCCCCCACGTAGCCCGACGTGGATTTTGCCTCTAACCCACCTCCCTCCCCCGCTTAGCACGTAGCTTTTTTTCATATTGATCCCAGAAGACATTTTGTACTGTTTTTTTCTTGACAGACTATCGTAAATTACGTACGGGGATAATTAAATCACGGAAATAAATATTTACATGCTTCTGTGTGTTCTCTATCTCATTTTAACTGTGACAAATAATATGAAAGAAAAGCTACTTGGCCTGGCTGGGAACCCCTCCCCCCCCCTCCCACGTAGCCCAGCGTAGCTTTCCAGCCAACCTCCCCCCCCCCTCCCTCCCCTAGACCGAGCCACGTAGTTGATGCACAATCCCTAAGCTTTATCTCGAGTTATTACTACCGAAGTCTTGTCGTAAACAGTGAGTTGACCTCGCGACTACCTTCTTCTACCCAATCAGTTGTAGCATCACACCAACGTTAGAGCGCAGTTCTGTTTGTTAGCATGGTCAAGCCAGGGTCAACGGCCAAGATTTGGAAACCGCTAACCTTGGGACCTGCCTCTAGCGGAAGGAGTTAAAACCACTGCCACTCATTCGCCACAAAGGAAACACCAGGCTACGAAACTTGTGTGTGGGGTTATTCCACCTGAAATATTTCTTTTAGGAACCTATTGGCAATACGATGGCAGTATTGATATTTACATGGTGTCGTATTGACATTGATGGTCATCGCTACTATTATTTCCCTCATGCCATTATGAACTTAACGAAAAAGGCGGAAAGTGTGTGTGTGTGTGTGTGTGTGTGTGTGTGTGTGTGTGTGTGTGTGTGTGTGTTTGTGGGGGGGGGGGGGTGGAAGGAGGGGGGGGTTAAAATACACTCAGTCAATAAAGATAGGTGAACAGAAGTAGAACAAAAATTTCGGTGGAAGCAAGTGAGGACAGGACGGTTGGGCCTGAGCAACGCATGGGCATGGCCAGTCAGTTTATATCTTCACTTGGTCTCCTCAACGACGAATTCATCATAGCTAGAAGGCGACTTTGCGAAAGGAAAGGAAATCGACCATGGTATTTATTACGAAACCATGTTGGCCTTTTGCTGGCGTAATTTCGAATAACCATGTAAAACCGAAATCGGTGGCCGGTTGTATATTCGAATATGACTAATCAAATACTAGCCAAATTTTCTAGTAACTGCACACATGGTTTGGAACTATTCACAAACCAGTTTCCCTACAAGGCATATTTATTATTAAGTGAAAGAAACGTTTCAGAACACTAATAAAATCTGAGCATTTCATCATCTTTCTTCTACAGCATTTTTTTGCCTCTTTCGACTGGTTTGATGCACTCTTCCAGTCTGAATTAATCCCTTTGTCTCAAAACACCCATTACAACCTATGTCATCAATTATCTGATTCATATATTAAAATCTTCCTGTTCCTCTGTAATTAATTTTTTCGACTATGCCGTCCACTAAAAAATTAACTAATCCCGCATGTCTTCTTTCACAAAATCTTTTCCATTACAATCATATACGCGCGTGTCTGTTCAGAATGTAACCTGTCCCTTAATTTTCAATATTCTTTTACAGCTGGAGTGGTATAACATTTAGCGGCACCTTGGGCAGAACAAAATAAGACTTGATTGTTTTGTAGGTTCAAGAGTCTTTGCGGTCAAGGCAAATGCTGCACATGAAAAGGATTCTTAATTTTTTTGAAGAAGCTCGTAGAGAGTAAATATTTTGACTGCTATCACTCGGAACATTCCGCCAATACAACTCTGCAGAGATCGAAAAAGAGATGGACTGTTTGCTGTAGTTCCTTCCAACAGTTCAGATGATTAAGTAGAAGTTAAAACAAGTATCCCAAGTATTTTAACGTAAATGTCTCATCGCGATTCTTAAGGGCAGTGCAATCCAAAAGATTTTATATATATATATATATATGGCTTTCGCCTCGTCTTGGTCATTAAAGGCGGGAGAGGAGTGGGACAAGAATGGAAGGAATTTGGCTATGGCATTTTGAAGAAAGCATCCCGGCATTTTTCAGGGGCAATTTCGGGAAAACCCATGGAAAAACGAAATCAGGATGGTGGGACGGGGATTTGAACCTGCGACCTCCCTATGCCAGGCCCAGCGTTACCGAACACCCACCAGCCTCAGACAGTAGTGCTGCCATCTGCCTACGAACTACGTAAATTTTGTACGAATCTATTAATTCATTTTCAGTTTCTGTAAAGCTTAGTTTTTAAGGGCAGTATTTGAAACCAGTATTAGCTTAGGTAATGATACCGGTCGGCCAGAGGTTTGTACCCAGGTCCGTTGTAACGCCCCAGTCCAATACTGCGGCGTTTGAATGCACAAGGCCAAACTGGTGAACACTACCCTCAAGGAAAAATTACAAGATGAATCTTTATTTGGTCACAAAAATAAGGGATTAAGATAGCCTTCAGTTATTTCTTTCCCGTTATTTATTTCAGGCATAAAGCAGTGTGAAAGTTTTCATTTCCAGTTAAGGGAGTTGGGAACTGGAATGAATTACCTAAAACAGTAAGAGAATTGAAAAAAAAAAAAAAAAAACGCTGATATGGATATTGTAACCGAGAATAGTTCATTTGCAGTTAGTACTGAATTCTTAAACGGATTTAAATTATTTACGAAGTAGAATAAACAATTTTATTCGTGGATGGAATATGAACAAAATTTAACCTGATCTGCACAACTAACTACAGTATTTAATTCCTGTGAATGTTATGTTTATTTCTAGTATTACGGCTATGTAAATAGGCACTGGACCTTGCCTAGTAGGTGAGCGGCAACGTTCGGCGATCGCGTTCGGCAGGACGCCGGTTCGAATCCCCTTTCGGCAATTCAGATTTCGGTTTTCCATGGTTTTTACAATTCACTCCAGGCGAATACTAGATTAGTTCCTTCAAAAAGGCCATGGCCAAATTTTTTTCCTGTTCCCTACCCTAGGCTTTTTCCAATCCCTAATGACAGTGATGTCAACGAGGCGTGAAGAAAATAGGAACTGCAACTGATGTCAGTACTTTGCTACGAAAGTAAAAAAAAGAATATTAAATACATTGCACTAGCAACGCATATTATAATTTAATATTTTTGACGATTTCTGCACGATGTCCGTAGCCTTAATCCACAGATAATTCTAACAGCACGCCTTTCTACCTTACATACGTTCGGCATTGCAAGTGCGCAGGGCTTAAAGGCGACGTATACAGACGAAAAATATTCTCAAGCTTCCAGACACATCAAAATGTGCTCTTGGTACTGTACGTTTCCACTTCCCACCCTTAGTTTGAATAAAGTTTTGTGCTATTTCCACCACATTGCGCAGTTCATCGAAAGAACTGCTTATGAAGACAGTTCCATCATTTACAAACTAGACTCTTGAAACAGGTGCGGCATAGTTTTATGTTCCCCTAGTTCAGTGGGTGAGCGGGAACGGTCTGGCCTTGGATTCGGGCGGACGCAGGCTCAAATCACCTTACAAAGCCGGTATGATTCATTTAAAAGAATTTCTTTCCGTTCCTTGCCCTCTGTAAATTCCCATCTCTAAAGATCTCAACGCCGACGAACCGTAAATCAAACGGAAAAAAGTAACAATCTTAACCTGGCAACAGCGCCTAGTTAGAATGATAGCATTCAACATGACAACACAGTCATTTGTTTGCTCATTACTACGATAAGTGTAAAGGAATTTCAGACGCCCAGTAGTTATTAGCTTTCTGGAACTTGAAGATGTTAAACCAACAGAAACTTTGTGCAGATTATGTGTTTATTTCGGCTATCACATACTTTCGAAATCTCAAGTACACAAGTGAAATAAGGGGGCATCCACAAATTAAGTGAGGTGTTTTTCCGGATTTCCGGACCCCCTCCCCCCTCTGGTGAGATTTCGTGAGATCTAGTCCGACCCCCCCCCTATTCCCCTTGGTGAGATTTGGTGAGATTTCGGCGGAACCCCCCCCCCCCCTATTTCGCCTCACGTAATTTATGGACGCCCCCTAAGTTCTGTGAAGGTCGGACGGCAAAAACTTACCGAGCAACATCGTCTCAGAATTAGCATCACACTTTACACTATTTCGCAAATTCAAGACACTATTCGTGATATTAGTGCTGTGGCTAGGAAAGTTTATAGAAGGATACACAGAAACATTAAAAAGGAGTTACACTCACGAAAAATCATCTCCAAGGTGGGTGCGAAGAATGTTGAATGGAAATTAAGAAATGTGTGAGTTAAAATTTCACAGAAATTTCTGCATCAGGAGATTCATTCAGTAAGAGCATTCTCACACGTGATGAATGATTAGTACAAACTCCTAACAGCAAAGAATTCGAGTATGGAATCATGTGTAGAAGAGAAAACGACTCCGCTAACGGCGAAACTGAGTTTATTTGCTGGCAAGATTTTTTTACGCTAATAAATGTGTTATATACGTCGATTTTCGGCTTGGACAATGGAAATTCAACATTTGTTTAGTACAACGAAGTCTTGAGCAAAGTTAGAGAGGCCTATCAGTCCAATAGACGACATATTCCTGTTTCTGTCTGATAGCGCCGGAATCCCCACTGCTACCGCCGCTCTGTAATCGAAATTGGAATAACTACACTGGAGAGCTTTGTAAAATCTTCCCTATAGTCAACATTTGTCATCATTTCACTACAATTCCTTTGGACTCTTCATTAAGGGAGCGTGCATAAACCACGTAGTTCCATTTTGGCCTCCTTTGAACCCCCCCCCCCCCTTTCCCCCTCCCCCCTCCCCCCACGTAGTACGTAGCTTTTTTCCCTTTTGATTCCAGAAGACATTTTGTACTGTTTTCTCTTTTCAGACGATTGTAAATTACATACGGAGATAATTAACTGAGGGAAATAAATATTCACATGCCGTTGTGAGTTCTGTTCCTCATTTTATCTGTGAACAATGTTATGAAAGGAAAGCTACGTGGCCTGGCTCGGAATTCCCCCCCCCCCCCCCACACGTAGCCCAGCGTAGCCTTCTAGCCAACCCCTCTACCCCCCTCCACTCCACCAGGACTGACCCACGAAGTTTGTGCACGCTCCCTCAGGATTTAGGTGGTATGTAATTTTTCCATGACGTATATTATGTACAAGATTTTGAAGTAATTGGCTACAACAAATTTTCATGAAGAAGGACTTAAGAAATTGTCAGTGCAATGAGGGGAAAAAATGTGCAGCAATAATGTAAATTATGTATAAAAATAGTTTAGTATTTAGTCTGCCATATACTTATTCAACGTATATTTTTTTCAGGTATAAGCGTAGTGCGTATTTGATCGACCCTATATATTGGTGTCTTGTCCCGTGGGATATGTGATGTGGGCGGACGACCTTGGCATTGCTACTTGGTTTCCTCTGTAACAAATCCCACACAACACAGTGGCACACGCAACAAATATTACGAATAACAAATCAGATGTAAAAATCCTTCGATTGAGTTTCCATTGACAGTGATGCATAACATTCATGGCGTTACGTAATAAGATCAACCCGCATTTATTGCTGGTGAGCTTCGCCGTAGTTTCAATCGACGTCTCTCACTCGTAAACAATGCAATGACATCATCGTAAACCTACCGTGTTACAGCGCTCCCTGTCAATATCATTTCATTCGGGTCTCGCATATAAATCAAGAAGCAAATATATTAAAACTAGTGTGTCCAACAGCTTGCATTGAATGTTCTGACACAGTCACAAACGATTAGCAAAAGTACGTAAAAAATAATTTAAATCTCTCCGCCGCCTTTTTATCGGTTTTCGTGATTACTGTTCTCCGTAATCATTAGGTCCAAGTTCATCGACAGATGATACTATCTTCCCCAACTCATCAGAGCTTTTAATTATCAAAGCTGTTTCCAGAAAGTTAGATCCTACCAAAACAAAATAATAATAAAATATATAAATGTTTGTAGCGCTAATAATGTGGCCTCCTACCATTTTTTTGTAAGACTTCAGTAACTTTTTTTTCTGATCTTTTGAATACGGTACTTTAGATAGTGAATAATGACCAAAGATATAAATTCGTGAAAATCATAAAAGTCGACGACACTAAAAACAAAGTTCTTACTCTACAAGAATAGTACCACATAGAAAAGGGAACAATTTTTGGAAAATACAAACTTAATGAGCACCTACAGGTAACTTCTCAGATATTGTTCATATTAATAAACACAAATTGCACGAAACAGTATTACATAAAATCCACACCAACGCGACAAAATATCATCCCCTGGTATAGATTTTCTTTCGCTCGAGTCTCACACACACACAAACAAAAGAAATTATAAAACAAATTAGTTAACACCTGGATTTCCGCTATAATTAATTCAATCCCCCGTGAACAACATACTTGCAACAAAGTAGTTAACAAGATGTCACTGGAAGGGAAAAAAATTGAACCACAAGTGGGTGCAATAGTAGTCCTACATGGTGACATTATGAGATGAATGTGCAACATTAAAAAGTTCTTTTTGTAATAGCAAAGGCATCAGCGGAACATTTCCAAAAATTAATCTAAAAGGAAGTAAGATTTTGGAGTTTGCATACAAATAACTAACAATATAGTTAAAAAATTGAATTGAAAAGTTGTAAATTTTTTTATGTAAATAAGATAATTATTTGGACAACAAATTTATAAAAGTCAATGGTTAAAGATAGAAGAGAAAGAGCAATAACTGGTCATTTTGAATCTTATCGCATCTAGTCATGTTGATTGGACATGTTGCTATGATTTAATATGGATCTTAATCTTTTACACAATAGCAGGGTTATTGCCGAAAAACTTTGCTTAGAATCTGAATAATGACATTTGGAAAAAGAATAAGAAAATACGCAACCTTGCTACTCCATTATTAAGCAATGAACTTCGTGTAAATCTGTCTTCGGTTTTCGTGATCAGAAAAAAAATAATAAAGCGCACATTCAGCGCTTCAGATGGCATAAAACAAATTAGACTATCGAGATCTACATTTCGAAATAATGTGAGGTAAAATGTGTACGGAATCTGTATGTAATATAAGCACTCCACACCGGCTTACTCGGCAAGGGAATGCAGAAATCAATGTTTTAACAACTTTTTTTTACGATTCTTCTTTTGAATATAATTAAGAAATTGCAAGCAAGAGGTTACCAGGATTCCCGAAGAGGGCAAATTTTTGCTATAGGTGTTCTTCCGATGACCAGCAATGGTCACGAACAGTAATAGAAGTGGCTACATTACAGTTAAAATGTTACTAATTACATTGTCCTGCCAGTAGGACGAGCTAAGCTGGTCTTTATTCCAACATCGTACATCCTGCAATTGGTTGATGAATACACCAGCTTGCTAGCCGCCCGCGCCGTCACGGATCGACTTCGTAGTTCTGCGAATACCCTAGAGATGGCAGTGCTGACACTGTGTGCTCGTAGTTGTAAGATGGCAGCACCTATCTGCAGCATGAAACTGCTTTCTTGCGCCTAAATATTAATCTTTGTGCAACCAACGACTATCAGAATTATTAATGTCAACATGTATCTATTTTTTATTTAGTTTACTAAGCCTTTTCCTCTTCGTTTAATCTGACTGTAATCTGAAGAAATATACTGTTGATATTGTGGACATAACATGTTCATATATATTTTCGGAATCAAAATTAGAAATATGTTTTTGATACGGAAATAATCTCTGAAGGTTTTAAACAGCACATTGCGGAAATGAGCGAGCATTTTTTTAAAAAGTATAGACGCAAGTAATAAAAAATTAATACATGTCATCTCTAACGTATACCGAATTTGATCCTGATTCGGAATAAACATTGAAGTTATTACACGATATATATTTCAGAAACAAATGCTTCAATAGGTTTTATGATAGTATATACCATGATAATATATATCATGATACTAAGCAGTGTTTTCTTTCAAAATCTTTTATTAGGGTTGAATTTATGATTTTTTTTTCTAATTGTTGTTGTTGTTGTTGTTGTTGTTGTTGTTGTTGCTGCTGCTGATTTAGGGGGCGTCAACGACAGGGTTATTAGCGCCCTTTTTCTAACTGTCTTCCTCCCTTGGGCTATCAATAAATCTTTGTCTATTAGTATGGTGTACCTGATCGTAAGCAAGGAGATCATTTCCTACTCAAATGTTGTAATGTTGGGGGCAGGATCGGAAACGTATATCCAAAGTGTCTGGTTGTATAGTTAATGCATATAGCTACAAGTAAAATAAACGGTCCGGAAACTTAATAAGCTCAACAGTCGGTTTGGAAGGATATCGATAGTGAATGAAAGGTGAGATATGGCCATGACCAAACGCTGGCACTCTACTTAATTTAATTTAATCTAATTCCAATGGAGCGCACGCTTCGGTGGCAATTTCCTGACACACCAATTTTTCTTCTGCCTGTAACACCCTTCTTTTATCCTTTACAAATTTAAACTTTAACTTCATTTAGCGTTCTTGATAATTTATTTATCATTTCTCTTAGTAATTTATTCCAGTCCCTCACACCATTTCCTACGAAAGAAAATCTTCCCTGGAATCGAGGACAAGCTTGAGGTCATGATTATCTTTTCCCTTCCATGCACCTATCCTAATTCCTCCACCAATATCTCTCCGTGCATCATCATCAATAAACGCCTTGTACACTCCCATGACTCTCTTCATCCTCCTTCTTTCTTCCAATGAATCCCATGCTATCTTCTTCATCATATCAGTTACTGATTGTGTTTGCGGTGATTTCCAGAGGCAAATCTAGCAGCCCTTTTTTGCAACCCAGTACCGGATTAACCACGTAGCAGGAGTTAGCAAATGATACGGGCATCGCGCCTTCTGGGGGGGGGGCCTCGCGCCTCCTAGGGGGGCCCCGACTAGTAGTCTCTGGAGCCTCCACGTCAGGCTAGATGTGCGACCTTCTTTTTTTTCACATTTGCTACGGGCCCCGCGCTGTCTTAATCCGGCCCTTTTGCAACCCCTCAAACTACTGCATTTGAAACAAAAATGTGGGTCCTATACGACACCATCATATTCAGGTAATGGTCTGACAAAAGCTTTGCAACCCAGTTCCATTACTTCTCTGGTACATCCTCTCATCACACCTTCCACCAATGAAGGATTTTGAACCCTTTTCCTACTACTATTTTATAACATAATTTTCTTTTTCTTTTTTTTTTAGGTAAGAGAGTCAGGCGTGGAATAACTGAATAGTAAGGCCAAGACGAATTCTCCCTCCCAGCTGTTTATCCAGCTCTAAATACCGCGATTTTTACGAGTTGTAAAGAGGACAGTTCTTTCGAAAGAAGCTAGGGCTACCAACATTAACATTCGTGTCCAGCGCACGAATCACCATCATTTGCACTATGAGGACTTGTGAAAAGTAACTCAGGCCCTTGGCACACATAAGGTGGTTGAGGAATCGTGCACCATCGCCTCTTGGTTGTCCTGCCGGCTGGGTAATATCGAAGCAGATTGTGTTCGATGTACCATATCTAATCTCAACTCGAGCGGTAAGAAAGTTGCGGCTTAGTAATGTATGCCATGAGGTGAATGGTGCAATGAACGGTCTGGTCTGGTGGCTCAGTAGTTAAGCCGGCTGACGGAAGATCGAAAGGTCTTTGGTTCAAATCCCTGTCTAAGTGGAGATTTTGAAAGATCCTTAGCCCGACTTTCACCTCTGGCATAGTTTGCTGTAGAATGTGAAGTGTGCCAGAACGCCTCCTTGATTCGGATTCCACGATAAACCGGGTAGGTTAGGGAGCGTCCATAAACCACGCTGCTCCATTTTCGCCTCCTGTGAACCCCTCCTCCCCCTCCACGTGGCACTACGTGGCTTTTGCCTCTATCCCCCTCTTCCCTTCACCCCACGTATCGCGTAGCTTTTCCCCCTACTGATTCTAGAAGACAAATTGTGCTGTTTTCTCTTGTCAGCCTATCGTAAATTACATACAGAAATAATTAAACGGGGGAAATAAATATTCACATGCTGTTGTGTATTCTGTACCTTATTTCAACTGTGACAAATAATATGAATGGAAAGGTACGTGGCCTGGCTCGGAACCCCCCCCCCCCCCCCCCTATGAGAAACGAGTGGTACGGAGGGAGAAGTATTGGCTGGATTACAATAATCGTAAACAATTTAGAATCCAATCTCTAGAGTCTTTACCGTCGGAAGTATTATGTCTCCCTCACTGCCCTTTAGAGTTGAAAACCTTTATTCTAACATCACCCACTTAGTGTTTCCTCTGAAGCGTCATTGTTAGTACTGAAAAATAACATTACCGGCCTCGGTAGCGTAGGGGCTAGAATGCTAGCTCCGCGTGCCGAAGGTCACCGGTTCGAGTCCGGCCGCGGGCATGGGTGTTAAGTGCTGTGTGTCTGTGAATGTCATGTCAGTCTTGTGGTGTGTCTAATTAGCTGGAAAAAATTCATCAGGCTGGCTGTATGGCCTAAGACGCCGAAAGGAATTAAAAAATAAAAGTAGCATTATGGCGGCGGAGGGGGGAGGGGCGGTAAAAAAAAGCTTCGGAAACCCCTAGGTTAGTCACCCACTCATACTTCCTGTGATGATGTACGACAGTGCTTTAACGCAATGGTTCGGCATCGGTGTACGATGGCACATCTGTATGTCGCCATAAAAGGTGTGCCGCGAAATTATACTTATTGTAAAGAATTAACTGTTGAATTTTTTTATTAATTGTTTGATGTGCCGGGAATTATTGAATTTTCCCGTATTCAACGAAATTACATGTTAATTACTAACAGTTGTTAATTTTAGTTGATTTTAAAGTGATGTTCTGTGCTGAATCATGGATAATTTATGGTGTAGTAGAAAAAGTTTGCGGACCACTGCCTTAACGCACTCTGCCGGAAGAAAAAATAGGATACAAAACATCAAAAAGCAGTGATCAGCTGTCATAATCAGTGAATAAAAGGAGAAATAACGGCCAACAATTGGACCACCCTCGAAGCATTACAAAGATCAGTATCCTACATCGCCTCTGGAGAACACTGTTTCTCTATACTGCAAATTACTGTCCAGAGTTTATTGGTATTTGCTATATTTCCTCTTACTGAATCGACTGGCGACAATCCTGCGTTTGGGTACTCCTATTTTCGACAATGATTTACTTATTCACTTACTGTGAGCTCTCCAGGTAATATTTTTTTTCTTTTCTTTATGACTTTAGCCCTCGCCAACGTCGAGGGTTTGGAGGCAAGAAACAGGAATTCGGCCATGGCCTTTTAACGGAACCATCTCAGCATAATGGAAAACCCTAATCTGGATGGCCGGTCGGGGATTCAAACCCACGTTCTTCTGAATGTGAGGCCACTAGGTCCCAGGTACCAAATAGATATCCGACAGATCTCGTTGCTCGACCGAAGGTACCAAAAATACAGAATTAAACAAATTGCAGAAACGATTTGCATAACATTAATGGGCGCCAACAATGCCCCTGGTAAAAACAATAGGACAGTGAACTACATACAGAGTTATGAATCAACCCTTCATTACGTTGGCTGCAGAATGGAAGTGAGGTGCTGTCTCTCTATCGCTGCATATACTTTACCCCCGATGAGAAACTTACCCCTCCACGTTCCTTGCAGCACCTTCGAAAAAGAATCATCTATCGGGATTTGAAGCCTGGTCGTCAAGTTAGAAACCGGCGGTTTATACTATCGTGGAGGCGTTTATGTGAAGACAACTGGCAGCCATTGACCTCTGCCTTGAGCCTTTTCAGGTAGAATTCCTACGCGGACTTGAGATGGACAAAAGGGGCCCGCCTTGTCGTAAACCGCTGTTCAGCTTTGGAGCAGGAAGCAGGAAAAATAAACAACTGTGGAAAGAAATTCAAGTGCCATCATTTGTTTCTGCATGGTTTGACAACCTGTCTCCTCTGCGAGCCCGACGAGCTAGGGAACAAAGGCTGCGCAGTTTCAGAACCGATTTCATCATAAACGGATGTGAGGAGAAGTATAAGCACATCATAAACTTTTATCTTATCAATTCTTGAGTCAACATTCAAGCACTATATTTCTTCTTCCAACTCAGCTTCCTGTTTGCAGAGCAGTGAGTCCTGTACAGATTTTTTTTTGCCTTATGGCTTTACGCATCGTCAACGTCGAGTCATTAGAGGCGGGGTGGGACTGGGACAAGGAACGGGAAGGAATTCGGCCATGGCCTTTTGAAGGAAGCAACCCGGTGATTTGGGGAAACCATGGAAAACCCAAATATGGATGCTCGGACGGGGATTCGAACCGGCGTCCTCCCGAATGCGAGGTCAGAGCGTTAACCGCTCACCCACCACTATCGGTTCTTGTACAGAGTCTCCGGTACAGCCATTCACGTTTCCGTTTGCCGTGGCTTCTCCAAATCGCTGCAGGCAAATGCAGGGAGGGTTCCTTCAAACGCCATCGTCGATTTGCTCTGTACCTAGAGTTGGGAGCACGTACCAAGGCGGGTGGGTTTCGCGTTCTGCGCAGAGAGAGAGGGGAGACGTGTTGCGACGCTGCCAATTTGCTTCTGTCACTTTACAGCGCGCTAGTAGGTTCAGCCGTCTGCTCTTGTCACTTGGCAACGGCGCGACTCGCAACACATGGTGGCTCGGACTCAGAAGAAGACTGCCTTTTCAAGTACTGATACACACGGAACACTATTCCTCTCGCTTGTTTGAGCAACACTTGACGTGATTCTTTACCATCACTCATAATGAACACTATGAGGGCAAAATAATCACTAAAAACGGAACACTATAAGTGAAATAAACTGTAAACTTGACGAACACAGGACGACGCGCACAGAACGAACACAGGAAAGCTACTGACACGCGATTGGCTGTGAGTCACGTGGTACAGCTCCACAGGCTACTGCGCATCCGCCCTTGACCCGCCTTCGTACTTGCTCCGAACTCTAGTAATATCCCGGCTATAATCAAACCACCGTCGACGAGCCGTAAAGCTCCTATGAAGGAAACCAAATCCTACAGATTGAATTCAAAATTCTTGATCATCATCCTGATGCGTTTCATGCCACAGGCAGGGTAAGTGCAAACCTAGACTCAACGTCACTTTCTTTGGATGCTTAGCTTTTTACAATCTTGACCTCTCCAAGCAATCAATCCTTTCAGTCATCTGTCTATTAGCTGTCGCCTCTTGCCAATCATTCATTCTAGGAGTATCTTATTTTACGTCCTCCTCATGTGCCCATGCCACTACTTTTTTTTTTTTTTTTTTTTAGAAAATTCTTATGTCTCCTCTGTTTCCTGCTGAACTTCGTTTTATTACTATGCTCGGTGAAAATTTCTCTCCTGCATTTCTCCTTATGTTTGATGCACATTTTTATTTAAAATTCTTTCATTCTTGCAGCTATTCACCCATTCATTTCATACTTCATTCTAGTCCCTGATTCCCCAATCTACAAGGAAACACTTTCAGACTACATTAACACTGAAGAGCCAAAGAAACTGGTATAGGCATGCGTATGTAAACACTCAGAGTATAGGGCTGCGGTCGGCAACGCCTATATAAGACGACAGGTGTTTAGCGCAGGCGTTAGATCGGTTACTGCTGCTACAATGGTATGTTATCACGATTTAAGTGAGCTTGAACGAGGTGTTAATAGTCGACGCACGAGAGAAGGGCCACAGCAACTCCGAGGTAGCGATGAGGTGGGGATTTTCCCGTAAGGCCATTTGACGAGTGCACCGTGAATATCGGGAATCCGGTAAAACCCCAAATCTCCGACATCGCTGCAAGAACGGGACCAACGACGACTGAAGAGAATCGTTCTACGTGACAGAAGTGCAACCCTTCCGCAAATTGCTGCAGATTTCAGTGCTGGGCCATCAACAAGTGTCAGCGTGCGAAACATTCAACGAAACATCATCGATATGGGCTTTCGGAGCCGAAGGCCCACTAGTGTACCCTTGCTGAAAGCACGACACGAAGCTTTACGCCTCACCTGGGCCCGTCAACTCCGACATTGGACTGTTGATGATTGGGAACATGTTGCCTGGTTTGACGAGTCTCGTTTTCATTTGTACCGAGCGGATGGATGTGTACGGGTATGGAGACAACCCCATGTATTCATGGAACCTGCATGTCAGCAGGGTACTGTTCAAGCTGATGGAAGGTCTGTAATGGTGTGTGGCTTGTGCAGTTGGAGTGACATGTGACTCCTGATACGTCTAGATACGATTCTGACAGGATGACACGTACGTACGCATCCTGGCTAATCATCCATTCATGTCCATTGTGCATTCCGACGGACTTGGGCAGTTCCAGCGACACCCCACACGTCCAGAATTGCTACAGAGTGGCTCCAGGAGCACTCTTCTGAGTTTAAACACCTCCGCTGGCCACCAAGCTCCCCAGACATGAACATTATTGAGCACATCTGGAATGCCTTGCAACGTGCCGTTCAGAAGAGATCTCCACCCCGTCGTACTCTTATGGATTTACGGACACACCTGCAGGATGCATGGTGTCAATTCCCTCCAGCACTACTTCAGACATTAGTCGCGTCCATGCCACGTCGTGTTGGGACACTTCTGCATGCTCGCGGGGGCCCTACACCATATTAGGCAGGTGCACAAGTTTCTTTGGCTCTTCAGTGTACTTGAAATAAAGTACTAACTTTCGTTCGGAATTCTACGTCCCTTTAAACTCGCTTTACTTCATCCTCCAAAAGCAATCCTGGTCTCATCGCCAGCTTATCACCCGACTACTCTCTTACAATGACTACCAAACCAGCTCTTCCATCGTGACCGTCAATGATTTCTGCAGTAATTTCTACAGGCAATTTTATATTGTGTCCTCCAAGTCCATAATGTAGGTCCCTTACGACCCAACCACACTGAAGCGAAGAAGTCAGAAATGATTTGTACCTCATTTCTCTTATTTTTTCTTCATATCCCCCCCCCCCCCCATCACCACTATTTCTTCGTCCAACAAATGAAATCCTTCGAAAACCTTAGTGATTGCATGACTTTCTCAATCTACCCAAAAATGGTACCAACCTGTTGAAATTCGGATTAACTGCTACCATATAATGTCCTCTCCACGTTCGCCTCTCATATTTTACGAAAAAAGTCGCTGCAAACTAAATTAAAAATACCAAAATACGAAACGCTGCGCAAAAACGAAATGCCATCAGCACTGCAAAAATAACAAAAATTGTCTGTATACGGATCATATCAGGCTAAACAGTTTCGTTTTCTCGTAGATATTGAGGTTAGGTTGAAATTCGGCTTGAAGCAACAGAATTTTTGCTGTCGAAATTTTCGTTCAGCGGCAACTACCTAATACAAGCCATTCCGGTTTCAACGGGAATAATCGATTGTATCAGATTCCGCCTATCTATATAAGGTGGCGAGCGTCGCTGGAATACAGATCGGGTTTAAATTTTTTATTTGTAAGTTTCGTGCGAATTTTCTCAATGGAGAGAACCTGAATAAAAAATTGCAACAAACGAATTAACCAACATTTCAAGAGATTTTTATCAATTTTTCTGCGACACTCTCATATTTTGTAAACTTTAATTTAATTTGTGGCGACTTTTCCGTTAAATGTGAATGGGAACGTGAAGGAGACATTATATTGAAGCAGTTAACCCAAATTTCAACAGGTTAGTACCATTTCAGGTAGCTGTAGAAATTCTTTTCTCTGTGTTTGTTTAAAAAGCCGACTGTTTAAACACTTGACTTCTCTTTCAGTATAAATATATGATTCAGAATGACATAATCAGCAAACAACATTAATTCTTACTGTAAAACAACAACAAAATATTTCATTAGAATAATGAATAGAAAAGGTCCCATTACGCCCCCTGCCACACTCCTGTTCCAGTTTCCATGATACCGCATTTCCTTTCTGGACTCTTTGCTTCCTGCTTTTAAGTACTCCTCCATCCAGAAACTTACATCATAATCACCGTTCTGGCTTTAACTTTATTCACCAACATTCTGTGGCTCATTACATCAAATACTTTGGCGGGATCCAATGCCATACTATTAGCTTCGTATGACATTTTATCTGTAATAACTTGCAAATTACGCACTGAGATTCACATGAATAGTAAATACTATTTTTTCCCTCCTGCCACTGGTAATTCGTAGAACATATCAGGTCCATTTTGTTTGTTTCATTTGTATGTTATTCGCTTCCATTTTCATATCAGTACTGACACAAAATTCTTTCGCTCAACAGTTTTCAACATTTCAGCCTGGCAGGTATTTTCAAACGGTTAGTATTTTTATGGTTAAAAATTTTCTATGCTGTCCTCTTCTGTAACGCTGCCATCTATTACTCCCTTTTTCTACTGCAGCTTCCAAATATTACAAACATTTATAACTTCTCATTGTTCTCCAACTAGATGCTCTTTCATTTTCTTGGTATACTGATACTGTTGTTTTCCTCCGCAATCTTTGCTTGCGTCGTCTTATTTTGAGGATGTCATAAGTACGACTATGCTGTAAAACAAATTAATAATGCATATTTCTGTGTTCAAGCAATTTCACGACGTATCTTAAGCTGCGTTAGCCCTGTGGTTTAAGGTCCTGGAAAATGAATGTTTCATCTATTTTGTATTCACATAGTTCTACCACACACTGTACAACCATTCTGTTTTACGATTCTATAATGTAGCGTCCAAATTTTTCTGTAGCACTCAAATCATCACAGTCATACTGGAAGCAGTTCCTCAAGATTCGATTTTTTTTTTTTTTTTAACAGTTTAACGTCCCTTTTTAACAACGTGGTCTTTAGAGACGGGAAAGGATGGGGGCAAGGAATGGGAAGGAATTCGGCCATGGCCTTTTGAAGGAAGCATCCCGGCATTCGCCTGGAGTGATTTGGGGAAACCATGGAAAACCCAAATCTGGATGCCCGGACGGGGATTCGAACCGCCGTCCTCCCGAATGCGAGGCCAGAACGCTATCCGTTACACCACCACGCTCGGTTCAAGATTCGAATATACAGTAAGATCATAACTAATAGTTTCTGTTTAGACCTTTGGCATCTCGAGAGGAATTATGAGTTGATTATTTCAAGTTTATGTTTCATAGTCACCGGTTGTAATTACCGTAAGGCGATGATAGAGGGAGTCTCCTAATTGATTTAAATTCAAAAGTACACTTCAAAAAAAAAAAAAAAAAAAAAAAAAAAAAGGAGGCCAGGATTAACACTGTTACAAACCATTCGGTCCCAGCGTTCACTAAAAATCGAAATATTTGAATGAGAGTTTATTCTCTTAGCTTCTTTATTAAGAAGAAATGATACGTTTGGTGCAGGAACATCCATTTGCTGGACCTACATTTACAGTGAAACGAAGGTGTTGACATTCATACCACCCCTCCCGCATATCGTCAGAGTCACTACTTATTCGTTCACACAGCGAATAACTGCTTCATGCAGGTTTAGAGAGAACTGAGATATGGGGGAGATTGCTGGGGCGTCTTAATACGGAAAATTGGCGATAAATTTAAGATTCTTCCTAAACATGATCTTGACTGACATTGTTCCCACTCCAGCCTTGAGTGTTTCTCCACGCTTCTATTTATTTTTCTGTAATCTCTATCCTGTGGTTTAACACTCGTCCCGTACGTCTGAACCTTCTATTATTATTATTTTTGAAATCAATAAATTTCAGTTATTTCCTACTCAACTTTATTCACTTTTCAAACATCATTCACGTATTGAACGTATACTTCGTGTGCTTGGCTTCCTGAACGTTAAGACAAAGTCTGAAAGCGAACCAACAACTTTTAACAATAATACAAAATTTTGCCTTTGACTCTCACTGAACACAACAGTTCGGATGGGCGACATTGGTCTATTACTCCGTACAGTCTGAAAAACGTTGACAGGGAAAGTAACAGTCAAATATATAGAATTTCATACAACCCAAAACTCAAGTATTTTACATGTTCTCGGAGGAATGTCACAGATTCCTGTCAACAGAATCTATTTAGTTATATTTATATGGATAATTTGTAATTAATCTGAAAGCACAGAATATTATATGAATAGATAAAACGGTTTGATTAACTATAAGAAAAAAGAAAAGACGTAGGGTAATTTGGACGCTGGTTTGACAGAATTTATATTTGCCGCGTATGCGCCTCTGTGGTGGCTACCTTTAACTTATCCCGGTAATCCTACTGGAAACATGAGGCCTACAATTTAACGTGGAATCCGAACCACGGAAGCAACCTGGCGTACATCAGGTTACAGATAAGGCTGTGCCAGATGTGAAGGTTGGGTAGAGGGCCTTTCCATATCCTCACCCAGACAGGGATTCGAACCGGGGACCTTTCTATCTCCAGTCAGCCGGCTTAACCACTTAGCCACCAGGCCACTCAACCATTACAAGAAAACCTAGAACGCAACTATCAAATCAATTTTTGGGGAAATATGGGATTGCAAAAAGAAAAGTTGGGGCGCCGAAAGGAAAGAAATGAATAAAGCAGTAAAGAAAAAAGAAAACAATTCAAACGTCACTAAACGAATTTTCCAACTTTGATTCAAGTAGCATTAAGTTTCTGGACATGGTTTAAGACGCTAACGTTTTCGAATTTGTGTAATTGGAAATGAACACTGGATATTGAAGATTCCACAAAGAATATAACTATTTGAAATATGGGGTCACAGATAGGTACCGTAAAGTAAAACGACATGTAAGGTACGAAATGACTGCATTAATCTTTCAAAACGAACGCATGAGAGCAGCACATCCATATAACATCGGATAACTTTCTTTGACTAAGCTGTGTTACAAAAGGGGATCTATAAGCAATGTCTAAACCAGATAATAATTGATGACCTACGTTTCTGTGATTGTGTGAACACAAATACAGTAGATTAAAACAGAAAAAAGGAAGGACAGGAACCAGACAGGAAAAGCAGAAATAAAATCATTAAGGAATATTATACAAATGACCGTATTATATATGCAAAACCAGTTTAGAAATCGGGTACCTTGAGTTAGTGTTCTGAGGCGTCTGCTTGGGTTCAGCCCTCGCAACTATGGTAGCGGTGATACTATATATAAAAAGTCTATCATTTCAGAAGCGTTTGGACGGTTGTAGGAATTGACACGAAAAATAATAAAAATGAAAATCCACTTTGGTAAAATGCGTTGAGCCTTGAGCCTGAAGACTGGACGTGAACTGAATAACACGGGAAACTTCGGCGAATCTCGATTATGCCCAAGTGTTACATTAGCTGCCACCACAACGTTGCTAGGATAACCAGGGAATTTCAAATAAATAACTGCATACGATTTTATTTGCAGTTATATTGTTAAAAAGAAATGTAACTGCGATGCCAACTAAAAGGCATTTGTCTGTTGAGGAAGCAACTGTTCGCAAATACGAGAGGCAGAGATAAAAATTACAATCGGAGGCAGAGATATTCGCAACGTTCGTTTAAATTTACGTGTTGGTTATTTACGACAGCTAAATGTATAAATTGATGTAAGGAGAATAGCATCTGATGTTTACGATCTATTCTCTGTCACAATTTTTTTTTTTACAGAAGACAAGAAACACGAAAGTTTATTAAAAATTCTGAGAAAATTTACACGAAACTTAAGAAATCAAGAAATATATCAAACAAATAAATAATCGTTACTCGTTTTTGAACTTATTCTTTCTTTAGAACTTTTTCATAGCGATAAAAATTTTCCTCACTTTTGACGGGCTTTGTGAAAGTAATTTCAAGTAGTTCACAAATGGAGGGCGGAGATAAAAAAATATAATTCCAGGCAGAGATACAATGTTGATTATTTCACTGCGAGTGTGCTTTAATGATTCAGTTTATCTTCCTCTGCCTATTGCGGAAGAGGTAGCGTAAAAACGACGGGCAGAGCGGGATTTTATAATATAGAAAGGCATTTTTTTTATCACAATTTATGACGTGATTATCGGTACGCACTTTTAAATAATTTTGACTTAGCCATGCACGCTGCCCATGTGACAGGTTATTCACTAATAATACAAATAAAAAAAATATACAAAAAACAAAAACTAAAAAAAATATACAAACCGTTTTCACACACAGAATAACTTCGGATGTTTTATTGTCCAGTAAACACCCTCATAGTCAGACGGCGACGTTTTTTTGTTACAGCATAGATCGCCTTTCGAGACTTTTTGCTGTGTACACGATACTATCAGTTTAGACATGAGGTAGTATGTTATACTTACTTGCCTTCGTTATTGCGATTCAGTCGAACAGACTTCGATTGTAAGCATATCAAGGCCAAGGCTGGAGCAGGCGGACTGTACGATGAGCTCAGATGTTATTACTGCCGTTTCTGTCACAGTGAAACGTGCCAGACGGAAATGTAACATCTAAGCGAGAAGTATCAGATGACAGGTTGTGTACTCGTATACGTCCCGAGCAAAATAACTACAGAAATGATATATTACACCAAACTTACCTTCGTGAATTGACGCCAGTCATATTTTTGGTCATACCATGTGGACCATTTCATTATTTGCAAGTTAATAAATTAGTATACGTTATAATTATCACTCCACTGCAATTGACTTTCCGTTTGTTTTTATTTGATCTGTAAGCGTTTCATCCCATTTCCCGGAGCAAATTCAATATCTATATGACATTGTTGTAGTCTCGTAATTTATATTTCAGTGTCAATACTAACATCAAGATTACAGGGAATTGTTTTATTTGCTTTTTTTTCAGTTTCCCATTTGCTCGGTCTCAAACACCCAGTTGGAGTTTTTGTTTTATGGCGGCGTGTCCTTGCTGATGCCAAGCATTTTAGATCTACTGCCAGGTCGTACTACGTCCTACTGGGGGAACTGAAGTGTTGCCATCTATCTGTGAAACATGGAACTATGTTCTGTGTGTCATAAGTGTATTTTTTATTTGTGAAATGTATAGTTTATGAGCCGGAGACTGAGGCTGTCCCGTCATTCGCTTTCATGGTTGCAGAAAACCGCAGTCAGAATGCCCGGCACACGAGGGTCTTGTCTCGAGCCAGGTACCGTTGCACAATTCCTGGTCCAGGGTGCGGCGCATCTGAGCACTAAGCCACAGTGGCTGGTGTTTGTAGGTAAATCTGATAGCAAAACAGGTCTAAAACTGACAAATCTGACGGCTGCTCACATTTAATTATCCAGTGAAAAACCTGATTCCTTTACATGAGGGGGCGTCCATTAACTACGTGACGTAAAATAGGGAGGGGGTTGTTCGGCGAAAAAGTCGATTTTAGGGGGGTAAAAACCGACTTTAGGGGGGTATAACCGCCCTTGAGAGTATGAGACCTTAAAAAAAAGTCTCAAAAAGTTGCGAGGTCCATTCATAGGAGGGGGGGGGGCTCCGACCAAATCTCATGAAGTCTCACCAGAAAAGGAGCCGGGGGGGGGGGGGGTTCCGGAATTCCGGAAAACCACCTCACGTAATTAATGGATGCCCTCTGATGAGCTCTTAACAGTGATACCCTGTAGCAGGACTGGCCAACCAGCGGCCCACGACATTCATCACACTTTTACAAAATATTTTTATATTTAATTTTTAGTGTTTTATATATATATTATACATTTATTTACAATGTGCTTTTAGTATCATTATTATTATATTACCTACGTTTACATGTAAGAACACAATAATAATAACTCATTATGTTTCAATTTTTCACTGTCTATAGTGGGTCTAAATCTAATATGCGGATAATTAATTTTATATGCGGCCCGCAACATAATTTGGGTTGGCCACCCCTGCCCTACAGGCTAAAATAGGGGGGGGGGGAGGAAATTCTTTCCTTTACAAGTATGAGACCTCTTCCCTAACCTATGTATGATTTTAGAAAATGTTAGATTCAATAAGCGATTATCGATCAACGCAACAAATGACGTATATATTTGAGGTTTCCAACTTATCCTGTTTACGAGCTCAGTTTGTGATACAAGAACGGGCAGTCAGCGTACAGACAACAATAGGATCTCGTTTTTGTTCGGGCACGGAAGTTTAGAAAATTAAATACACAATTAGATCTTAGAGGTCCTAAACGTTAACTACTGCCGATTTTTTGTGTATAGATTGTCTTTACGGTTAATAGTTCTTTGCGGACAAAAGAAATATATTCAATACAACGCAAAAAAAAACGCGTGTTGGTGCCTTTATGTTGAAAACTTTGTCTGCTGGTTGCATTAAGCATATTTTCAGTTTGAAGACTCAAACTGCCTCGTGTGAGGGAGAAGAAGATATTTTTGAGAGAGCGGAGCGAGTTGGAAGCGCACCTCGTAGCCATGCCGAGTCTGCGCCGTGCAGGCGAACTCGCAACAGCCTTGCGTCACGGATCGATTCTGGCTAGCGAGCGCTCCACGCTGCTCCACGCCGATTTCCTTCGTTCACCGCAGAGGCCTGGTCGCCACTTAAAACATAAAGCACCTCGCCACAACGAAACATAACAAGTCAAGAAATCACGTTGGTAGCTGTTCGATATCGATGGTAATCCACAGTGGACCACTCATATTCTAATCACATTCTTTATGGTTTAAAAATATTTGATTTTAATATATGCGAACAATAAAACATGCATTTCTTCAACAATTTAATAGTAGCATTTTGATCTATTAGTGAACATTTTCCAGCATATACACTATTACTCTAAATACGAAAGTAGCTCTGGCTCTCTGTCTATTCGTTACATTTTCACGACTAAACGACTTAACTGATCTTGATGAAATTTGACAAGGAAATACCATCTATCATTAGGAAGGACATAGGATACATTTTTCAGTAATAATGAAATTTTGGTAAGTAACTGATTGGTGACGGACTGGTGACGGACAGACGGATAGCGTGTTAAGTCTCTGTAATGTTATATCTGTCACTGATGCTTTGTTTCTCTCGCAGTTAGTTTATCTGTTCATAAATTTCCTGTTCAAACACATCTTATTATATTGTACTGACATAACATGTCTCCAGAAAGTGACGTAATTTAAACTACAAACAAAGGAATTGTGGTAGGTAATCAAAGTTTAACCTCCATCCCACTTAGATTGTTTTATATTTGTAAACTTATTGCAATCTGGTTCTCTTCAGAAGCAGGTTTAATGATAGAATGGTTTCCCCGTCATTTTATCTCAACTCTGTTCTTTTTGAGAGACCTTTGACGTAACTTTTAGTTCTCCACAACAAATTCTAGAAATAAAATGCTAAGTCCACGCGTAAGAAGTCACTGGTAACAGCTAATATTCTATACATTTACGTAATATTATCCCCGGAAAATAAATTTATTCAATTTAAACAGCACTTATTTCGATTTTCGTATAGATATTAAATATACAGGAAATAAATGACGAACGACATGTTATATGAAGTAATACCACAAGTGCATTTTCGTTTGAACGAAATAAATCGAAGGTTTTGTACTGCTGTGCAGATTTAAATAAACATTTGCGCTCGACAGAGGCTCCCGCTTTCGAGTGTTTTTAGTTGCTGGCTGATTTCTCCAGTTCGGTGTAAGCCTAGCGGAAAGGCTTGGAACCACGAGTCTCTAAACAGCTTCTGAACCTTTTACGATCACCAGACATTTGGAAATTTATCTTCAAACTGCGTCCTATGTTTTTATTTAATACCTCCATGAATTATTAATAATACTTCTATGCGTTCTCACTACCCAAAAAACAATGCAGAAAAGAAGCGACTTTCGTTAACGACATCTAATACACACACACACACACACACAACACACACACATATATATATATATATATATTCAGAGTGAAAATTAAAAAAAACATAAACCTTGTGATTTCACAACGCTTATCTTAAATTACTTTTGTACCTAATATCAAGAGTAGCGATTGTTTTCGAAGTTTCTTTTGTTCCGTGTCAAGTCAGTGATTTTTTGGAAGTGATGACTTTTCTTTTACTGTGTCCAAAGCAACAGATGCTGTAAATTTAGTGTAATATCCGAGATATTGCAATTAACGTGATAGTGAGTGCAGCTATTAACGCTGTATTGCCACTGACAACTCGTAAATTTTCTATTCAGTTCCTAGAGAGTAAGTGTGTGTAAGTTTTTTTTTAAAAAAAAAAAAAAAAAAAGAAGAAAGAATTATATTATTTCAGTATCAAAGAAGAGTTACATTTGCTTGAAAAATAAAAATAATGTTTACAAAAATTTATTCTGTAGAATCCATATCAATATCTTCCACAAGCCTTGCGGTAGTGAAATACAGTATATTATTCTATTATACCAGAAATTCTTATATATTACACGTGCTGAGTTTCTAGAAAACAGCCCCAAGGAATTCGATTAAAATCACGGATTAGAGATTTCTTTGTGTACAGAAATTGATCTCGTATCGTCTTGAAAAATATTCATGTTCGGGCTTTTAATACGCTTTTAAGTCTCTCTACGTATTACGAAATTAGATAGACTGAAACGTCCAGAAGTTCAACGACTCGCCAAAAGATGGCAGGTTTCTAGCTTCAATCAGCCAAAGATATTACAATTAGCTATCAACAAAGAACAAAACCACCGACTCGCTATTTACGCGCTGGTAAAGTAAGGCGTTTTCAAATAATCTCGGCTATATATATATATAAAAAAATTACTTACCAACATATTAATGCGCTGTTAGTATAGATGTGCTGTACCACAGCTTCTATACTAATCGCGTTGCGAACGTGTTTGCAATCAACTAAATTGCAGTTCACTCAGTAACTGAAATTTATAATAGAAATAGTGATATCTGCATTGTTGAATTTTATTTTCATGACGATTTATCACTGTTATTTTATTGTAAATAAAAGTTCGCAATTTCTTTTAGAGCCGTCGTGTGGTATGGGAAGAAGTTCACAAAAGTATGCTTCAACGTAGATGATAGAAAAGATTGTCACGTCTTTTTTTGTTTCATTACTTACAGCTGAAATTTTTTACACGGAATACGAAAATTGAATGCTCGAACGTATACGATGACAGAGCAAAGAGTCATTATATTTACAGTTTTATTCCTTGTAGGACAAAATTTATCATAAAATGAGTACGGCAGCTAACACGTAATAGAATGTTGGAGCAAATTCAAACACAAAAACACTTTCCAAGAAGTTTATTAACATTAAAACACTAAGCATTATTAATACTGTTGTTATTAACTGAAAAATAATAAGTACCGGTAGTTATATTCCTTGTTTGCATTCTTGAATTTAATTTTCGTGTTTCTTTATCAGTTATCACTATTCACAACGGGAAACTAAACGTTCACAATGATTCACAGCTAAGGTTGATGGAACTGGTATACAAGTACAGGCTTTTTCGAAAACAGCTCTAACGATTTCGAAGAAAATAATCAATTAGACCCTATGGTAAGCGGCAGTACCTGGCCTACCTAGCAGGTAGCAAGAAGGCGTATTATTGCTCCCACCCCTCCCCCCAATAAACGGCTTTAAAAGCTCTTTTCCAGTTTCAGAACCCGTTCCGAAATATTTAACAGAGATTGCAGAATACCGCGAACCCAAGTACGGAGAATTTTGCGACGCGTCGCCTGACCAGTTTATATTGCGATTCTCCTGAAAGAAGCGCTACTCGGAAAGAGGAGACTCGAGCCTGTAGCAACTCTGTAAGGAAAAATTGTTAACGTTTTGTGTTAATTTTGACGCGTAACACCAATGATGGAATGAGATCTTCGCGCCCCAGAAAATGACGCTCATGTTATGTCCGCGAGAAACGACACGAGATGAGATGGAATGCAGACTTTCGATGGAAGGCGATTCAAACCAGGCCTGTGGAGAAGTACACTTGCAGTACCGTGGGAGACAATCCGGCAATGCATCAGCAGGGCCCGTCTTTGCTGTCGTTTTCGCTGAGCGACAACGGACTAGTGGAGGCATTCCAGACCTCATGGGGCGCTATGCAAATCAAGCGCCCAAGGCAATGCCTCCAGCTCTACTCCATCGTGATGGAAACTTTTAGCTAACCGCTCAGCCCAGTTAACAGATTCTGAAAACCTAATTTTTCTATAACCTGAAAATTGTACGCTCACTTATTTGCCTTGAAAACTGATGTTTAGTAAATTACCTAAATACATGGGTAATAAATCAATGTCTTGTGTCCCATAATCACTACTCCTATACCGTTAATTAATATGTCATGTGGTGTTGTTATTATCGTTATTTCTTGAGTTTATGGCGCGTCGACATCGTGCTCATTAACGCACAGTATGTCATGTGACTTGCTTGCAGATTATGATTAATAATATCGATGTTGGGTTTTATTCTCCGTCTAGTGCAGCTAACAAATGAAAAAACTTTGTTATGGCATATGTGTTTCGGTTTATTAGTCCATCATCAGTGCCAGTTTTTCTGTATTACATTAGTGTATGGAATTGTTCCATATCAGTTTCTCTCCTTGAGGTTTCTCACTCACTGAACAATTTTGAATAAGAAACATAATTTGCACACGTATGATTTTTGAGAAGAAACCATAAACAATAAAAAAAGGCTGTTTAAAAGTTAAATTGTGTAAATACGTGTATAAATATGCTTTTCATAACAAAATGGTCAGTTGGTGAATAACCTCAAGAAGAATAACAACAACTAAGCTTGTTCCAGAAGTTACCTTCAAAAATCAGACGTGTGCAAATTATGTTTCTTATTCAAAATTGTTCAATGAGTGAGAAACCTCAAAGGGAGAAACTGATATGGAACAATTCCATACACTAATGTAATATAGAAAAACTGGCACTGTGGTCTAATAAACCGAAACACATATGCCATAACAAAGTTTTTTCATTTGTTAGCTGCACTAGACGGAGAATAAAACCCAACATTAGTATAGCAGCTAAGGATATTGACCTAAGTATTCAAAAATATTATAATATCTTTGAATTTTCATTTCACTTTGGTGATTATAAATATATGATCAAGAAGTCGTTATCCTCTCACAGGGAACACTTCACCGTGAACGTAAGTTTCACACATACCGAGATCCAATGGCGTCACGGATTAGAGAAATAAATTGAACGTCTGATGATTTGCCGTTTCATTTTTTTTTTTTATCCTCATCTAGTGCGATATATATAAGTCAGTAGAAAGCACTGGAAATTCAGTCTCTTTTTCAACAACAGTCTTTATCTACGCTTCCGTCGGCTATACCTATTTAGTGCAACTGTAAATAAATACCGAGCATTGTGGGTGAGTGGTAACGCTCTGTCCTTCCATTCGGGAGGACGCGGGTTCGAATCCCCATGCGTCGACCCAGATTTAGATTTTCCATTGTTTTCCTAAATCACTCCAGACGAATGCTGTGATGTCTCCTTCAAAAAGTCATAGCCAAATTCTTCCCTCAGTCCTTTTCCGCCTCTATTGTCCCCGACGTCGACGTTACGAAAATCCATAAAAAATTGTAACGAAACAATATTTTCGTGTGCTATTGGCAACTCAGTGACAAGTTTATTTTGCTTAAAACACCTCTTTCGTAGCCATCTGAACTAATCCTACTTAATCGATAATCCTACTATGTAACGGGAACCCAAAGTTTAACGTGATTTCCGAACCACGGAGCGTGTTAGCACTGACTATTTTTTTTAAATCGTCGAGGTCATTAGAGGCGGGATGGTACTGGGGACTAGGAACGGGAAGGAATTAGGCCATGGCCTTTGAAGGAAGCAACCCGGCATTCGCCTGGAGTGATTGGGAGAAATCATGGAAAACCCAAATCAGGATTCATCGGACTGGGGATTCCAACCGGCGGCCTCCCGAATGCGAGGCCAGAGCGTTAACCGCTCATCCACCACGCTCGGTTTGAATGTTCATTTCAGTTCTGAATAATAAGTACGTATAACGGTAAACATTTCAACTGCGAGGATTAACCTATATTTAAATGGGCTAATCTGCGGACACTTTTATTAATTTCTCAGCTTTTCAACGTCACATCAAAATGAAACATAAACCGTTACACTCCTGGGATTATAAGCTCTACATTGTTCGAAACCCCTTCAAAACCCGGTCAGTAGTTCCTGGGTGAATGGTGCTGATATAAACGAACATACGACAAAATTTTCAAAAAGACGATGCCCAAACTCATTTTTTTCTTTGGAAGCGTCCATCAATTACGTGAAGTGAATTTTTGGGGGGGGGGGGTCCTGCAAAATCACACCACATCTCACCAAAGAGGGGGGGGGAAACGGAAGTCTCACGTCATATTTTTAAATTATTGATGGACAGTAGAGCTAAATGGGGTGGGGGGGGGGGTTAATAACCGCCCTCGGGAGCAAGAGAGCTAAAAAAAACTACGAGGTCGGTCGGTAGGGGGGGAGGGGTTTCCATTCAAAATTTCACGTCATCTTAGGGGGAGGGTGTCCGACCAGATCTCACCTGACGGGGGGAGGGGGCTCCGGAATTCCGAAAAAACACCTCACGACATTAATGGAGACCCCTTCAAAAATATTTTAAATGTTAATATCTTTTTCCGATTACAGTGTTATTATATTAATAACATGTCCAATTCCATAGTGAAAAGACACTGTGTACAAGTGCCTATATCCATTTCCTATTTCTTTATCGAGTGCAAAGTATTGAAACTCACCAGAATGACGATCGAGTTCTGCAACTTGATAACAATCGTTTATTCTGATGGTGGTTTTGGCGCTCGTAAGTATAAACCATCCTAAAAGCGCAAAGTACACACACACTAAAACACACAACGTATACGTCTATCCTGCAGCACCACGAAGCAAAAAGTAAAAGGGTAAAGCCCTACCTCACAACAAATCCTGTAGTTAAATTAAGGTGAAAGAGAAATGATTTGGTGAATAAAGGAGTTTGCAGAGGCACCTCACAGAAAGAAGCTACTAGATGTTGCTATGCATTTTAAGATGCGAGTTAGTGGTTAAGATTGTGGCAAAATCGAAGAGAATTAACTACAGAAGAAGTTAAATGTTAGAGATTTGGGGCGAGATAATTGAGGATGGCTGTGGGAGGATAGAAGCTAAAGAAACAGACAGATTGAGAACTGCATGAATCAGTACTGATAGTAAGGGAAAAACACCTGTGATATCGAGTGAGATTTTCCGACTGGTGCGCCTGGAGATAGGTTCCACTTAATCCTCATGAAATTTCTCTTGATATTTATGCCGATGATTTGTTTTCAGTTCCGAACTGATTCTAGACAGCAGAGAATTACATTGGAGCACGGTTTACAAATAGGTACAAAACTGAATGGCCTTTATCTTTCCAACCTCTTCCTCCGGCAGTGTAAATAGCAGTTTCCTCTTTTTTTAAATTACAAATATTTATCTTGATTTCATAATTTCTCCACTTTAATGATATCTTCCGTCATGGCCTCTGTTAGTTCTTCTTGACTTTGCCAACACTGAAGTGTCAATACATTATTTGATATTTATTATTTGTTCTTCGCCAGCTGGAATATCTACTTTTCACATAGTTTTACGAATATTTATTTATTAATTTGCTAAACTACACTACGTTAAAATATAAGATAACGATAATAAAACTTTCTGATAGCTGGAGAAAAATTGGAAATAAAGTAACTAAAAGAAAATAAATTTCTTAAAAGACATTTGGTTTTTTTTCCTTCTACGCAGTAGTATTATTAAAAGAGAGAGAAATGTATAGGATTTACCCCCACATCTACGGTGACACGGGAGAAGCAGCAAGCAAATGCTGACTAGCATTTGCTTGCTTGCTGCTTAAATAGCTATCATCTCATACTGAGTCACTGTACCACGCATACATCCTCCAGAACATCCGCATCAAAAAAACAGTCACCTGCAGCACGGAGGAAATCTAGCCTGGATCGATCAGATGTTAGATACTGGGATTCTGAGTGCAAATTGCTAAAAGTTGATCGTATTAATGATAACTAAGCTGAAGGTGAAAGCAGACAGGCGACCCGCGGCACACAACACTTCGCTTCCCTACCGTCCCTGTCGATGTTTAAGTGCTATATGGATGTCTTCAGATAGGGAAAAGAGCCAATATTATTTACTGTGATTTAAAGTCCTGCCGGCAGCTAACGTCACTGAACACGATCCCTACTAAAGGATGCAGGGGTCTACGTTTTGATCATTTCTTAAAAAGTATATATTTTTTTAGGCGAAAGTTGGAATGAGGAGCCGCCTGCATGACTAGGTGATACCCGCTATAAATCGTAATCACATTAAGCAGAACGCATTATAATTCACGTTGGTCAGGTCTCCGAATTCCAATATGACAACACCTTAGCAGTTAGCAAAGACCACTGCTCCAAGGCATTTTCAGATGAATTTGTATTTTGCAGGTCTTTTCACTATAAAAAGGCATGCAGGGCCAATGGTACAAGGGAGGGGATACTCTCTACTCCCTATCTACTCCTCGCCACTAGAGATGGGGCTGGCATAGTTAGCACAATTTTTGTTTCTGGCTTAATCCCTCTTCGATATCAGCCATAACATTTAGAAAAAACCTTCCTGGCGTTCGCTTGGAGTGATTTCGGGAAACTATAAAAACAAAAATCTGGGTGACCAGTGCGGGATTTGAACATTAGGCTGTCCTATCGCCAGGCCAGAGGACTACTGCCAAGAAGATTCCTTCCTTGTTGAACAACAGACTGGGTGGTCCTAGAGGGCTGTTCCAGATTGAGCTTAAACGACTCTGACGCGTCATCCTGTCCGCATTCAGTCACTGACAGGTAACTGATATTTCTTGTCTTTAAAAACAAAAACGAAAAAAAAGGGGCTAGAGAGTAAGTATATTTATATAACGGTGAAACCCTCGTCATCTTCATAAAATTCTAAGACAACCAAAGATCTTTTTAAAAAAATATAGGGCATAATTTTTCCGGTACGAACATGTATTAGAGAGGTGTTAAGAATATTCGTGTGCAATGTTTCCTGCTGCTGGTTAGCATGTTAAGTATTATGTGAATGAGTAGTGCACGCTTACTGGATATCTTACGTCGTAAAATAAAAACCCGATCATACTTTTCATCCAATTCAGACTTTCTCCACAAATTAAAACGTTCCTCTTGTGTGTCAGCCTTCCTAAATCGTATAAAGGAATAATATGCAGATTACGGTGGAACCGACAGCCCAGTTTTAGAGAATTAATTATTTTTTTAAAATTTAATTTAATTTAATTGCAATGGAGCACAGGCTCCGGTGGCAATTTCCCTACACACCCATCTACCCCTATCCTGCACCTACCTACATTTGCCCTCTACAAATTTTATCTTTAAATTCCTTCAAAGTTTTCGGTAAATTATTCATCATTTCTCTTGGTAACTCATTCCAATCCCTGACACCCTTACCTAAAAAAGAGAATCTTCCCACACCCTTGTGCCTGAAATCGAGTGCCAGCTTGTGGTCATGGTCATCTTTTCCCTTCCATGCACTACTTTTCATACCTATTGCAATATCTTTCCATGCCTCATCGCCAGTATATGCCCTGTACACTCCCATGACCCTCCTCATCCTCCTCCTGTCTTGCAATGAATCCCATTCCAGTTCCTTTATCATATCCGTCACTGATTGCATTCTGCAATAATTTCCAGAAACAAATCTAGCAGCCCTTCTTTATTTTTTCTTGGGAACATATTTCTACTTTTTCTTGGGAACATATTTCTACTTTTATAAGATATTTCTTTATTCCTTCGAGTTTTATGGATCGTAGAGGTCATTAGAGCCTTTTGAAGGTACCATTCCGGCATACTCCTGGAGCTATGTCAATGAACCATGCCAAACCGAAATGTAGATGACCGGATGAAGATTTTAACCCATGTACTCCCGTTTTACAACAGACCTGGTTTATTGTGTTTGCTGTTAAGAGGACTGCGATAACATTTTAAAATTATTTTGATACTTGTACCTGCCGAGTTTGCGAAACTGCTGGTGCTGAAGCAGGTTCACTAAACAGCAATCATGAAAAAAGATTACACCTTATTCATGAATTCTTGGCCCCCTCACTTTGCCCGAGGGAATGGTGGAAGAAGGTGGAGGAGGAAGGAGAAAACCAACTTCGCCTTTTCCTCATGTATTGTTGACAAGCTTTTATTCCTATTAAAACTAGCCCACACATATTTTGGCCCTGTATAAAATTATTATATTACTATAAAAAATAATTTTACCTGCAGCATGACTAATCCTTCAACCAGTTGGTATTAAAACGTGTGAAGACCTTTCAGTCACGGTCGAATTTGACGGCCTATCTGTTCTCTAATCCCAAAGAGCGCGTCCTAGCAGTGACATCAGCTCAGGGGGAAGTCTTTAATCTCAAGAATACTTTGAAGAGAATAAGTATTTTCCTATTACAAATATCAGACTCTTTCTGTACAGCCGTCAGCTCTAGGAATGAATTATCTCGATCTGATCAGGTTGCGAGGGAAAAGTACCTCATTTTGAAATTAAAAAATCTACAAATGTAACACTAAAATGTAAAACAATATATATTATAGAAATTTTCCAATTCTGCGAAAAGAGAGTAGATGGATCAAATCATTAAAACTCAAACACATCGCCTGGTACCCTAAAAACCAGAAATGTTTTAAGTTGATAAACCCTGAACCTCAGCCACATGTCGCTGCTGTAGTAGGAAGCTATAAACCCCGTGCGGAGCGAGTCAAGCTCCACCGCTTGCTGGATAATGAATTAATTAAAGTAAGTACTGGCTGCCCACACAACGGACGTAGATTGGTGACCGTCTGTTAGAAGGCTTCGAGGCTCCTCATCCGACAAAAGCACGAGATGTAAACGCTAAGGTCTGCAAAACACAATACGACTGGGATATTATACTATCGTAATAATTAAATGTAATCTTTCAATGGTTTCAGCTAATTAGTCGGCAGCGTAAGTTTATGTGCAAGTTGGCCTTCAGAATTTTCTCGCTTCCAAAAGGTGTGAAGCCGAAGCTTATACATACTGACTCTTATCTTGAGATTTCAGCATCTTCGTCATCTACTCTGTATTACAGTACGGTACCATGAGGTCTTCATGGAACACAGAAGTTATATTTCGTAAGTTTCCTAACATGTCAGAACTCTGCTGTGGTTTTTCTTTATTTTTTTCCCCACACATTGATAGGCTTGCCTTCTTTATTCCTCTTCATGTCAATCATGGTTTCTTGTGGATTATATATTTTTTTTCTTCTGGTATAAGTCTTTCGGTTGATTTGATGCCGTTTTTCTTTAATACCTTTTTCAGCTTTTCTATTCATCATTGTAACCAACTTCCTTAGTTATACTTTCTAAATCCTGTAATCTTTCGTTTGCTCTACTCTTCATTTCATCCTTACATTCTTCTGAAAAACTGAAGAAAAAAACTGTATTCCAAACTGTCCAACAACGTTGTCATCATTTCGTAAGATTATCGAAATGCTCTTGTATCCTATTATCTTCGAAGTGAGTTGTTAATTACTTAGTCATAGGTTGGTCTTTAATGCGAACACCATTACTTTCTTGAAAGAGCTTTTTCTGATTTTACAACGTTTTTGTTCCGCTCATCTTTTTCTGTCAAAACAAGAAAATATGACTTCTGCTTATGTAAAAACTTTAACAGAATACTCCTTTTTTTTAAATACGTAACTGGTTCCTCCATGTGGGTTTGCCATCAGTAGATACAGTTTCAGGCTTGCATCACGCCTTTTTGTAATACTGGTTGAACCCTATCTACTTACTGGCAGAGCTTAGTTGTAGTACAGATCTTTCAAAGCCCCGACAGAAGGTGTGCTTAAAATTAAATCTGCTGTGTTTTTTCTGGAATTTAATACCCAGTTTGTCCCAGTCGGCTTGTTAGTCAGCAGTAAGAGGTATGAAAAGTGTGGAGAGTTTTTCGCACGAATGAGGGTAAGCGATGGATGTAGTTCCCTTATATAGATTACGAACATTGGACTTTTTTAATGTTTTCATTACAAAAGTGTTTTTACAGTCACATCAAAGAGCTGTCTGTAGACGCCATTTCTGCGATGATGAATTTTTAATTACGCTTCAAAATAGTTGCAATCTCCGGAGATCCTGCTATGTGTTACAGTTGAAAATAAAGAGTATGGTGTCTGTAATTAGAATACACTGAGAACACCTTCCACCTCGTTCTACTTCTCTTTAATATGAACGTTTTTATGTGACCTTGTGTTTGCAGCTGCTGATCCAAACTAAACAACCAAAGTAGTCATGGCGAGGCGTATTATGGCAATAATGTGTCTGGTGTTCTGAACGGTATTTCTATATCTTCATAGATTTTGTTTTCAAAGTTCTGTTAACTTTCGAAGTAGTATCAATATATCTAATACAATAATGTAGTGTAAACATAAAAACAAACATAAAAAAATAAATACTATCATAAACAAATTAAAATTGATTAGGCAGGCATATGTAATTTATTTCGTGTCAGTGAAATTACTTTACTCAATAAACAGTCAATGTTGTTCGTTTGGTATTTTTTTTTTTTTTAATTCACAACGTTTTGATTTCATTATTGATTTTTATCAGGTCTGCAAAATAACTTACTGTATATAACAATGGGATGTAAGGGTTTGCGAGAGACTATATTAGCCTTTTCCAACCAAATCTCAACATCTCCTTCACGTCGTGCATCCTGTTTGCAGGGACGAGGCTCTGGCTACTGAAAGTTTCCCGGTATAAGGAAACACCCACAGCTTGCTAACGGCCTCCTAAAGGAGGGCAAAAGAGCGGAGAGCGGTACCGGGCACCCTCTTGCTCTTAGCGTTGTAAAAGGTAGATGAATCAGAAATGATTAACGGCCTCGGGATGCAGAAGGCAACGGGAAACCACTGCATTAAAAACCCAAAAGGTATCGCGATGAAATGTAATCTAACTCAAATTACATATATCATGATGGATTCTTCCTGCGTAAAATATTCCGGAGTTAAATAGTCCCCCAATCGGATCTCCAGGTGGAGACTACTCAGGGAGGAGTCATCAGAATGAATAGAAACATTATAAGAGTTGGAGCGTGGAATGTTAGAAGTCTGAATAGGAAAGGTAGCTTAGAAAACTTAAAAAGCGAGATGGAACGCCTTAAGTTAGATATCGTCCGGATTAGTGGAAAGATGCACAGGATTTGTGGTCTGGGGAACACAGAATAATTAACACAAAAGCTGAAAAAAATGAAGGTTTTCTCCGTGAGTAGTAGAGTAAAATATTCTCGGTATAGCCCGTTAGTCAGTAAGTCGCCTGAAGATAGAGCCAGAGGCAGGCTCCGATACGTCGCCTCTTACTGACTAACGCACTATACCGGTGGAAAGCTCGAGAAGATTTTACGCAACACAAAAGCTGTCAGTGGAGTTACTGTTGTTGGTTTTGTAATGAATAAGAGAGTAGGGAAATGGGTGAGTTGTTATGAACAGTTTAGTGACAGGATTATTTTGATGAGGTTAAAAACTAAGTCCGCCCCAACCACGTTAGTAAAAGTGTATACGTTATGCCAACGTCACAGGAAAATGACGAAGAAATAGAGGAAATATACGCCGAAATTGAAGAATTAATCCAATATTTGAAAGGGGTGGAAGATCTGGGGTGGAAGATCTAATAATCACAGGTGATTGGAATGCGATAATGGGAGAAGGAAAAGAGGGGAATACTATAGGAAGTTTTAGTCTAGGAGAAAGAAATGAGCGAGGAAGCAGGTTGTTAGAATATTGTGAAAGATAGTCGTGACAAACACACTGTTTAAGAACCATGCAAGAAGGATATACACCTGGAAACGTGAGGGGATACAGGCAGATATCAGCTATATTATATCATGGTCAACCAGAGATTCAGGAATCAAGTTCTAGACTGTAAAACGTACCCAGGAGCAGACATAGACTCTGACCATAATTTGATAGTAATGAAGTGCAGGCTGAAATTCAAGCGAATAAGGAAACAGTATAAGCAGAACAGACTGGAAGTGAATAAATTGAAACAATCTAGCACGAGAGAAAACTTTGCAGAAATGGTAAACTTACGTCTAAGCAGTAACTCTGAAACTTGAGAAACTGTATGATGGGGACGACTTGAATAATAGCGTAATGGAAAAGGAAGACGATGTCGACATTCATGACTTAGGAGATCCTGTTTTCAGGACAGAATTTTATAGAGCTCTGGATGACTTGAAAGCAAATAAGGCAGTTAAAATTTATGAGATATATGGTGGAGTACAACTATGGCGTACTGAACAATTTTATTTTGGTGTAAAAAATCTGTAAAGTTGGTTATGTCATAGTATCTACGCTTTGGAGGTTTTATATGGTTGCGAGCAAAACAGATTGGCAACATAAATTTCATGTGCTTTGCAGCCGACTCAACAAGCGGTTTCGTTCTAAAGTAGACTTGACGATTCCCTGGGATAGACACGACTGCCTAGCGGACCTGCCTCCATTCTAGACCATTAAGCCACCCCTGGTTCTACCACGCACAAGTTTATCACAACGCTGGATAATAAGGTTCGGTTTATTCTCGATTATTAGTTCTACAGCAACGTAGAAACTTGGAGAGGGACAAGATACACCGCATTATATATTTCAAGCAGTCACAGTAGTTGAACAAATACATTTCTCCAAATACGCGTTTCCGTCGTTTCTCTAACTGTCTAAAATTAGAGAAAGTCTTTTGCAAACTGACCAACAATATCCAATTTTGGGCCAAATAATGTTAAACATTCGTAAACACCACTACGAGAAATGTGCACAAGCTGGAAGAGCCGCAGCGGTGCATGCAAACACATATCCTTGCCGGAAGTGTAAGACCATTTTTTCTTCACGGCTGCTAGCCTCTGCGACGCCAAACATAGCCAGGTCATACTATGTACCTATGGATAAAGTGATGCCGTGTGTCTGTGAGTCATGTAACTATGTTCATCGTGTGATAGGTGAAATGTTTAGAAGATTGAGGACTATCACGGCATTCGCCATGATGGCTGTGGAAAGCCGCCTAAAGACCGTAAGGTGGGCCTTGGGTCCGTGCCTCTCCCCCCATCACCTCTCCGATCCAGTGCACTGAGCCACAATGGCGGGCTTCAAACGAAAGCTTTATGGCAAACGTGCGAATACTATGCAGGAATGTCCATTCTCGATCTGTCTAAACTAGGGTTACCAGACGTCCCCGTTTGCCGGGGACAGTCCCCGTATTTAGCTTTCTGTCCCCGGACAGATTTCGTCCCCGCAATGTCCCCGGATTTTTACTGGTGTTCTCAGAATTTTTTTAACCAAGCGAGAGTTCTTTTAAAGCTCTGATTTTCTAATGCAGTCGTTTAAAGCAAGAGATATCAAGCGAACTTCTATCCTTGTACGTGCATAGGATTAAAAGAAAATTACAAGGATACTGCGTCTTGGACACAAAAGCTTTGGAAAATCATGTCTCCTTGCTGTGTGCAACAATGCTGTCTGTGATCCTCATTTAAAATATAAAATATAAACAATATGTGGGTTTTAAGTTAACCCAACCTTTAATCATATAACTTATAAAAGTACAACGCGTAATTGGGATAAATGCCGAAAGCGTTTCCAGATTTTGGTGAAAAAGTTGTGAAGCGTCCCCGGATTTGGAGAAAAAATACTGGTAACCATAGTCTAAACTGCCGATTTATCGTTTCAGAACTAATTCGCTATTTCTCAGTTTAGAATCCCCAAACTGCTTTATTGGACATACGCAGTTGATAAAATCCCGTAACGCATATAAAGTAATGAAACGCAACAGAGAGGAATTCGACAAATCTATCTACAATACAGACAAACCTTTTGGGATAGTACACTATTGTTAGAATATTACCGGTGTCATAAAGGATGAAATGAGTAGCTCCATGATTGTGGAAGTTGTGGGTGTCAGATGGAAGATGTACGCATTCCGGCTAGAGTCTAACCAGACATTAAGACGAACAAAGGATCTCTCAGGTTCCATCACCTAAAAGTTACAGATGGAGTATTATGGTAATTGTTCAAGCGATGAACTGTACAAGTTATATATCCCTCACCGTTTCCAAACAGACCTCAATCTTATTAAGACTGTTGAAGTAACTGCATCTTTCTACGACAGATTATCAGCAGTTTATTTTCCCCAATATGATACGATTGGGTCACAAGTCTGTGAATAAGTGAAAGTATGAATATTTCGCTTATCTGTGTTAGCGCAATGTACATGAAATTTTGGCTATATGTATATACTCTGTAAATATTCTATGTAATCAGTGACCGCATACATAGATATAATATCAATACTTTATTAAAATTGCAATGGAGCGCACGTTCCAGTGGCAATTTCCCTACTCACCCATCTTACCCCTTTCCTGTACCCACCTACATTTGCCCTCTACAAATTTTAACTTTAAATTCTTTCAACGTTTTTGATAAGATATTCATCATTTCTCTTGGTAACTTATTCCAATCCCCGACCCCGTTACCTAAAAAAGAGAATCTTTCTACACCCTTGTGCCTGAAATCGAGTTCCAGCTTGTGGTCATGGTCATCTCTTCCCATTCATGCATTAATTATAATTCTTACACCAATATCTTTCCACGCCTCATCACCAATATACGCCTTGTACACTCCTATGACCCTCTTCACCCCCCTCCTGTCTTCCAACGAATTCCATTCCTGCTCTTTTATCATATCTGTTACTGATTGCATTCTGCGATAATTTCCAGAAACAAATCTAGCAGCCCTTTTTTTTATACATATTGTTAAGACGTACATACAAAAGTAAATAGTAGTAGATGTTCTGATGTTTTGTGGAGCTTAAAGATGGAAACAAGAACACATTGTATAAAATTTTAAAAATGTTAACAGAAACAAATTTCTTATTTTTTATATTTTAAAATAAATGTTTATCATGTATCCATGTATTTTGAGATTTATCGAAACCTGGTCACTTCACCATATTGTTTCTTCTACTTACCATTCCCGATGCTCTTTGATGTTATGTTAATCGTAACTCTTGCTGGTAAAACTTTCCTGCAATATCATTATCTTGATAAACAATTTACAGAAATTGTTAATTTCACTTATCTAATGGTAAACATTTCGGTCGACTAGTAGCCTTTCTCAAAACTAATCTTCAAATATGCTGATTCTACAATCCCCACACCCTTGGACATAAATGCTGAAAATTCATTGAAATTCCGTCACCAGACACTGAACCGGAAACCAAACACAACCCCTAGATCCTGAAGTTAGTCTACTGATACTCGTGGCGTAAATTTCGAATTTCGTCGAGATTTCGGACGTTATTTTTGTCTCTCAACAAGTTTTTGACAGCAGTTTATCGGTATTATGGTTTTGTCAACGAATTTGGCCTGTTTTGTTATTATTATTGGTTGCTATATTTTTAAAAAAAATTTTTATGGCTTCACGGATCGTCGACATCTAGCCAAGAAATGACTGGGGCAAGGAACGGGAAGGAATTCGGCCATGGCTGTTTTAAGCTATCATTCTGGTATTCGCCTGGAGCGGTTTATGGAAATCGTGTGAAACTGAGGATCGTCGGCCGGGTCTAGAACCCGCGTCCTCTGCAGTCAGCCCTCATCCAACTCCAATGATCGCAGAGCTGACATTTAGCCTCAACAAATTAAAAATCTTTTGATTATCAAAACAACTTTATTTTATACAACTTTATTTTCATCACAATAATTTATGGAGTCAGAGGATTCTTTTCGCATCATTCTCAATTATTAGTTTTCTTTTGGGATTTCTGCTCCGTCGACACCAAAATCATAAAAGTCGGGAGATGATTGGAGACAAGAAACGGGAAGGAATTCTACCACGGCTTATTGAAGGTATTCTGGTATTTGCCTGAATTGTTTCGGTAAACCTTGGAAAACCGAAATTTGAATGGCCGAATAGGGATTTGAACCCGTGTTCTCCAGAATGCTAGGACTGAGCGTTACCGAACACCCACAGGACTCTGTGAATACAAAAAAAAAATACGTAAAATTTTCTTGAGCTAATTCTCTAATCATTTCGACAAATGCTAGTCAAAGAAAATAAAAGGAAAAATTAGTTTCATTCACACACAATGCACATTTAACAATCAACATTAACAAAAATATTTTACTTCAGTGCACGAATGTTGGTAAAACTGTTATACCAGGAAGCTATTTAGGCGAAGGTATTACGGCTAGACTGCGGATGTTTCTCTGAAATCAAAATCCTATGGCGGATTAAATTCATAGATAGCAGGAAGCTTTTATGTCAATTGATTAACCAAGTTGGATAATATATTTTGTGATCAGTCGATTTTGTTTAACTCTGCGATGTAACAATGGAAGATATTACACAATGAAGTTTTAGAGGCGTATTACTTAAGTGGACGACGTCAGCACTAAGTCACACCACCACGCAAGTGACATTTGCATCTGCATAATTATGGACACATAATATGCAAACGGGGCCCGTTGGTCCATCGACTGGTTACGAAATGGGTGGTTTTCCATGGTTTCCCAAATCACTCCAGGCAAATGCCGGGATGCTTCCTTCAAAAGGCCATGGCCGAATTCCTTCCAATTCCTTGCCCCGCATCCTTTCCCGTCTCTAAAGACCTCGCTGTTAAGAGACGTTAAGCAGTATATATATATATATATATATATATGGGTCGGATAAGGTCCGGCTTGTCTTTCGACAATAAGGGCGTGGGGTCGGTTACCCATCCAGCAGTCATCCTGATTTCGGTTTTATCTGGAGTACCGCAACCATCCGCATTGCGAAAGAAATTTTCTAATCTCTTACTGATCCTTGTCCCCAATCCTCTCCCAGTTTCTTATGACCCCAAATGTCGACAAGCCGTATTTATTTATTTTTAAAAAAGAACTGAGCGACCAGGATTGAAGTACCTGTAAAACAGAGTATTTTTCTCGAAGCTGAACGTCTGCTCTATCTTCTCCCCCGGTTACTTTTTATGATAAGTAACCGGGAAAATATGGAAATAAAATATTACACAAGCATGGAGATCGTCTGATTCTTCAGAGAGAGGGCATTTTGTTTCCGTAGACAAGAGAAAAAAATCCTCTGATGGAACCATCCCGGCCTTCGCCTGGAGTGATTTGGAGAAACTACAGAAATCCCTAATCTGCATGGACGGTCGGGGATTCGAAGCCTCGTCCTCCCGAATGGGGGCCCGAGCGTTACCGCTCTCCCACCACGCTCCATTATGAAGAACGAATCCAATAATTGTCTGGTTGAAAACAGAAATCTGGATAGCTGTGCCGTGTATCGATTATGCATATTCTCGAATGGCAGGGCCGAGCATTACTCCATCAGAAAATCTCTATATTTTTCATACTGGATAAAACTGAATCCTTTGTAGTGATAAAATTCCTTCCAAAAGAAAATTTAATGAAAACCTAAAATCAATATAAATTCATAAAAATTTATGGAGAGACTTGATATGTATTTAAAAAATAATCTGGTGAATTTAAATGTTGCCTCGCAAGTTGTAAAGATGGTAGAAGTAAGTTGTCGTCTCAAAAACAACCGATAATACAAGAAATTTATGTTATGACTTTACATGAGAGGCGACTATATCAGAAACTCACATAGGACACATTTTTCATGAAGAATTGCCTACGAAAACACTTTTTCTATAATGAACGCCACCGTTTTTAACAGCAGATGAATGCTTTAATACGAAATGCTTCCTCTTTTCGATACGCATTTCTACCTGCGGAAGGGACCTATGCAACAAAAATAATAAATAAGTAACATTTTATTTACCAGAAACCTTCACTCTTACCATACAAAGCATCGGCTGTTAGTTATTATTCGCCAGAATCACGCTTCGCTTGTATTCATAGCGACATGGGCAAATAATCCTCTACGATCATAATTAAAATGGCATCGGACAAATCTGTCAGGTTTCAATCGCAACGAGAATGATTTATTGCCGTTCAGCAAATATGACACGTATATTGTGACACATGGGAAACGATAAAAGATGCTGAGCCTGAATTAGCTACGTTTAAATCAACTGCCGGTTAAATATGTATCGTCGGCGCACTGACTGTGGAAAAGTGCTCTCCCAATCCCCTCAGCTGACTCTTTACGGACGCCGAACAGTCTAACGGACTTCTGCGACCCGCAAGCTGAGAAGAAAAAAGGGCAGGCATCAAAGGAATCTGAACCCGGAACTCACCTTGTGGGCTATAATTTGACGCCACAACAACAGTTAAGGGTGCTTAATCAATAAGCCATACAAAAATCTCGTAACTAAAATCTCTACTTGAAACTTTTAAATCGTCAACACAACTGTGATAAACAATATTTTTTCAGAAATCATTTCGAACTAAGATTGTGTCATTTATGTAGAATCAGAGATATTAGTGTAGTAACAACTCTTAATTTCTTCACAGGTAGCATAGCTGGGAGTGCGGCTCATCAAAAGACACGCCCACTAATTTCATCAATCTCATTCCTCAAAAAAAGAACTTCTGATAATCTCCGTAGGGCACGCGCGAAATAACAGACTGAATGGTACAACGGCACTCATCTATCATTATTCATTAAGCAATAAGTAGCTTGTGTAGCTTGTGGTCTATCTTGTATTCAATTGCCATAATCGGACATGCGCATAGTGTACCTGCCTTGTTTGTTTCAGTAGTGGATCGATATTCCAAAGTTCCGATCTAACAAAAAATTTCTCCGCAATATATATTGTCTGGCTATGAAATCGATATTTATAAGCAAAAAATCCGACTTTCAAGTAGATATTAACTTATTCGTACATAATCGGCACAATTCGTCACCATCCGTACAGGTATATTGATCCACTCATATCACGCTGTAGATAAAAAGAATTTGAATTTTTCCTCCTCTGTACCATGTAGTTTAAGTGTCAATACATTTCACAACCAATCAACATATCAGTTCTTCATCTAAATGAATATGAAAGTTAGCATCAGAATGCAGTGCGATGATTCAAACGACATATAATTACAGTATTTTCCTTCAGGAGTTCAGTGTACTCTAAAAAATAACTACAGATTTTTTTCCCCATTCTTGTTGCAATCAGCGACTAATTCCCAACAGAAAAATTTAAAAACACTAGTTTCGACAGATAAGCTTAAGATTTGAAAATACCTATTTATTCTATTCCAGCATTTCCAATGAGTGAAACATCCTCGAAAACAAAACAAAGAACGAAAAAACTTTATTGCAATAATTACCGAATGACAAATGAGCGGGAGAAATTTCCCGACTGTCATAACGCGCCACAGTTGACGCGCGGTATGCTTGAATGCTATCTGAATCGCAGCGAAGTAAGGACATAATAGATCCAACAATGCACAAACAGACACATAAATTAACCTAAGAGTTAACTGTTCTGATTGAATTTAGGATAAAACATAATCTAAATAAAAATTTTAACGTACTATGTAAAATACTATTGTTCTTAGATTATATAATTTTCTAATAATGATCCATACAAATTAAGGAAATTATGCATTCTGACAGTTTGTATGCACTGCAGCCTATAACATTCCTCTATATTTTACAACATGACATCGCATTTAATTACCTCAATCACAACGTAAACAAATAAAGTGATAAGCTTATTAATTGGTCTTACCTGATCATACACCCTTCTGTTTCTGGCTCTTTACTCGAAGCCTAGGGAATAAGCTTGCAATGTCAGGCTGGTGCGAGGGCAGCTGGTTCTAAACATTGCAGTAAACGCCAAGCAGTTATGAAACGTGCCGCTGGCGCTGAAGTGCAGTATTGTGCTGCCATCTCTTGATCAGTGTACAAACGTAATATCCTCAACTTATTAATGGATAAAAAAATGTTGGAGGCATTTCAGCATCATTAGAGACGAATGGTGAATGTGTAATTGATATTTAGGCTGTAGTATCGTATTAACATTTATTCCATTTGTAACAAGTCTTTGAAAATTAATCGATTCACGAGATTATGTTAAAGATGACGGTAGCTTCGAAACACAAATAGTTTTCGCCCATAAACCACGCAGTATTCGAGCACACTGTAAAACGTACCTAACAGTTAATCTTACATGATTTATCAAAATTTCTCTTTCAGATATTTATTTTATAAAATTCTTCCTATTAAAAAAGATTGATGTCGTCCGACTTGACCAGATAATAAAAACTCGTTAAAAAAAATCCGTAGCTTTCATCATATATACAATCTGTACAGCTACATTACTGTGAGGGATATCTAACTCAGTCCTTATTGCTAACTGCGATTCTGTGTCATTATAATTTTTAGTTGAAAAATATTGTTTTTTTTGCGTACTTAATTTAATCGCGATGGAACGCATGCATCGATGGTAATTTATTTCCTAATCTATTTTCCCTGTCTAATGCAGGCATTCATTTCACAAGGAATAGTAAAGATTACAATACAAGCACAAAGAAATTTTGTTTCTTGTCTCTTGCATTTACGTTATGATAAATATCATAGCCTATATTCTGTAGTATTCTTCTGATACAAACAATAATGACGTACGAAAATATTATTACCAATATGTTATATAATATTAGAGATGAGTATATGATTTATAAATTCTCGAATGATGTATTAAAAAGTTGTGGGTTTTGTTTCTGGGCTGAAAGAGTGCATGAAATTCAGCGTCATTTAATTGAAGTGGTTGGTACCTATTATTACTGACTTCCATCTTCTTCATAAAAGTGCAATAAAATATACGTCATAGAAAACACGCTAGAAACAATAGATTCAATGATATAATGGTACTCATCTCTCTTACAGTAGGGCCTAATAGATGACTTGTAATCCTCGTTAAATGCCAAATTAGAGGAAGGGTTGGTGACGAAATTCTCTACTTAAACCAAGAGGGCCGGGGGGAAGAGCGGAGGGAAACGGAATTGCTACCTCAAATGAGGACTTTGTGGTTTAAAAAGGTTAAGAATTAAAATAGTTGATTTTATATAGAAGAGAAAGGAACAAAAATATAAAAAAATCGAAAGCTATATTTTGTTTTCCAAATCGCTATTTAGAAATAAAAAGATTTATGTGCCCATTTTATTAGGTACTCATTCGTTCTGACATAATAAAACATGGATATACTATATACACGCACCAATATACATGGACTAGGGCTACTTTGGTCATGTGAAAACATATTTTTAATAATAATTTTACTAAATCGTACTAAAAATGTCATCAAATGCATATTGATTTCATGTGCATCCATCAAGAGGTTCTTATGTTGAGCTTAACTTCATTTTATTTCTGTCCAAATCTTTATTTTTGTTGCTATGCAGAGTTTTGATCCTTTAATATAAGTTAAAAGCTTTTGGATAGAGAAAAACACTTTTGGAGGCTTAGGAACAGAGCAAATGGAAACTGAACAGTACCTATCACATCATTTTAATCGATATGAGTATGTTTTCAACAGTTGTTGGCATGAACTTGCTTCAAAAAGAATATTTAATAAAACAAATTTCTGACATAGGGTACAGTAATTCAACAGTTAAAAACTTATTTTCCAGTGACAAGTAAAGAATGATATATAGCTGTACTGAACTATAGGCATATTGTAACTTAATTTAATTTTAAATGCAATGAGGTATATGCTCTGATGGTACTTACTTTCCTATTTCAACACTTTTTTTTTTTCAGTTTAATTTCACAAGTCCCTGTACATGCATTACATGAAGTTTTTCAGCATTTGCCTTGTTAATTTTTCAAATCCTTGACACCCCTACAAACAATCAAAAACTTTTCCTACTCCCTTATGCCTGAATCAAGTGCCAGCTTGTGATTAAGCTTATCATTAATGAGGAGATAACTGAATAGATGCAGGATGTGCTGGACATGGGTAGGCCAACATGAAAGCAAGATGTATGTCAAGAATAGTCAACTTACCAGACAAAAAAAAACTAAAGGTTGTTTATGATAATATGTGGGGTTGAAGTGTAAATATCGGGGCATAATGTTTGACAGATATGATAAATGAGCTGGAATTCATTGCAAGTCAGGAGGAGGATGGGGAGGATCATGGGAGTGTACAGGGCGTATACTGGTGATGAGGCATGGAAAGATATTTCAGTAGGTATGAAAAGTAGTTCATGGAAGGGAAAAGATGACCATGACCACAAGCTGGCACTCGATTTCAGGCACAAGGGTGTGGGAAGATTTTCTTTTTTAGGTAAGGGTGTCATGGATTGGAATGAGCTACCAGGGGAACTGATGAAGAACTTACCAAAAACGATAAAAGAATTTAAATTTAAAATTTGTGGAGGGCAAATGTAGGTGGGTGTAGGATAGGGGGAAGTTAGATGTGTAGGGAAATTGCCACCGGAGCGTGTGCTCCATTGCAATTAAATTAAATTAAAGATAATAAACTGAACTAGGCAGATGGTAGGAAAAGGTTTCAGAATCCAACATTGACTGGAAAGGGTGTTTAGTGGCAGTATTTGAGAAGTAAAGAACTGGGTTACAAAATCTTGGTCAGACAATTGCTATAATGTGGTGGTGTTGTATGGTTCCCACATTTTAGGTACTAAACACAAGAATTTGAATCAGTAGCATAGCTGGGTCAACAAGGGCTCCGAAGCAAAAAATTATTTTTGGCCCTCAAGCTAGATGGGAGATCAAGTCCAATGAGGGGCTGGGCCCCCTGGGGTGTGCTCAGGGGCCCCGTGAGCATGGGGGCAACTAGATTTGTCTCTGGAAATTTTCACAGAACACAATCAGTAATTGATATGATAAAGGAAGTGGAATAAGATAATTGAAAGACAGGAGGGTGAAAAGGCGTATATTGATGATAAGGTGTGGAAAGAAGTTGGTGGGAAAATTAAGAGTGGTGTATGGAAGATAAAAGTTGGTTTTGACCACAAGTTGGCAAAAAATGGTAAGAAAATTTTCTTTTGTAGGTAAGGGAGTCAGGGATTGGAATATATTAACAAGGAAGGGGGTGAATAAAAAAAAAAAAAATAAAAAAAAAACACTGAAAGTATTGTAAATTCTTTGATGGCAAATGTAGGCAGATACAAGTAAGGGGAAAATGGATGAGTAAATAAATAGATAAAGGAGCATCTGATCCACACAATTAAATTAATTATGCTCCACAGCAACATTGATTGCATTTTTTAATACTTGCCCTACAGAAATACACTGAGTACTGTATGCAAAAGAAAAAGAAAAATATATTCATCCTTGTGTTACGTGTGAAGGGAGGTTCCCGAGAAATATATTATTTTGCTAGTTTCTGCAGGTCCTGAGAAATTTCATTACAAATATTGCAAAAGTGATGCAATTATGAGGTTGAACCACTGTTTGTAGATAGTAGACTAATGTGAAATGTCTTACTGCGTTAAATGTTATACAAGCAATTTTTGATTTTCAAGACACAAAAGAAAAATAAACAAATAACCACACTTTAACGCCACCATTCAGAGCAAGTCATGAACATGATAAACAATTTACAGTGTATTTTTTTACAGCTAGATTATCACCTAACATGGGTATCAATACTATCCTGCTAAGTTTGGTGAAGTATACTGAAATGTGGTAGTTTAAGGAAAGAAATTCTTTATTGTGTTACCTGAACTATGTTTCTGATGAGTATTTTGAAACACACTGAATAAAATGTCTAGAAGTGCATATGGCTTGTGCTATGAGCATCTATGTAGTTGTAAAAGAAGGAAGTTATACACAAACAACTTTTGTACACTCACTTTATGCTGCACTGGTAGTATCTAGCTGTAAAGATATTGAAGTAAATCCTGTAATGAATGTCCCAATGAATTAATGTATTGTGATGAATGGCACAATGAACACCAGAAACATTACTGTAATGAGTAATCTTGAATTCTAGGCTCTGTCTGACACCATATGAGTATATGAACACACATAACCATCTCGTTGTCCATACAGTAGTGAGGAAGCCATCAATGAGAAGATTCATATAGAAAGAAGAAGTAATGTAGTGTCTGTGAGAGAAAAAGTCTTATGTAGTAGAAACCTTGCCGAATGAGGAATTGATACCTAAGTTTGCATATATGGTGGACAAATTTAGGCTCTTAACTAACTTAATATTTCTCCTTGATGAAACTAAGGAAAAAAGAAGTGGATTCTACATAATATAAATAATAAAGAAAAGGGAAATTAACCCATCACATATCATAGTTGATGGCTGCGATGAGAGAAAACATGTAGGTGTACATACAAATAAAATATTTTGGTATTAACTTTCTTCATGTAGTAGAGAAACAGGCCCTATGGTTCTGAATGTGTGTGCACACAGAACGTTGCCCAATGACTTTTGAGATTAGGTGGTCTGCTGAATCAAAAATGCTACAAACTGACCCCTGGACATGTTTCAGCAGACCACCTAATCTCAAAAACATTTTGGTCCACAAATACCCTCTATCAGACTTTCCAAAACCACCATATGGATCTTTTCCATGCAATAGGCCTTGCTGCAAAACCTGCAGCATACATCTATCTACTAAGAAATATTCCAACCCTACTACAGGAGAAATCTTTCCCATTATTGGGCATGCCACATGCTCAGCAACACATATCATATACCAGCTAACCTGTTGCCACTGCACCAGTTCCTATACAGGCCTCACTAGATAACAACTCTCAGTCAGAATGAATGGCCACAGACAAACAGTCCTCATCTGCAACTTGTACCTTCCAATACCTGAACATGCAAATTATCACAATTCTAACAACTTCAATGTCTGCTTAACTGTGAAAGCAATCAGAGTTTTCCCTGAAACCACGACTGCTTCAGAGCTTCGGAGATGGCAACTTGCATACCAAAATATCCTATATACTACCAGCCCTCAACCACCAATAAAATTATACCTCTTGACCAATTACTCAGTATTATTAGCATTATAATTTTCATGTTTTAACTAGTAATAATTTTAACAAATTTCTTCCAAATTTTATTTATTTATTTTTATTTATCAACACCCTTTTGTTTATACATTAATTTTCTCTCCACCTGCGATATATACAGGGTGTTACAAAAAGGTACGGCCAAACTTTCAGGAAACATTCCTCACACACAAAAAAAGAAAATATGTTATGTGGACATGTGTCCGGAAACGCTTACTTTCCATGTTAGAGCTCATTTTAGTTTTGTTAGTATGTACCCCATGTTCTTCTACCTACGCTCAATGAAGCACGTTATCATGATTTCATATGGGATACTCTACCTGTGCTGCTAGAAGATGTGCCTTTACAAGTACGACACAACATGTGGTTCATGCACGATGGAGCTCCTGCACATTTCAGTACGCCATTCTCCAGGGCTGCATCAGCGCATCAGGGATTCCATGCGATGGAGGGTGGATGCATGTATCCTCGCTAACGGAGGACATTTTGAACATTTCCTGTAACAAAGTGTTTGAAGTCACGCTGGTACGTTCTGTTGCTGTGTGTTTCCATTCCATGTTTAATGTGATTTGAAGAGAAGTAATAAAATGAGCTCTAACATGGAAAGTAAGCGTTTCCGGACACATGTCCACATAACACATTTTCTTTGTTTGTGTGTGAGGAATGTTTCCTGAAAGTTTGACCGTACATTTTTGTAACACCCTGTATATATATTTCTGTATATATAATCTTTGTCTTTCCAGAGAAATATCAGTCATTTGGTAAACTTCGACACGTGCACACCTCCCAAACCACATGGCCCATTTTCTAAAACATGATTAAGGTGGACAATGGAAATATTGTATATGTTTTTGTTCATTATTTGTTTTTCACTTGTCGTGTCCTTCAACTTTAGTGAGTGATTAGTCATTCTGTCTATCCTTTGTTGTTAGTATTTCTCCTTAAGAGACTTCTGTAGATAATTATAATTTGAGAAATAAAATGAATAAAGTATAAAGAAGCAGTGTTTGGGATAGTCTTGTACACGAGGAAGATACAGAAATGTAACTGCTTTTAAAAGTATGTTTAAATAATAATATTTAATTAAATTGTGATGGAGTGCACACTCCGAAGGCAATTTCCCTATACACCCATCTTCCCCCTTTCCTACACCTACCTACATTTTTCCTCTAAAAATTTTAGCTTTAAATTCTTTCAACATTTTTGGTAAATTATTCATCATTTCTCTTGATAACTTATTCCAATCCCTGACACCCTTACCCAAAAAAGGGAATCTTCTTACACCCTTGTGCCTGAAATTGAGTGCCAGCTTGTGGTCATGGTCATCTTTTCCCTTCCATGCATTATTTTTAATTCTTACACCAATATCTTTCCATGGCTCATCACCAATATACGACTTGGACACTCCCAAGACCCTCTTCACCCACCTTCTGTCTTCCAATGAATGTTGCTGATGCCAACCAAATATAATTTTTGACATTAAAAGTCAGCATTTTGGTGTGTTAGCTAAAACGTTTAATAATTACTTGCCAGAAAATGAGGATACTCACAATGTCGAACATTCAGAATGGTTCCCTGAACCCACTCAGCCTGTTGTGCAATGTGTTGTGAGGAAGAAATTCTCCAGAAAAGTGGAGGACAGTTAGAGCATGTTGCATATCATATCATATCCACCCTAGTGCTGCAGATCAAACATGGAGATGTTATGTTTTCCTTCATGAACCTCAAACAGTATGCCTTTATTTTTTGATTTTTTTTTTGATGAGGTTTACTGACAGACAAAGGTGGTTTGGATAATGCACAACTAGAATGTATAATTATAACAATAGATATAAAATAAAAATCTCCTGGAAAAATGAACCCAAAAATCAAGAATTTTGAAATAGCTATCCAAGTTACTATACATTTCGTATCATACTACAGTAACTAAAATAATTAAAGATGTAAATTTCATAATCATAAACAAATAATTTAATAATTAAAACAATTTGAAAATGGAAACAATAGGTAAAATATACCTACCATTCACTAAAGTTTAAGGAAGGAGGGCAGCAGAAACAAAAAAACACTAAAACAGCATATGTGTGTAACAGTGTAGTCCGTCAAAGCCTATGTGGCCTCATGACATGGTTTTATTTTCTTGAAAAGTGGCGTGGGGGCATGGCCTGAAATATTATGTTTTCATGAATGTAGTTTCTTGCTGCTGCCCTCCTCCCTTGGTAGGATATATTATAACTTTTCTTTTCATATATGAGGCCTGTCTAAAAAGTATCCGGCCTTAATTTTTCCCGCGTAATGTAGTGATTCTAAGGCGGTGCCACATTGCACGGTGGAAGGAGTAACCTTACTGCGCATGTGTGAATGTTTTCACCACGTTCGCTTGTGCCAGTCGCTGGCTGATGGTCATCAAGTAAGGTGCTCTTCGTAGTGGTCGTTGGATTTCGTTGTCTCGCAAGATGACTGAACGAATTGAGCAAAGATACTGCATCAAATTCTGTCAAAAGTTTGGTGATTCTCAAAGCCAAACAATTTGTAAGATTCAGCAGGTGTTTGGAGAAGATGCGATTGGTGTAACACAAATTAAGGAATGGTTCAACCGATTCAAAGATGGCCGCACATCAGCGGAGAGTGAGCAGTGTTGTGGCAGGCCCCAAACTGCTCGGATTGCAGCTAATGTTGAGAGGGTGCGAAATTTGGTGATGGCAGATCGTCGTTTGACAGTGCCGGAGATTGCAGAAGAGGTTGGAGTGAGTAAAGTTTCTGCACATGCAATTTTGCGTGAAGATTTGAACATGAACCGAGTGGCTGCGAAATTTGTACCCAAGTTGTTGTCGCCGGAACAAAAAGACCTCCGTTTTGACGTTGCAAAGGACCTCCTGGACACCGCCAACACTGATCCTGGATTTCTGAACACCGTGGTAACTGGAGATGAGTCATGGGTGTACGGGTACGACCCAGAAACAAAAAGACAGTTGTCGCAATGGAAGCATTCCAATTCTCTGAGGCCGAAGAAAGCACGGCAGGTGCGAAGCAAAATCAAGGTCATGCTGACTGGTTTCTTTGATGTCCGAGGAATTATGTATCACAAATACGCACCAGAAGGACAAACAGTGACAAAGGAGTACTATCAAGATGTTCTCCGGCGACTCCGTGACGCAGTTCAGCGCAAAAGACCAGACATGTGGAAGGCAAATAACTGGCGCTTGCATCATGACAACGCCCCTGCACATTCATCCCAATTGATCAACACTTTCTTACCCAAAGATGGAATTACAACCATTTGCCAACCTTCCTACTCTCCAGACCTGGCTCCTTGCGACTTCTGGTTGTTTCCAAAATTGAAGATGCCACTGAAAGGAACCCGTTTTGCGAGTAGAGAAGAGATAATGCGGAGCGCGACAACGGAGCTGAACACCATTCCAAAAGAAGACTTCCAGAGGTGTTTCCAGCAGTGGAAGGATCGGTGGGCTAAGTGTGTGCAAGCACAAGGGGCCTACTTTGAAGGGGATTAGGGTCCTAACTCCGTCAGGTATTCGAAATATTTTTTCTGGCCAAAGGTCGGATACTTTTTAGACAGCCCTCGTAAGTATAATCTCACAACATTTCTTCCTATTCCATTATGCCAAAAAAAATTAATAACGGCACAAGGAAAACAAAGTGTTGGTTTCTGAAGAAACATCCATATTTTTTTAGTTTTTGTGGAAAAACCATTAGGAAGTTAAAAAAAGGCCTTTTTGTTCTAATTCAGATGACCTACAGTAGCTTCTTCAATACACTTTAGTTTGACACTATATAATATCACGAGTTGGAGAATAACATCAAAAGAATCCGTGTGGGATATGGAGGAGGAAGAGTTGACATGTATTGCTAGAATAATGACAGAATCTTTCAAAGAAATTTAAAAGCCTCATACTATTAAATTAAATGCATTACACATAGGCGCAACAGAGAAAAATACATATACATACGACAGAGAAAGATTGAACAAGTTGATTAAGCTACAATCAAATGGATTGGATAATACAACTGGTAAAGAGATACTGCAGAATGGAATTCACTTATGCAAAGCCGATACAACCAGAAATCAATACTATCCCAGGCAAATGTCAGACACCATGCAACAGTAATTATGCTACTGGCAATGTATGTTTCAGAATGCCTGACATCAAAGAGGGGAACCAGGAGATCTGGAGAAGAAAGGAAAAGAGGCAGGAAAATTTTTTAGTGAGACAAAAGAACAAAGATAACTTTTGTGTAAAAATAAAAAAATGAAGATTATTAACTAACCATAGCATTGCTAAAAGAAACAAAAGAGGATTTAGAAGTACTGAAGGTCACAAATGCATTAACAGCAAAGAATACTGCTTTTTGCTAAAAAAAATTCTGGTCTTCCAACTGAAGATGAACAGAGGCAGACAGACATATGCATGTAGAAGTTTTGGAAAGAGAAAAGAAAAAGTATTCTGTAATTGTCTTGGGTTCGAGAGGTAGATAAGTGATCTTTCTTTCACATTATAATATTAGAATATAAATGTGGAAAAGGAAGATAAGGAGACCTATCAATTATGACAGTTGAAGGGAAAGAGCTGCAGCAACAAAGAAATACAATATTTCAGACTTAACTCTACCTCACAGGTGTGGTAGATGAAGCATATGGCTAGATACCCCTGTGGTAAACACAGCAACATGAATATCGAGTACCAACATTACATACCATATTGAGACTGATTGTCTATAGTTCCTTCAATGAACTGAAACATGCGCTAACTGGGTAGGATAGGTGGTGGGAAGTCTCGAGACCTGGTTCAGTCACTTCCTAGCTCTTGGAGGGTCAGGATCACCCATTCGCAGAAGGCTGTTTTTAGTATCTTTATTATTAATTTCAATTGTGATGGAGCTAATGCTCCAGTGGAAATTCAGATAGTAATCTAATTACCCATTTTTATATATATATATAATTTGAGTGTTAAATTTATGGAGAAAATACGAAGTTGATGTTTGCTGTGGATGATATGGGCAAATAGGTCTAGGATTAATTAAAAAATATGGACAGATCTTGTGTAACTATATGACAAAAAATCTGTTATAGAGAGTAAGTAGATGTTCACAATCAGCAGCATCTGATCAGTTTGAAAGATACTTCGTGAAAGTATTTCTCAACACTACCTCAAACAATGTCAGTTCTACCAAATATTTTAAAAAACACACAATAAACAGATTCCTAAATATCAACATAAACTCAGGAGAATTTATACAGAAGCTTTAGAGGGCACTGTTAGAAAACTGGTTGTCAATACCTTGCAGGAAATATGCATAAATTGTTGCACCTCATGCAACCATGATATATTGTGCAGAAAATTACTTTTTTATCTGCTAAAACTCCTGTCACAGTAAATACTGTTAGTTGACAATGAAAGGAAAGAAATGCCACGAGGCAATATTTACATGGGAAAGAAAGGGAAAATACACCCAACACTCACCAAAGTTGAAGGGAGGAGAGCAGCAGCAACACAAGACAACACACAAACAAAGAAAAAACAATATTTTTGGTGAAAAACCCTTTTCCAAGTTAACACAGGTAGGTGGCTAGGCTTGCTCAAGACTTGCATTCGACGCAGCCACTCATAGAACCCAATAGACTGTCAGAGGTGGTGGGGGAAGCAATGATAGTATAACCACGAGTATAAGAAAGATTAAAATGGTTGAAAAAATAATAGTAATAAAAAATATAAATAAAATTGAAACATGCTTCACAGTGCTATTAGAGTACTTCCATACACTACCTCCTAATCTGAACTCCACAGTTGGGAAATGGCATATCAACACATCCTGTAGACTAGACATCCCCAGGCCTTAATTTCCGTTAATATCTTCCATCCTCACCCCTATACACCAATCACTGGCCAGCACAATAGATTCATATATGTTTCAAAAATTTTCAATTTTTTACTTTATTTTCCATGTAAATACTTTTAGTAATGGAAAAAACCTCATTGTAGCTGAGTGAGGGTATCTGTGTGATAATACCTTACAACTTAAGTCAGGAAGAGACCAACTACAAGTGTACTGAACATAATAAAAAACACACTTAATGCAAAACAAAATTGAAATCAAGAGAATTAAGAAATTCAAGTTAGAACTAAGAAGAAAATCATTATCTTTCACCTACGATCCACATTATTTCATGCATTTCATTCTGTTCTATTGCAGATTAAACAATTACATCAAAAAATAATATGTTTTGCAAATATGTGCTGTGCTGCTTTCACTTGTGTTTAGTGGCATTTTATTTATCTGTGTTTATGTAAGCATATTCTAGATGGGTGGATATGCATATTCATTTTAAAACTGAAACACATAGTAAATAAATCAAGGAAGCAGCTGCCAATTGCAGAAAATAATGAGGTATTTAAATAAACATTGCACCTTGTTTAGAGTATCAGTTTTCATCTGTCATTTTAATTTTCCTACACATACTTGACAGCAAATTCCATACGAACAGGCTAACAGTTTTTGCATTTTGTAAATATTCTTTTATATTAGGTGGTGAAGTCTTTGGTAGTTCCTCTCAGCTTTGTTGCTGAGGACTTGTTGCAAAAATTAATACAGTATTTACAATTAAAACATTTCAATACAAATGATAATTTTAAAAATTTTGATCAAATATTTCTTATAATATGTAATATTTATTTCATTTTTCAAGAGTCATTTTATATTATTAATTTACTGAGCATTATAAATAAATTAGATGTAATGCATCTATGTTAACAACAGAAAGTTTTTCAAAATATGATAAGAAATAATTTTAATAAATTAGTAATATAATACAGTTAATGAATTTTTAACAAATTTCAGCAGTAACACATAAATATTATTTACAATGAGGTAGCCTATATATTATTATTGCTGTGTAGCAGTCCTTGTAATTTATTATTACAAAACTACATATATATATATTATCATTTTATATGTATTACATTTTACTGTTAAGAGCTTTATTGAGATCTTTTTTGGTAAATGGATGCTTAATTGAACTGAAAATTGCACTGCCATTTTTTTGTACTTGAGGACCTTCAACATTCAATTTTTTTAGTGTTGTATTTGTATAGATTTTAGTTCAAATAAAAAATATGGGAAAAGGCATACCATTTTAAGCAGACAAGGTGCTCGTTTATTAATCAAAGAAATTTCAACAGAATTATTAATGAAGAGGCATAATATCTGGCAACCAAATACTGCACAGTTAACATGAATTAAATAAACAAACAGTAAAACTAATGGAGTATAAAATACAGGAAATTTGTACCATATACTGTCTTGAGCAAAATGTGCCACGGCAAGTTACATCAAATACTTACAGGTGATACAGAATTTATCATTATGAAATATTGTGCAATTATATGTTTTATATTCATTTCCCATAGAATAACAGTTTTGACAGTTTTGTCAATAATAATATTGAGCAGAGACTGAGCAAAGAAATAAAGAATATTTAAACCAACCCAAGATTTTGTTCATATGTAACAGTGAGCTCAATCATAGGAACTATTACAAATGAAATATATCTCAGTCAGTGTAAACTGTTCCATATATTAGGAATGTTACAACAGACTTATGAATATTATCTTTTATCTTCTTGTAGTAATTACTGCATAGTTATCTGGTCACTCACGTGGTTTACATTTCACTGAAAACCAAAGGCTTGAAAAGTGATATGACAAAACATAATATTTTGTCTTTAATTATACAAATTTCTTTTGCTTTCTATTCATCACAACACTACCATGCTGTTAGTTTATACTGAACAGTTATTATTTTTTGGTTTTTTCATTGAGAGATACAATGGTACGGTAACATAATACACCCTATTTGCTCTTGTAATATCATATCTATATAAAAGTGTAACAGTACTTCTCTCATATTCAAAGAGGCCTTCAAAATATTCCTAATTCCACTAAACAAATTTTCACATATTGTGTATAAAACTTTCCCTCCTTCACATCCTCCCTGATTGTATTTCTCCTTCACATTTACACTTTCTCCTGAAACAATCATTTTCAATTTTCTACTTGAGTTTCTACCACACTATAATTAACTAATTTAACTGTAACAGAGTATACATATCAGTGTCAATTTCCCCACAGACCTGTTTACATATGCCTTGATTTTCTAAATCTTTCAATGTCATTTCATTGCCTACTATTCTTTCTCTTCATGAATTTTAATCTTTAACACTTGCAGTGTGTTTGGTATTTGTTCAGAACCTTCCTTGGTAATTGAATCCAGTCCCTAGCCCCTTACCTAAAGAAGAAGATTTTCACACTTCCTTAGGTCGGAAATAAAAGTGCCAGCTTGTGATTATGGTCATCTCTTCCTATCTACTTGAATTTTTTTACTAATATTCATACAAGTATCATTGTCATTATACATCTTCTATGCTCCAAGCATCCACTTCCTGCCTTCAAACCATTCCTTTAGCATATCAGTTTTTGATTGTGTTCTGTGGCGATTAAATTAAATTAAATCCCACAAACAAATCTAGCAGTTGTCTATTGCATCCTCCTCCAACGTCTGAATTGGATACTCAAAATGTGAATCCCATTTTACACCACCATAATCAAGCAATGGTATGAACAAGGTTTTGTAACCTAAATCCTTCACGTCCCTGGTATATTCCCTTATCTTTGTCATCATCATCACCAACCAGATTTATTATTATATGATGTGGTCTCTTAGAGTTCAGATAGCACTAAAGCAGTCTTGTCCAGGCTGAATAATCTTTAACAACCTCAAACAACCCTGCGTATGTCCTTGTCTCATCAGTCTTGCAGTCTTCATCTTGATCTCTTATGATCTCTGGGGTTCCATTCTAACACTGTTTTGCCCATCTTTCATGTTTTCTTTGAGCACAAGGCTGGCTCACTACCACTTCAAGGAGGCTGTCTTCTCCAAGATGTCTATGGTCCTTGTAACTGATCTAATTTTGGTTTCTCTCTTTTTTTTTCTTTTCTATTTGAACCTAGCACTGACCTTTCCATAGCTCTTTGGGCCATTCTAAACTTTTGTTTCACTAGTTCATTTAGTGCCCAGATCTCACAGCTGTAAGTCAGCAGAAGAAGAAAGCACTAGTTGTAAATTATTTTCTTTAGATTTATGGACATATTAGATTTGAGGATAATAGAGTGCCTCCCAAATGCTTGCCATCTTAGCAATGGCAAATGGAAAATGCAATGGAAAATTCTGGTCTCATATTTACAAGCTAGCCAAGATGAAGAGATTATTCAGTTGTACTTTCCTTTATATGGCTCATTTGATAGGCATAACTTTTGATTTTTCAAAGATGCATGTTCAGACCAACTGCTTTACACTTGGAGATGAGATTGGTAACCAAGGTTTATTGTTCATCATTCTCACTAGGCACATGCATAATAACCACTCATCAAATGTTATTTACACTTAAGGGCTTCAATAAGCAATTCCTTCTCCACTCTATAATCATAGAAAACTTTTTATTTTTATTTTTTATTTTTATATAGAGGTGTACCTGATAATCTGAATCTTCTTAGCATTCATTTCATATTGACCTACCCAACTACATATCCTGTCCAGACATTTCTGTAGCTGTTCACAGTCCTCTCAACTTTTAATCTTATTATAAGATTGTGTCATATGGACACAATCTAACTTCTGACTGAAAAGCATCAACACAATCATCATTAGAATAATGAACAGCAATGGTCCCAATAAACTATCCATTTTCATTTCCCCACCTCATGATACCCAAACTTTGCTTTCTATATTTCAAGTGATTAGCATCTAGGACATAGCAGAAAGCAGTACTTATGTGCCTACCTACCTGTTTCTTTCCCTTTTTTTGTTGTTGTAATGATTAATTTCAAATGTTAAAAGGGAGGGGCATAATCTCAAGTTTTTGCCCTGACTGAAAAAAATTGTAGAGTCTTCACTGCCTATAGTGACCTTCAGTTTTACACTGAACCTTCTAATATCCATTAGAGCTGCTTATAATCAGTTATTTTTTCTGTAATCAAAGGCCCCCTAAAATTATCATTCAGGTTTTATTAGGAAGATGTCCAACATGTTAGGTCTTTTTGTTCTATACTCAAACATTTTTGTAAGGCCTCCTTTTGTCACTAACATAATTGTAAACATGGTACTCTTTGTTATTAAACTTATTTCCTTCCTGGCCCACACCTAGTAAATTTTAATCCTCACCAGTAATGACCATTCTACACTTAGCACTGAACTTTGAATATGAATTTAATTTTTCTTTGAGAGCCTTACATTGAACATTCGTTCTTCCACTACAATAAGAGCCAAGACCTTAATCTCTTCTTTTGTATCACCCCAGATTTAATTGATGTTATTCAGGATATTATTTGAAAAAAGAATTTTCTCAAGTTGTTTTCACTGTTTATGTGCCTTTCATTTTCATCCACCCCAAATAATTATCCTCTAGTTTTATTTATGATTTCTATAGCTACTTGATATTTGTTATTATGATAAACTTTACCATTTTTTTACTTCTTAGGCTCTCACTAGTCTTCCATTTCTTTTAAATCATGCAGCAATTTTCCATCCTCTCTCATAATACTAATTCTGATGGGTGGGCCATTTGGGAAGACAAAGTTTCTATCCCCAGTCTGGCTATCCCAATTTTGATTTTATATGGTTTGTTTAAATTAATTTAGTTAAGTGCCAGGGTGGTTCCTTCAACAGGCCACAACAAATTTACCCCCCACTCCTTCCCCAAATCCTTGTCTAACTCTAATTACTTCAAAGTTAAGCATTATAAGTCTCTCCTCACAAACAATATGCATAGGCTGAAGATTTCAGATCTGCAGATTTAAGTAATAATCTGTCCATTACTCATTCTATGTTTCTATTCCTCTTTAACCCCAATGCTTTGATTATTCTTATTTAACTTAATGAAATGACCATGGCTGACACATTTTCCCTTTACTAACAGGAGTAATATTATGAGCTAAATTCAATTTCATGTACATAAATGTGCCAATTTTTTTTTCTGTGAGCAGCTAAATTCTATTTTATCATACATAAAACATTGAACCAAACAAACCAACTGACATATATTAAAGAAAAAAACTTTTGAATGTTATGACATAGAATAGTGTTGAGAACATTGCACAGAAAACATACATAATTCTAAATTTTATTGTTTATTTTCATTTTATATGACTGGATTTATGGAATTCTTTTTCATTGGAATCCCTTTTAGCTACCTGCTTCTTAAGTAATAATTATAATCAAAATGTTTAGAATACAAAAAAGATACTAACAGAATGATAAGAAATGTCTGTGCAGTGAGAAGTCTATCATACAAATGGTAACTCTCTGCTGCTTCACTGTGAATAAGTTATCTTAACACTGTGCCCAACCACTAATGAACACACCAAGTACACATTTTGTAATGTTCACTGTCGCAATAAATTTCTATAACTGATAACTTATATCTTAACCATTTTTATAAATTTTAAGTCCATTAAAACCAAAAAATATCTGATTTAAAAGTGGGGTTTAAGTTGTTTGGTAGGGTTACTAAACAGCCATTCTCTTTGGATGAAAGTGTAATGCAGGGACAAAGATTATGACTTTTTCACTATAGTTGAAGTGGGTGAAAGCATGCAAGAGAATAAAATATAAGAAAATTAGTTGTTAATGTTGTGCAAAGTTTGCTGGATTTCACAGCTCCAGTAGATAAGGAAGTTATACTGATTAAAATTCGTAGTTACCTTTTTAAAAGATACTCACTATCAAAGGAATACAAGTAAATTATGGGAAATATTGAGCTCTAAATTGGGATTTACAATTATTCCAAATTTAACAGTTTCATCAAAAGCCCATATATTATAAGTTATTGCTGTGTTTTAATGTAGATTAAATGAATTTAACAAGTATTATATTTAATTATACTGTCGGAAACTAAAACCTAGAATGAAAAGATTAACATCTTTAAGGACTATCACACTTAAAAGTGTATTCATGGAGACCTGCTAAAAAATATTCTAAAATGTGTTATTATTAACAGAAGCTGATGAGGAAATATGAAATAAATTTTGGAGACTGAAAACTAAAGTTAGCTTACTGGTGTCTTAGTATTCTTACATAAGGCATTAAACAAATTAATAGAAACTACCTGTGAAATATTTGCTGTTGTAATTTACCAAAGAAATCTCTTTGAGGGATTACTTCACATGATGAAGACAACGAAGGAAGGTGTTGAAATTTATCAGGCTGAACTACCATATAGTAGCAATATGACAGTTAAGACTCAGTTCTTACAAAATAATAGAAAGTCACAGATACACTGTGGTTAATTTAGTCTTTCATGTTTCTCTATCATAGCATTTTCCATTTTTCAGATAAAGAATACAAATTAACACATAACTTTTTCAACTACAATGAAATTAATGCCTGTTTCCTTACCTTAATCAGTCCAGTATGTAATAATGTTATTGATGTTTTCAACTGATTAATCATGTTTATTTTTCTTTGAAGGTACTCAGTTTATACAGCCTGCACTTACACTCAGCATCACTCAAGCAACACATTTGTGGAACAATGACTAATTCGTCCCTTTGTGAAACTTATCAGCACAGTGAACATTTCATTAAAATGCGCAACATGAAAGCATCAAACTACCTAGGACGGCAAACTTCTAATAAAAGTTGATTTCATTTGAGTCAGTGTTAATACATAAACCCTAACACATTTCCAAGAGTCAGTTCATATTACATACCAGTTAAAATAACTTGACATTAATACCTACTAGCCATATTAAAACAAATGACTATTGCTGTCAGATATTTACATCACATTTTAGACATATTCTTTCCTTAATCAAAACCCACCACTGATGGAATTTTGCACATATCACTAATTTTACTGCACAACCTTGCAAGTTAAATGGACAGATTTCCCTCTTCAATACTTTTCTGAGAGAATTCATGGACAGAATTTCAGCTTATACTGTATGTCACATAGTTCATGTGATCTTTGAAGTGTAACTTTGTACCTTACAGTTGTCCAGAGAGACTACCCACTGACTGCAGGCCGAGGAACAGGAGAATTTGATGCAGAAGAAGCAGCAGCAGCAGCAGCTGCCTGCTGCTGCAATTTGTTATTTGTTGGTGTTGCAGGAAATCCTGGTGGTTCATATAGGCCACCAGCCTGCGCTTGTAACCAGGCAACTAGCCGTCGTAGCTCATCCAAGGCGTTTGCCTGTACAAAATCAACAAAAAATTGGACTAGAAGTCTTTTTATCATTTTGTAAGTGGCTAATTTATACAAGGTATGGTCAAAAAGTTCCCAGAATTGTCATGTACAGTCAAGCAGTTGTTTGCCAGAAGTGAAATTTTTGTTTGGGAGGTTGGCAACACTACTGAGGAAGGTGCTGTGCTATGCAGCAGGCAGTTGTAGTTGGTTTCATGTGTGTGGTGCATGATATTTTAGACATTGTTTCTTTCTTTTGTCAGATTGTGAAATTTCATCTTTAGAGCAGCATAGCAATATCAAATTCTGTGTGTTGCTGGAGAAAATCCTCGAGACACTTGAGATCTAAAGAAAGCATACAGAAGCTATGTGATGAAGAAAATGGCAGTTTACGAGTGGCACAAGTATTTTCCACAATGATTGCACAACAACTGAAGATGACTTTCAGACTGGACGGCCTTCAACGACAGATGAGAAAGTTGAGCGTGTTTGACAAATAGTGCACGCAGACAGGCAAACAAACATCGATATTATTGCCTCCAAAGTTGGTATTTCACATGGGAGTGTTCACAGCATTTTTCATAATTATCTGAACATGCATCGTGTTTGCTTGTACATGGTTTTGAAAATGTTATTCCCTGAGCGAAAAGAAATGAGAGTGACCATGTGCAGGGACTTTATTGAAATGGCTGATGGGTTCCTGCACAAAATTATAACAGGTGATGAGACATGGTGCTTTTTTTACAACCCTCAGATGAAATGACAATCTGCTGAATGGAAGTCAAAAACATCATCATCAAGAAAACAAATTTCACTTGGATGGAAGCCGGAGTAAAGTAATAGTGGAGGTATATTTTGATTACTGGGCTTGATTCATTATGAATTTATTCCTGAAGGGAAAACAGTCAACAAAGAATTGTATACAGAGATCTTAAAATGGTTACGAGATGCAATTCAACAAAAACAACCTGAACAATAGCAGGGAATGATTTGGTTTTTGTTGCTTTTCAATGCCCTATCACACTGATTTGTAATGGTGAAACAGTACCTTGCCAAAAACAATGTTACCAGTCTGGAACAACCCTCCAAATCCTCCTGATTTTTTCCTGTTTCCATGGCTGAAAATGACTTTAAAGGGACGCTGTTTTACTGATATGTCAGAAGCGATTGAAAATGTGACAAAGCAGCTGAAAGAACTTTCAAAAATGGCTTTCAGCAGTGTTTCCAACAATTGTATGAACAGTGGAATAAGTGTGTAAAAGCAGAAGGAGAGTATTTTGAATGAAAATAAGGTAAAAATGTTATACATACTTTCAATAAATTTTTATTAACCAATTCCAGGAACGTTTTGACCCTACTTCATATTACATGCACTTTGTGATCGAATCTTCAACAACCTTTTGCTGCTTATGTCAATTATATTTCACCAATAACTTCAATTCCAACTTAAATGTTCATACATTCAAAGTCCTTGATATTTATCTGATGGTGGGAACTGGCTTACCATAACAAATTGAGCACAAGAAGCCAGCCGTACACCATGCGAGATAATCCCCCTTTCATACATCATCTTTTATCTTCATCACCTTTTGTTAAAGTATCATTTGTTTATATTTATTTAAATAGAATTACCACCTTCAATATTTGGTAATATCTTTGTTGTAGTATTGTTTATACTCTAACCAATGTATAAACTGTTTCAATTGTTATTCTGTGATAGCTGCTCTCAGCTACATTTCTGCTGTGTGGTTATATGTATTTTTAATACGTAATAAATACTTTGTGTACCATAATTGTTGTACCATATTTAAAAACTCAATACCTTTCTTCGTAAATTATCATCTTTCTCTCATTCTTCTCTTAACCAATGAATATTACAGTTAGTGTTTAATATATTTGGATTTTAATTTGTATGTATCTAATCTAGCCAATTCACATCTATGCTTGGTTCCTTTAATATATTTTTTCCCAAATTTATTCCATATCACAAATCCCTATACCCAAGCTGGCCCGCCGCTGTTTCAGCGCCCGCATGCAATACCGATTATGCCGCCCCCAGTCTAACTACAGCCAGTGGTGGATTTAGGAAATTTCCGAACCGGGTCAAAAAACTGAGGTTGGAGATTGTGCCGCCCCTTCGAACATTATTTGCCACCCCCGTTGTGTCGCCGGCCGCCCGAAGCAGCTGTTGAGTGGCAACTATCGCGAGGCGGCGACTGTCGATCGCTCGTTTTGCCGCCCCCCTCGATGTACCGCCCGCGTGCGGTGCACGCCTTGCACGCCCGCTTACGGCGGCCCTGTACCCAAGTCAGTCACTCAGTTACCATATCACAGTTTTTAGTCACTCTCTGACCCTCACATTTTGCTGTTCTGTTTTCAAAGCATTATAAGTGAAAAATTTTACTATTCATAGTTTATTTTTGTGCACAATCCTGACCATAGTGATAGTAGGTAATGGATCACAGTTCTTATTTAATAATGATGCAAGCGAAATGACACTCTCCTCAGATGAGAAAATTAAGTGAAATCATTCCTCAGACAAAAGCAACTAGTAGTTTGGTCTTTTGGCTGCCTAGCTGATGCCACATAATAGTGAAAGTAGCAAATGTTTTGGCTGTCATATTGCAGCCTTCTTCCAACCTAGGAAGAAGGCTGCAATACAATGGCTGAAATATTTGCCTTTTATACAGTGACTTGATGTCATGCATACAGCCAAGGCTCTGGTCACGGAAGCCTATGATTAAAACTAATAGCTTGTCTCTTTAAACTTCATAGTTCTATGTACTAGATGACTAGAGACAGTTCAGCTGCATTACTATTTAGGGGGCATCCACAAATTACGTGAGGTGTTTTTCCGGATTTCTGGACCCCCCCCTCCCCCTTGGTGAGATTTCGTGAGATCTGGCCGGACCCCCCCCCCCTCTGGTGAGATCAGGTCCGTGAGAACCCCCCCTAGAAATCGCACTCGAAACTTTTGTAGACCTTTTTTTTTTTTTTTTAGGTCACACCCTAACTTTTTGACGAAATACCCTCCTAAACTCGACTTAGGCGCAAATTGTAGACCTTTTTTTTGGCTCTACTATCCCCAAATTTTTCGCAAAATCTCACGTGAGATTTCCGTAGACCCCCCCCTCCCCCCTGGTGAGATTTGGTGAGATTTCGCCGGACCCCCCCCCCCCCCTATTTCACCTCACGTAATTTATGGACGCCCCCTTAAAGTTACTATCATGCTTTTCACAGGTTAAGATTCAGGTATGATAAGATCTCCAGTCATTCAGAGTATATAACTGTACCCTCAAGTGCATTATGACATTTCACTCTATGAATCTGAAGCAATCAATACTCAAGTTCTTATCACACCTGGTTAGAAATACTGCATTTGTTTTTTACTTATGGCTTTACACCTCATCAACATCTAAGTCATTAGAGGCAGGATGGGACTGGGTACAAGGAATGGGAAGGAATTCAGCCATGGCCTTTTTGAAGGAAGCATCCCAACATTCACATTGAGTGATTTGGGGAAACCATGGAAAACCCAAATCTGGCTGCCCGGGTGGGTATTCGAGCCCACTTCCTCCCGAATGCGAGGCCAGACCATTAGCCACTTACCCACCATGCTCGGTGTGAAGATTATCAAATCATACCTTTTTGGTTTTTGTTTAATGTTTTTATCCAAAGTACAATAACATAATTATATGGAAAGGACGGATAAAATACACCTCACCAAAGTTGAAGGGAGGAGGGCAGCAGCAACAAAAAACAACACAGAAACAAGGAAATACAATATTTTGGGTAAAACCTCTTTTTCAAAGTAAACAGAAGTGGCTGCGTGAAACACAAGGCTTGCGCAAGCCCAGCCACTTCTGTTTATTTAAAAAATTGCATTTCCTTGTTCGTGTGTTGTTTTGTGTTGCTGCTGCCGTCCTCCCATCAACTTTGGTGACTATTGGGTGTGTTTTATCTGTACTTTCCATATAAATATTGCCTCGTGGCAGTTCTTTCCTTTCATTGTTACCTGTTCAATGACATATGGTAACTGTTCCTACAATATAGATAAAAAACAGAACTGTGTCCCATTGCCTCCAAGAATCTACTGTACAGGGTTAGCCTAAATGATTCATCAGGTTTCAAAGCACTGTGTATTGAGAATTATACGACTTACAAAGACGAGAGATATATGAAAAGATACATAAGCTCACATAGTTTAAAAGCCTGGATGGCAGAAATGCAGGAGAAGAGTTTTTGTGTGTTAGAATATGTGAAGTGTTCTTCGGTTGTGAATGTGCAGCATGCAGTCGTACGAAAATACGAAAAGCGGCACCTAGTCACCAGAGTATTTTACGTTGGGTTTGCTAGTTTTGTGACACTGGCTTACTGTGTAAATAGACCATCATGGGGTGATCATGTGTCTAAGAGGAAACTGTGGAGTGCGTGAGACAGAGATATGTGAGCAGTCCACAAAATCAATCATTTGTGCCAGCCATGAACTGGGCATTCCGCAGAAAACAATGTGGAATGTTTTGTGTCTGAATTTACATTTCAAACACTACTGTATCAAATTGGTACAACACCTGGCTCCAGATGATTATTGCAACCATTTTGATTTTTGTCCCCAAATGTTTGAAGCTAACGGAAAATGATGAGGACATGGCAGGGAACTTTGTATTCAACAACAAGGTGACTTTTTATCTGACTGGAAAGGTGATTCATCACAATGTGAAGGTGTGGGGTACTGAATTGTCAGATACCTATGTGGAGTTGCAAAGGGATTTGCCAAAAGTGAATTTCTTCTGTGCCATATCAAAGAAAATGCTGTATTCACCCTTTTTATTCATCAAGCAGATGGTGACAGGATCTGTGTTCCTGGATATGTTGCAAGTGTTGTTTCAACAACTGACCAACTGACTAATAACTCCTCCACTTTCATCCAACAACAGGACGGGGCTCCACTTCACTGGAGAACAAATGTCTACAACTTTCTCAACAGAGAACTGCCATATCGCTGGATAGAATGTGCTGATTGATAGTATAAGCTGGATGGAAAAAGTGAGAAACGTTTAAGTGCTGGAGAGGAGGAAACTACTGCAAGTTATAATAGAAAGATGAATTGGATGGGATATTTGTTAAGAGGTCAGTGTTTTCTAATAGATGCCTTTTTAAGGACTAGTTTGTGAGAGGAAGAGGAGTAAGGAGGTACTAGATCATCATCAAGGGTATCAGAAATTACATGGATATGAAGAGTATGGTAGAAGCCAGGAGAATATGGAGAGCAGCCATGTTAAAACCTGCCTTTGATAATGAGGATGATGATTGTGGTGGTGGTACTCAATTCGCAATATGCATGTATGTTACTCAGAACAATGTGAGGTATAGAAGACTAAGCTTTCATTAAGTGACACATTTACTTACCTAAAGTTTTCACTTATAGCCAAGATAATCGGGGCTTGGAACGATCTGTGTAAAGAGCATAAATAACAAAAAAAATTAATGTAAAAATGAGCATCCACCTTTTGATCTTTATAGGTCATATAGGTTATTTTAGCCAGAAGATTGGGGCAAGGAAAGGAGGGGGCTTTGTTATTGTATTTTGAAGAAACCATTCCAATGCAGGAAACCATGGAAAGCTAGATTCAGGATGACTATAGTGGGTATCGAGCCATTATACACCAAATGGTGGGCCTAAGTGTTAATTGTTCACCCTCTGGATATGGTCGTAAATATGGATAAAGTGTAAGTACGTGTGTACAAAAATTGCATCTGGGTCAATGCTGTGTTGCAATTAATAATGTCAATAATAAACACAGATGAAGTTTTATGAATACCAAGAAGTTTTTAATGCATGTTACCAGAAACTATTTATGATATGTATGAGCAGTTTTACTTAGCTTTTGAATTGGGCACTGGCAGAATTAGAAGGACTTGTGAGCACATGAGAATAGAATAATAGAATTGTCATGAAGTGTTATTCACAAACTAACTTCATAACGTGGAAGAATTATTAGAAATATTACTTAAACTAAGAAAAAAGGAAACTTCTTTAGGCAATATAATTGCAAGGAAAGGAAAAATGACTCATCACTCACCAAAGTTGAAGGCAGTGACGAGAGAAGAACATATATATCATGAACCCGCATGGCCCCCTCTTATGCCAACCTGTTCCTTGGGCGTCTGGAGGAACGTTTCCTCAACCATACCCCCTTCAAACCCACTGTGTGGTTCAGATACATAGATTATATATTTATGATCTGGACCCACAGTGAAGATCAACTCCTAGAATTCCTCCATTCCCTTAACAATAGCCATTCCATTAATTTCACATGGACCTACTCCCATTCACACATCACGTTTCTCGATATTGACATCACACTCATACAGGGTGCTCTTCACACCTCTGTCCATATCAAACCAACTAATCTACAGCAATATCTACATTTTGACAGTTGCCACCCATTCCATACCAAACGTTCCCTCCCCTACAGCCTTGCTATCCGTGGCAAATGCATCTGTTCTGATGCTGAATCCCTCTCTCAATATTCCCAAAACCTTTTCAACCCTGTCACAGGGGAACCTTTCCATCATTGGACATGCCACATGCTACACTACGCACATCATATACCAGCTAACTTGTTGCCATTACACGAGTTCTTATATAGGCCTGACTACACAACAACTCTCGACCAGAATGAATGGCCACAGACAAACAGTTCACACCTGCAATTTATAACTTTCCATACCAGAACATGCTAACTACTTCAATTACTGTTTTACCATGAGAGCA
>JARYHS010009186.1:48256242-48344103 GCA_031002005.1 Vandiemenella viatica | reverse complement strand
TAGAGGAAGACAGAGATTAAAATATATGAAACAGATAATTAACGACGTGGGTTGTAAGGAATATTTAGATATGAAGAGGTTAGCACAAGATAGGAAGAGATGTAGGATTGCATGGAACCAGTCGAAAAACTGATGACAGCAAAAAAAAAAAAAGGACAAATTACGTCTGTTCTATTCCTAGAACGTTTTTTACATTATCTAGCTGATTATGAAGAAACAGTCTTTAGTTTGGTGGCAGCACAGAAAGCAGCATAACACACCATATCAAGCAGGTAGTTGAAATACTAGCTAATAGTCAATGCTTTATTATAAAATTTGACACTTTTCGAATGCGTCAAGTTGTAAACTTACTTTTTGGGTTTAGAACTGCGTCACTATTACTGCTAATACCAACTTGTAGGTCCTAACCTGTGGCCCTTACTGCTACTTCAGGTTAATGAGGCAGCAGCAACAGTAAGACAGTATTAAACCAGCAAAGTACAATTTTAAAGCCTCATTACTTATACTAATGCCTGCGGAAGTCACTATGAATTACTCTCTTAAGACTATAAACTCCTAAACCACAATTGATACATTGATTAATGCCTAAAGGTTCGGAGACACAATATTTTTGTTTTGTTTGAGCTTTACGGTTCTTCGAAGTGGAAGTTACTACAGCCGGGAGAGCATTGGAGACTGGAAGGAATTCGGTCACGGAGTTGTTGAATGAACCATCTTGACATCTGCATCGAGAAATTTTGGTAAACCATGGATAACCGAAACCTAGAAGACCGGACTGATAATCAAACCGACGCCCTACGAAATGGCAGTCCCAAAAATTAACCGCTCCCCCAACAGGCTCTATGAGACTTAAAGCTTTAAAACCGAAGTCTGACTGCGTTGAATCCTGAACGCGCGAGTCTCCTGCTGTTAGAAAATACTTCACGCATGAAAATTTAAACTGAAAGTACCTATTAAAGATTATAAACAATGTGTACTAATAATATATTCGTTAAATAATAATGACGTGGGTAAAATTTAAAACGACCGCAAATAATTCATATTTATTGAGACAATAATATACCTGTTTCGTCTTATGATGCGCATGCCCGATTCCGGACGTAGGAGGTTACCGTGGAGGAAGTACCACTTCCCACGAACTCTTTTTGGAGGATTTACTAAGGATATTTCCCATTGCCTCCCGCAGAGTATGTTCGTATGTGGTAGTGTAGGCGTGGATGATAGTGTGTGAAGGGAGAGGTTGAATCCTGGTGCCGTACTTCTCAAGTCTATTCTTCCGAAAGACGACAAGGGTCGCCAGACGGACAAATCACCATCAGCAGTGTCGTATGCCCTCACTGCGGAGAGGTTTGGGATTTAACCCAGGACTTTGGTGCACAATCTGGTGATTAAGAACTGTTATCACTACTTCTCTTCCCTGTCTGTCAAGTTGTGATGATGAAAAACATCACCTGGACTCGAACCAGCTAAAACCATGTCAGCGCCGGACCCCACCACGACTTCGGAACCAACTGAGACAACGGAGAGGGCATTAATATAGTGGCGATAGATAGTAATTATGTGATTTTGGGAGCGATTGTACTAGCCTGTTCTTATAAAATAGCAACCTCTCCTTCATGTGATGCAACCTTTTTCTACGGATGAGGCATTGGCGACTGAAAGATTCTCGGTATAAGGAGTCAATGCCAATGGTCTCTGGGACGGATGACGGAGGAGAGACAGTGGTTCAGGGTGTTCACTTGTCTACTGGGTTGAAAACGGCCCTTTAAAGGCTAATCAATTAGATTAGAAATGATTAACAGCGTGGCGATCGAGAACGCAACAGAAAGATATTACATTGAAGACCGAAAGGGTATGCTGAGCCCATTTAATCCTCTCAGCTTAAGGCTACTTCCAGGTTAAAATATTCCGAAGGTAAAATTGTCCCCCAAACAGATATCCGAGTGGGGACTTCTCAGGGTAGAGAATAAGAACGGATAGGAAACTTTATGAATCGGAGCGCAGAAAGTTTGAAATCTGAATGGGGCAGGTAGATTAGAGTACTTAAAAAAAGAGATGGAACGACATATGTTAGATGTGTTTGGGATTAGTGAGATTAAGTGGAAAGATGCAAGGGATTTTTGGTCTGGGAAATGAAGAATAATTAACATACAAGCTACCAGTGGAGTTAATGGTGTGCAACTTGTACTGAACAAGAGTAAGGAAAAAGGTGTATTATTTTGAATAGTTCATCGACATGATTCTTTGGTGAAAGTAGAAACTAAACCTGCACTAACCGCGTTAATACAAATATATATGCCACCGCCACAAGAAGGTGATGAAGAAATAGGGATTAAATCGAAGAATTAACAAAATTTAATAATCATGGGTAATTGAAACATAATGGGAGTAGGCTAAGAGGGGAGTTTTGGTTTAGAAGAAATAAATGAACGAGGAAGCAGGTTGTTTACGCAGGAGCTGATGAAGTTTGACTTCAGGCTGATGGTTATGAAGTGCAGACTGAAATCAATCACAGCAGTTTCACAAAGTTCCTGGGTTTGAATATAGGATAACAAGTTGAACTAGAAACAATATATTCAGCAGGTTTATTTTTTTTTACAAAGCCTTAATTATGTAACATTATTACTGAGGATAATAGCTAGAATCGTAGAAACAAGGAACTTCGTATATTTTGCATCCCTGCTCACTTACAGCATCTCCCGAGGAAACTCTTCACAAACAGAGAAGGTACTTAAGTCACAAAATCGTTATCTAAAAATTATTTGTGGAACAAGTCCACGGACATCATGCAGACATCTTGGTGTACTTACATATACTCTCTACTGTCTTTCGTAGCAAAAAAGTCTGAAGACTACAATCTTAAAATATACATCACAAAGATTACAAGTCATTGTCAATTATACAGAAAGGATAACATTAACTGAAAGTTCTTCATCCAATGTCCTATCACAAAAAATAAAATGTTATTTACGAAAACATAACTGCTTTAAATCCAGGCTGAAAGAGCTCTTGATCAGAACCCATTTTACTGGCGAAAGAACTTTATTCTTGGAATCTGGTAACTGAAGATAACTGTAAAAGTACTGTTTGTTTGGTGTTTATAAAGGGAAGGTGGCAAAGTAATTCAGTCACTAAAATGATGTACGAAACTGTTTATGACTGGAGCAATTAGATTATTTGTAAATGCTTTCATATATACATGGTATATTACGTATTTGCAATTAACAATTGTAAATTGACTGAACCAGTGGGAAGTAACTAACTGGTTATCAGTAGTTGGCAATGTTATTGGTTTGTTAATAATTGTATGTATTGTTCCACACCACGAGACTATTCAAACCAAAAATGTCTATTCTAAGATAATGTAGTGGAAAGAATAGTTGAAAAAATGCAGAGCAAGATAAAGATTTGAAAGATATGAAGCAGATAAAATGAGGACTTAGACTGTAAGGGATGAGATGAAGAGGCTAACTCAAGATAGGACGAGATGGAGGATTGCATCAAACAAATCCAGAGATTAATTGGCACACACACACACAAACACTGCTTTGCGAAAAATACTCAGAATGTTTTAGGACAGAGCATGAAACTAGAAGCTGAAGAAATATTTGTACGATTTTTCCATAATATGCTATACAACATAGGTTGAAACCTGATGGTCTAACTCTGCAAGCGTTAATCAGAGCAGTAACTAAGCTAGCACTGTGGCGAGCGTACCGTCTATATAGTTCGCGTCTGACGTCACCGCTATGAAGCGTAACACGTCCCTCTGTATCTCCACTAATCAATTAACGCACGGTACGGCTCAATCAAGGCGCTCATCTCCATACAGACAGCGCTGCGTCTGACAAAGGTTATACCCTGGAGGAGCAGCTAAACCACGGATTAACACCTTACAGTCAACACAGGGGCGGCCAAATCTCGCCGAATCCACGCATAACTCAAACAAATGAAACTGCGCGCTCAGATAAAGGAACAGCGATTGAATGTGAATTGCTGGTAATTTAGCGCTATCACTAGATGAAAGATGATGAGTCGAAGCTATGATTTCTCATGAAAACAAAGCCGAACAACAAATCCCGGTAGAACGCCAAAGCTGTAGCAGATGGAAGATGTTACTGGACAATCCACGTCCTGTGTAACAGGCGGGTTTCGCGAACCAATGTCGCATTTAAGAACTGATAAGGGAGCGTCTATAAACCACGTAGCTCCATTTTGTCCTCCTGTGAGCCCCCCTCCCCCCACGTATCCCAACGTGGCTTTTGTGTCTATCCCCCCTCCCCCTGACCCCACGTAGTACGTAGCTTCCTTTCCCTATTGACGCTTTTGACTCTGTACCACATAAACGACTCTTAGCGAAGATTCGAGCGTACGGTATATCTGATCAGATTTGCGAATGGATACGCGATTTTTTAACTGGTCGGTCACAGTATGTCGTTGTTGACGGGGAAGCCTTTTCTAAGGTAGATGTTACTTCGGGCGTTCCTCAAGGAAGTGTAATAGGACGACTTCTTTTCTTAATTTTTATAAACGATCTCGGTTAATTGCAGGATGCGATTTTTTGCGGATGATGCACTTATTTATAGGGAAGTACAGAGGAGAGCCGTTCGATTAGTGACTGCTGGTTACAGTCCTTACGTAGGTGTCACAGAGCTGATACGTGGGTTGGGCTGGGATTGTTTGGCGGACAGACGACGTTGTTTTCGTTTGAATTTGCGAAAATCTTTAATTTACGAGTGCAACGAAATACTTCTTCCGCCAACCTATTTAGGTCGCAATGACAGGAGGGATAAGATTCCAGAAATAAGATGCCGTACTGATTCATTTATGTATTCCTTCTTTCCTCGTTCTGTTCGGGACTGGACTGCACAGAATTAGGATTGGTGCTTAGCACCTTCTGCCACCCACAGTATTTGTGATTTGCAGAGTATAGATGTAGATGTAGATTGATTCCAGCGGACATTTTGTTCTGTTTTCGCCTGTCAGACTATCGAAAATTACATGCAGAGATAGTTAAATGACGGATATAAATATTCACATGCTGCTGTGACAAATAATATGAATGAAAATCTACGTGGCCTGGCTCGGAATTCCCTCCCCCCCCCCTTTAAGTAGCCCAGCGTAGCTTTTCAGCCAACCCCTCTCCTCCTAGACCGAGCCACGTAGTTTATGGACACTCCATAAGGGGAAATGACCGGTGTAAGAAGTTCACTGATGATATAAGATCGAATTATGTTTAGCTACAATCACTAAAAATACCAGGTGTTTTGCTGAATTTCTTTAGATCTTCTTCGGATCTACTATACCGGGAGATTTATACAATATTTTACTTGTAGCACTACACGTTTCCGCACATGGGTTCCCAGTCTGCTCAGTGTTCTGTACAAAAACCTAGGAATCAGAGTTGCTGACCACCCGGTATAAAGTCGATTGCGAAATTCATACATATATAATGTTACTAATCTCCTGTTAACAAAATCGACAAAATCTAAACATAAACGAAAATTAAATAAATTCTTTGTGAACAAGAAAAGAGAAAAAGTTGAGAGTTAAACATCGAGCGTGGTGGGTGAGCGGTTAACGCTCTGGCCTCACAATCGGGAGGACCACGGTTCGAATCCCCGTCCGCGTCCGGGCATCCACATTCGGATTTTCCATGGTTTTCTCAAATCACTCCAGGCGAATGCCTGGATGCTTCCTTCAAAACACCACGGCTGAATTCATTCCCGTTCCTTGTTTCAAGTCCCACCCCGCCTCTAATGACCTCGACGTAGACGTAAAAAAAAAATAGTTAAACTTCTTATTGTTGTCACTTACATGAATTTCTATGCTAGACTGGCGCAATGTAAAATAATTCCTTTTATCTCTGAATGTATTTTTTTTAATCGCTTAAGTACTAGCTAATCTCGACCGCTGAGGATTCCGTACCGTGTGTATTGTTCCATTTTTCAATAACGGGCACAGCTGATAAATTTATATGTGATTATCGCATAAATTATAATAATCCATTATTAGTTTAGTGGAATTGTCTTTCGAATGGCGCTCACTAACCAGTAACAATAAAAATTTAAGTGAAAATAATTAGGTTGTGATTTTCAGCTAGCTGTAAACCTAATGAAGACAGCAGAGCCGGCTGTCTAAACGTTGTCTTTTTACGACGCTATTCGGCTGAACTCCTGTGAAGATTTCATTTAACAAATTCATCAACCAGTTCAAAAAATTATCTATCGAATAATATATACTTTTGGAAAAAATGTACTGGAGAATCAAGGCACCTGAAATTAGTCTTTTTTATTTTACTTGCAAAAACCATAAAGTCCAACACGATAGCTATGGTTTTACCATAATATATAGGAGACATATCAACGTAAATTAGTTTCGGAAATAAACGTTCACAATTTAGTGCAATAAGAAAAAAAACCCAAGTATTTTTAGAGTTTGTGGGTTGCCAGTTTCCAAATCGATACCCATTAAGATTATCTAAAAACAAAATTGTTCAACCCATCGCTAAGTCACAAATATTATTTGCATTCCATAATTTTTAGAACTTTTACATTATAGTCGTGTTGGGGAAATAAGACCTAAATTAGCAAACAATTAAAAAATTATACATTAAAGGGTTCAGACGTACAATTGGACAAATAAGTGATTTCAAAAGGGAACTGATTCGCAAAAAAAGTATTACAACTGTGAAAATTCAAAATATTTAATTTGGTAGGTTTTTCAATGTTTTAAAACGTCGCTTATAGAGATGTTCGTTCATTACAGTGATAAAACATTTCAAAGTTAATAAAGTCGATTCCCCGATCCGAGATCCTGATAATTCTAAATGATCCTAAATGGAGTCATGGTGTGGCGATAAATTTGTTTTCGCGGTGTGCTTGATGTGTCGATAACTGTGAAGTCATTTTTTTTTTCTGCACTTGAAGGGAAAAGAAGGAAGAGCGTGAAACACGGTACCGTCCATTTCAAGTCACTCAATTCGAACAGCAGAGGATTTGGAATTTATCCATGCATTAAGTACTCAATTTAGTAACTGGGAAGTATAGACCCCCACTCCAAATCCAGAATGATGAGAATTTGCAACGCCACTGAAGCTCGAACTAGTCTTTCCCGTCTTGAGCGCCACAAATCCGTCATTGTCGTGACAACCTCGAACAACTGGGAATATTTAACAGCGTAGGACTTTTGCTGCCTGAGGACGCCGTTTACTGTTAATGTTACTTTATTACATTAGCAATGACAAAAACAATGGTTTCAACAAATACGGAATTTACCGGAACTGGAAATAGAATTACAAAGAACCGCATAAAAATTCATTCGCAGATCTTGAAACACAATCTCAGCGAATTTCAGGTTGACCAAGTATGCAGGGAGAGTTTAGAATTTTCAAGTAGAGGTCAGAATTGCCAGAAAGTCCACATTATGACTGAGCATCAGTTTGGACAGGAATTCGCTTTCCTCTATAGATAATCCCTTTAAGTTAAAATGGCATACCCGGAGGATGTTGCCTAAACCCTGAAGAGGGCTATTTGTTTTAATACTGATGTTTGACTCTTGTACACCTCCGATCGGTTTGCTCTTTTGGACACAGTGCGTCTTCTCGTGGACTCTGATCGTGCGCGTCTCGGTTCTCCGTTCGGTTTGCTGTTTGGACACGGTGCATCTACTCGTGGACTGTGATCGTGCGCGTCGCGGTTATTCGCTCGGCTACCCATGATCATCTCTATCCACGGCTGGGTCGTCTCGTCTTCGGCCGACCTCCGGTATGCCCATGTTGGCCTCTGCGGCCGGCGTGTGGATGCAGCAACTTGCATAGGCGTCTTTGGTGTCAACTGAATAGATTTCGCATAGGTCACGGAGAGTACAATGCAACCAAACATAAGAGGGGTCTCCGTGAAGATGCGTTGTGTGACTGTGGTGGTATCCAAACCGCTGATCACATTGTGATGGACTGTCCAGCAAGAAGATTATCTCGAGGCCTTCTCATACTGCATCAAAGTGGACCAGCTGCCAGAAGATGGTTCTTGAATCCCTAGATATACTTATTTGATTGATATGTCTTTCGTTGTATTTGGCATACGATAATAATAATAATAGTAATAGACACATTATCAACATAATTTGACGTTTCTGTTTCGACGGGTGGTCTGGCACATCCTTTTCCATTTCTGACGGTCTCTCCACTGCCTTCCTCCGATCAACTTCCTTGACTTCCATGTATTTCGCACCTAATAAATTGATGCTATGCATGGTCTTCAGACAGATTTCCCTTTCTTCCCATTGTTCAAGAGCACTAAATTCCGCATTTGCTCTCATCCTTTCTCATGAGATGACCCAAACATTGCATTCTTTTCTTCGTTTACCTTGCTTCCCAAGTAAACGAACCACTCCATCCATTCCAGTATCTAGCAATAGAATGACACCTTCTTTGATGGATCAATGTTTCTTAGTAACTTCATTGTTTTAGTTATTTCGTCACTCTCATAGCACTGTAGAGGATATATTTTATTAGTTCAGACTATCTGAGGTTTCATTCAGGTTCACAAAAGTGTTAGCTCCAGTGGCTGGTGCAAGTGAGTGAAAACAGTGATCAGTACCTCAGCGCATTACGTCTGGCCGGAATTGCATGTTCAGTTGAATTCACTCTACAGCGAACAACTAGAGATGTTTTACACTTTATTCTGATTTACGGAAGCAGCAAGGCAGCGTCGCACCGCCTACCGATCGGTTGGAACTAAGTACCCATCCATTCTCGTCATAACCACCGTCTCAGAAGTTTGTCAGCTAGGAAACTTAGCGCTTGCTCGCATTACCAGGCTGTATTCAGAGCTGAATTTAACTTGTAACGGCAGTATTAATAAGGTTGCAGTAAACGGATCTTTTAGCGGATTCGATATTTAATTATAACAGAGCAGTAGCAAAACCCGTATGATCCCTATGATCCTAAGCAGCCCAAATATAGGTGTCAGTGAGCAAAGGAAGAGTTGAATATTCAAGGAGAAGCTACTTCGCAAGTCTTAGGGAAATTTGTGAGAAAACGAATTTAACAGTCATCCAACAAGTAGGGATATTTCGGTTCAAATCCGAAGTCTCGTGTGCTGGATAACAGAGGAATCCCATCGAGAACTTCAGTTTCGCAGGAGCGACGCTGATCTATTGGATCACGGAGAAGAAGACAAAACAGTCAATTTATATGTCTGCTGAATAACAGGTACATCATAGCTACGTATCCTTTGAAGTCTCGGTGATACACCAAATCATCGTGCAGAGTCAGGCCGGCTTCGTTACGACACGGGCGTTTGAGAGCAATTGGATGCTCCTGCTATGATTGGCGCTTTGAAGATTTCAAGCCGTTCAACACTTCGTACGAACATTTCCACGCCAGTTCTTGAGTACGGCATGTTTGTCACCCGTCGCAGAGAACTTCCTGCGGTGATGCGACCATCACAATTAACAGTTGTCTCGCTCTCAGGTGTCTGTATTGTTCAGTCAAGTTACTTTGATCTGTCGCGCTTTCTACCTCGTCCTTCTACCTACGTGCGCTCCAATAACTACAGTTCCAATACAAAATAATTACTGCGCAAGGCGTTAAACATCGTATGGGGACAGCAAGGGAGGGGTGGGGGGGGGGGGTGATCTCTCTCTCTCTCTCCATAGAATCTTATATCATAGACGTAGGAGTCTGCAGCAAGTCTACAGTGATTAATAGTTTCGACTTGCTCATAGCATTCTCAAAAATGTTGTATTGAAGGGAATAGGAAATTTAGGATGATCTAAAATGAGACAGAAGGTTGGTATAGTTGAAGATTGGATAGAAAGAGTTGCTCGATTTAGATGTTTAAGAAAAGAATGGCAATGAAAATTTAAGAATTCTAATTAGAAATAACAAACGATGTAGAAAATGTAAAAATGAATGGTAAGTATCTAACCCTATGTAATTTCGCTTTTTCTTTTTTCTTTTGATTTGCTCTAACGTTCCTTGCTGTCAACGGTTCAGAAGCCATTAAGGACGTTTCCACGTGACTGCTAAAAGCATCAGTTTTCTACTAGCGTTAATTTAATGTTTTGTATCTCTGAGGGTGAAATTAGGATTGTCATAGCACTACTCCTAAATACTACAGAAAATCGCCTAAAACCCGTAATCACGATACCGAAACGCACGCGGCATGGCGGATTTCAGTCATATCTCCTCATTTCTGCAATTTCCGGGATTAAGTATTTAGAGGAACAAAAAATTCTTTGCCTGAGGCTGGTGACACGACGTCCATCTGAAACTGGGAGCAGTACGAACACACCTCGTTTGTTTCTGGTTGTAACCTGAGCAGCGACCGAACTGATTGTCAGATACGTCCGTGGACTAACACTGATGAGCGCGAGTCAGAAGGTAAGTTGAAGTCAATTTTTCGACACGGTTCCATCTGACCTCCCCAGTCATCCTCCAATGGGGTTAGCGTGCTTTAATGTCTTCCGTATAAAACAATTTCTCAAGTGGGTTGAAAAATGAGGTAACAGTATATATATAACCCTCCAAATGCCAGCCCGACCGAAACTTTTCAATGTTGGGAAACGAGCAGATTTCTGAGGTGGTCAGAATGGGTCTTCGCAGGAGCATTATTTTTTTCATGCTGCCCCTATACTTATATGCAAGTTATTTGGTGACTTGTTTGTAAATTCAATAAAAACCAAACGATTATTTTAATGTGTCGGTGACAGTTGAACCCCACACTCAAATTGCAGTCATGCCACTCAAAGACTTCGACTGCAAACATTGACTGGTGAAATGGCATATTCTTTTACGATATGTCTGTTCCCTTTTGATTGGTAGCTGCTCGCATTTGATTCTCAATTTTAACATATGTCTCCATCGTGATTTCATCCATTACCAAGAAATCAAATAATCCTTAAAAACTGACACCAACATATTCCTTACAGGACGAACATCCTTGGCCAACTTTGAAAAGGTATAACTGGCGTTATTTCACTGCACTGTTACTTCGTTTTTGGAGTAAAATGATTCGTCTAATATTCGTCCACAGTCACAAATCATTGAAAAGATCTGCTGGATTTGCTTCAAGGGACGCTAGTTTTTCCAGACACTCCTCAATATTTCTTGATCTTCTGTTAAGTGTTACGCCACCCAACTTATGACATGTCCAAGTATGCTTTCAGAATGCGATACACTGAATTACCGGCAAGATTGTACGATTTCTTAAAAAATAAACCTTTATGTACCATACTCCCGAGTGTCTGCCACCATTGGCCCTCATGCGCAGGAAACATCTGCAATGCTCGTAGTTCTGTCACGTTTAAGATCAGGTTTTAACCGTCTTGGCAGGAGCATTCTTTTTTCATGCTGCCGCTATACTTGTATGCTTATGAAAGTCTTTTGGTGACTTCTTTGTAAATTCAGTAAAGACCAAACGATTATTTTAATACTTTGTTCAATAACAGACTCGCATAAACTACTAAAAACCGAACGAAAGTACAACAAAGGATTTAAAAAACTAATGCAATAACCTACTAAAATCCCACTACAAACCAAAAAGCAGTATAATTTTTACTAAATATTCCTGTCAATAGCTTTATTTATATTCAATGTATTATTGCTATTATTCTTAATAACATCTCGTATTGTTCTTATTACGATTTATTTATGCATGACATCTTTTGTAGTCGGTGTCAATCCTGAAAAGTGAAGTAACAATCAAATTATCAAATACATAAACAAAATTTGGATTTTAAAGCAGGACTTTCGTATACAATCTGGCATGCCCCACATCCTCACCTATTCTGCTGGACAAGTCCACTACAAGGATTGATGCAATTTCAAAAGGTGTCTGTCTTTTAGGAAAATATAATAAGAAAATATGATAAATTAGTAAAAATTATAATAAAATTGAATATAAATAATAATTGGATAGTCTGGGTAATAAAATCTATGGATAGGATGGTAAAATTTATTTTTACTTTGTAGTGGTTTTGCAAACACATTCTAGCGAGATGTGTTTTGAAGTCTGTTTCCCTCGTTCAAAAGTTTATCGCAATAAAAATGAATACATGAACTCACGATATGTAAATACTATTTTGACTGTTTATAAATTCACCCGCATTTTAATAGTTTTTGAAACCCTGATATTTCTTTTCTGAAAATGTAAAAAAAATATTTTAAAAATATAGGCACCTTAGGGTGTTGTAACGCCCACTGACGATAATCGAATGCACAGTCACAGTGCTCCTAAAGCCAGCAGGGTTCGTTGTTTCTGAGAGCTTATATGAAAACTTCTTAAAACAAACGCATAAACTAATTTTTTTCTCCAAACCAGTTTCAATCATGAATGATGTGATCTATTTAGTCATGGAAATGTCGTAGACTCTTCAGGAAGTGGAACTAATCATCACGCCTGTTTGAATGACGAACTGCTAATCTTACGTGGAGAAATAAGTGCTGCCATCTGTCTGCTAAACGCGTAACTTGTGTTCGGTATGTCAGGTGTATTTTTTATTTTTGAAGTATGAAGTTTATAACGTGAAAGTTCGGGACCGCCCCAGTAAAGGTGTCAGGATGGCCGGTACCCGGGGCCCGAGATTCGAACCGGAACCGGTTGTACATCCCCGATCCAGTGTAGTGGTGCGTTAACGGTGAAGAATAGTATTTTGACGCAAGAAAATTAATCACAAATCCACAAACGTTTATATTCGACCATTAGAGGTTACTGTAACTTCAGAATATTAGCTAACTGAAGACAAGCATTGCGCACATGGTGTAGGCCCCACACATTATGGGTATCAAGAACAGGAAATGGATGGTCTGCTAACGAGGACAGCAAGATTTGTTTGCGGAAATTAGCGCAGAACACAGTCAGTAACTGATATGATAAAGCAGCTGAGTAGACAGTCATAGTAAAACAGGAAGCGGGCGCTTCGTGTATTTAAGGCATACCCTGATGACAAGCCTGGATGGACATTGGGAAAAGAATTAGTAGTAGTATGTCGAAGGAAAGAGAACTGGGAGCATGAATTTGCACTTCATTTCAGGCGTAAATGATTGTGGATGTTTTAATTACAGAAGCGAGCCTGAGACTGGAATAAATTATAGAGGAGTATGTTGTACAATTTACCTATCCTTGTAATACAAAATAAGGTGATCAGGAAAATTGGCACAGTGGCATATAACCCATCGCAATTAATAATAAAAATATTAGTGAGATATTTGGTGTAAACTGATTTTATGGTAGAATATTTATAGAAGAGTTTTGAGACGGTAAAATTTACATCAATGGCATTAAATAAACAGATAAGAAAATGCAATCGGTTGGATAAACTAAAACTGTAGAGTTAAACAGGAAACTCACTATAAAAACGATAATCATTATTATTCGTAACGTGTTACCAAGAATCTTTAACAGAAATAAGGCTGACAATAATCAAATCTGCATGCAGGGACAGCCGAAAGTAAATAACTGAGTTGTCAAAACTTAAATTTTGCACCAATAAAACACACTGCAGCATAATCACGGGATAAAATAATTTGTTTCAAACAAGTAGGCCTACATATTAAAATAAGTTGAACATCAAGGCAACGAAACGATATACTTCCTTAACTACAACGAATTTGCCGATTCGCGTTAAGGGTCTCCTTTGTGGGCCTCCAACAAAGGCACAGCGACCCACTTACGAAGCCGAGCGGTAGAAGAGACACGATCGTAAGCAAATAACAACACTTGCGGAGAAGTAAGACAAATAAGGAGTTTCTTAACTAGAAGAAGGATACAGTTTGCATATCCATCACTCACCAGAACTGGAGGCAAGAGGACTACGACAATGGTGCGGCGCAACGTATGGTTCATCAATTCTCTCAAAGCCGGAGAGGCAGTCCTTAATATTGTGTACATATTATGTTTACAATTGTCAGTCTTTAAATTTGCTTCCTTATGGGGGCACTCCCGAAAATCTGCCGATAATAATACTGGTATACAGGTTTTTTATTTATTATTTTATGCGAATAGACCTATAAATATCATGCAAAACTTAATCATTTTCTGTCTGAGTTTCTTTTTCTATTCCAGTAATATTCTCGCATCAGTTTCCTGAATTCAAGTTTTCTCTCTTCCGTCCAAGTTGAGCCAGTCTTCTTGGCTTTGATCTCTGGCATCATACCCAGTTGTGTATTTTTTGTCTGATGATTTTGAGATCTAGGATTTCTGATCTCTTGATATTTGCTTTTTCCAGGTCTTGTCTTACTTGATCGAACCAGTGTTTGGCTTTTTCAATGGTTGCATGAGGTCGAATATCTGCTAAGTTAATCTGTGATCTGACATCCTGTAGATGTTACCGTAGAACTATAGTCTGCGTTTTCTGCTGTCGTTGGATATGTTATAGTGTGTCTCTACTGTTTTGTTGACTTTAGTCTGTAGCCTTCTTCCGGTTTGGTTGGTCCAATAATTTTCCTGGAGATTTTCCTTTCTGGATGTTCTCGATGACCCTCTTAGAAATTAGTGTGAGTATTTCTGTGGCGTAGAGAGCGTTAGGTTTAATAACTGTATTGTAATTCCCAATTTTTGACTGAATTCCTATTTTCATTTTGTTGTAGACGTTGCTGATCTGTCCGAAGACCTTTTTCATCTTGTTGAGTCTGTTTTGTTGGACTGATAATTTCGCCTAAGTATTTAAACTCAGTGACTCTGTTGATTTTGCCATATTTTGTGTCCAGTGTTTTATGATCAGTTTTTGTGCCAAAACAAAAAAAAAAAAAAAAAAAAAAAAACGTTTTCTCAAAGAAGATTTTTAGTCCAATTTTTTCTGCTATTTCGTTGATGGCTTTTTGTTCGCTTTCTAACAGAATAGCCAAATCATCTGCGGACAAGCAAGAGACATTTAGTCGGTTTCTGCCTAGTTTTACTGGGGTGTTCATTTACTCCCATCCTCTAATGACTTTGTCCAGGGCTATATTAAATAGGACTGGTGAGAGACCATCACCCTGTTTAACTCCTGTTTTTGTCTCGAATTCTCTCCCATGAATTTTACTTTGTTTGTGGTGTTGGTGAGTGTTGGATTGATTAATTCTCTTGATTTATTGTCTTAGGATTTATTCCCTTAGGATGTTCAGTAGGCTTTTCCTGTCGATGTAGTCATACGCCTTCTTGACATCTACGAAGGTGCATATGGTTTTCTTGTGCTTGACTGATGTGTACTTTAGGATGGTTTTTAGGTTAAAGATTTGCTCTGCGCAGGATCTGTTGGCTCTGAGGCTTGCTTGATATTCGCCAATTATATATTCGATTTGTTCTTGTACTCTTTTACGGAGACAAGCAGAGAGAATTTTGTAGGGGACTGATAGTTGTTCACATTGGTGCGGTCGCCTTTTTTGTGAAGGGAAAGTATGAGAGCGCACTTCCAGTCTTTTGGGACTTCGTTTTCTCCCAACAATGTCCTATGATTTTGGTTAGTTCTTAGAGGGAACTCTGGCCTAGATTTTTCAGGAATTCCACCACAATGCCATCTTTTTTATTTATTTGGCTCTTCTGCTACTCGACAATGAGGTCATTAGATCCGGGACAGGATTGGGGACAAGCAAAGGGAAATGATTCGCCAAGATGTTTTGAAGGAATTATCGCATCATTTGCCTGGCATGATATCGGGTAACCATAGAAAATCTGAATGTGATGACTGGAATCTGTGTCTTCTAGAAAGCCAAGCCCGAGCGTTAACCAGACACCCAACAGACTCGATGACATAGCTGGGTAATGCATCACGGTTTCTAAAGTCTACATCAAAAATACAACCGTCCATTCCAAATGCCAAAGGAACAATAATTTTCTGCACCCAGTAGCATGCCGTGTGATATAACTTCTGTTTCCATGGCAATTAAGATATCGACTGCATTCTCATCAAGCTCTACCGATTTCCTGTATGAATCATTAGTGTCACGTGATTATGGTGAGGATTTTAATTAAATTTAATTGAATCTCAATTGCGATAGAGCACATTCACTCACATACTTTTTCTCTGCACAAATTCCAACTTTAAACTCGTTCAGTATTTTTGGTAAATTGTTCATCATTTCCCTCATTAATTTATCCGAGTCCCTTTCGTATGAAGTCAAGGGAATGCTTGCGTTCATGATCAGCTCTTTTCTTATGTACACCCCTTAGTCCCTCTACCAATATCTATCCATGATTCGTCGTAATTATAAACCTTGTTCAATCAAAAATTTCTCTTCACCCGCCTTTTGTCCTCAGATTATTCCCAACCCAGCTCTTTTATCATAACAGTTACCGATTTGGTTCTGCGGTAATTCCTAAAAACAAATATACCTGCTCTTCTTCGTATAGGATGTATAAGATTGAATATAAACATAACGTAGCAGTAAGATGGCGTGTAGTCGCAAAAAAAAAGAGAGTCAAATAGGCAATCCAACGATACGGATGAAAGAGGTTACGTAAAAATTAAGCGGAGTCGAGAACGGAAGAAATTCATCACAGCGCCGGCCGACCATGGCAATGAGTGGTAGACATCATACACGTTTTACTGTCATCCCCCTGTATTCACAACACACACACACTCATGTTTTTTTCACGCATTCTGTGTTATCGCAGCTCTTCAGCATTTCTATAACTTATTGTTTTACTTTTCCGGTGGCTCTTTGAATTCCATTTTTTCTTCATATTATTATTGCCATAATTGACTGACCGGTATCCCTCAGTGTTCGATCTTATCACAACTGCAACTTAAGCAATGGTCAGCCAATTTCTGTCACTAACATCCCATTCACCAGGCTGCATTGTTCGACCACATGCGTGGGATACGTCGTAGTCGCTTTTGCGAGAGGCCAAATACTTTTTGACGAGACAGCTGATTAAGATTAGCTCAATGTTTTTACTCTGGGGGACAAAGGAGTTTAATCAATGCTCAGCGATGAGCAATGCCTGGAACCTTTATGAAATTTAGTTCCAAGAAGCGCTTCATATTATAAAGTTTATTACATACAAGCTTGGATGAAAACCTTTACTATATATGTTATAAGTAACTTTTCAAAACTTATATTAAGAGGAGAGTACACAAGAAACACATGATTTTTTTTTTTACTCGAATTATCCTAGCTTACCTGTATGCATGTATGAATGTAAGGGAATCTTTCAATTCAATTTACACCCACTTCCCGATTTACGAGTTGTTTGAAATTTTGCACATATATTAAGAACCGCTGTCAATACAATAATTTCATAGCTTATGTTCTGATATTCTCATTACTTAGACAGTAACAATAGAGAAATGGTTGAATGCAATGGAATTTTCTATTTGTATGTTCGCCCACTTCCTGACGTAAGAATTGTTTTAAATTTTGTACACGTATTAAGAACCGGTCATAATACAACAATTTCATAGCTATGTCCTGTAATCTAATTACTTTAACAGCAAGAAAAGAGTTCACATTGCTACAAAAGCGGGTATTTTAGTTTTTAAAACTATAATTTTTATTGTAACGATTTTCGGTGACGAACTGATGAGCATCCAAGAGTCGTGAGCACTGATGATCATGAACTTCTAATGATATGAAGCGTAATCACGATGCATGCGACTTTGAAACTTGACTTCAGCAGCCGTGAAGGCTTGAACAAGACGTTTCATCCAGGCTGTTCCCAATTTGCTTCAAAATTGGATTCATTTTTTTTTTTCGGGTTTTAGGCCTCATCGATGTAAAGGTAATTAAAGAGGGGAGAGAATTGGGGGTAGGAACGGGAAAGAATTAGGCAATGGTTTTTTAACGGTTCGAATTATTTCGGAAAACTTTGGAAAACTGAAATCAGGATGTCCGAACGTGAATTGAAACATGCGTCTCCCGAATACCAGTCCAGAGTGTTAACAGTCAACCAACGCACTCAGTCCGAAATTACAGAAACCAGTATGGACTAACATAATGCACCAATACCTTTATGAAATAATCAAACTTGTGTCAAAGGCTTCTTCAGATGGCATACAAGTTCACTTTCTCTGGATCACGAAAGCTGGCATAGAATTAGGCTACCCATAACTGTAATGCGTTAAGAGACAAAGTAAAACTGGCACCAACGATGGAGAACTAAAACTGAAACATGTAAAACAATCTAATTGCTGCAAACGGCGGAACGACCATCTAGCTTATACAAGAGAAACCGCTTTTGTTATATGCCTGCAAACGGACTAAGTTTTACACTAATGTGTGTTGCCTTACCTGCACTCATATTATAAATGCGATAATAACTCTGTTTTGGTGTCTGTTATGTTTTCATGACTAAACGGCTAAACCTGCATTTATGAAATTTAAGAAGGAAATACTATGTAACATTAGGAAGGACATATGATACTTTTTTTCGTGTTAAATAACATACTTTATCATGAAATTTTGAAAACTAACATAACAGTGATAGACGAATAGTGGGTGTGTGTGTAATTTAATACTACGAGCGAATGCTGGGATGCTTCCTTCAAAAGGCCATGGTCAAATTTCTTCCTGTTCCTTGTCCCCAGTCCCATACCGCTTCTAATGAATTCGGCGTCGACGAGGCGTAAAGCCATAAGTAAAAACAAATGTAATGTAATACCGGTCACTCAGGACTTTGTTTCTCTCGCAGTCAGTTTGTGTATGATCAGTTCATTTACAGAAACAAATTGGTATATAATAAATATGTAGATTTTCGCTCCGCCATTGTGTTTATATGTAGCTAACTCACCGTTTTCCAACCCCCAAAGGTTATATATATGCAAAAGACAGCAAAAACAAAACGGTATTGACGTAAGATACTTAATATACATAATTTCTATATCCAATTCTAGTAATAAAATTCGTAGTCCGCGCGTAAGAAGTCGCGGGTAACAACTAGTAACTTTATATGACGTTTCGGGAGGAGTACAGAGTAAGCAAATGTTTGGCGTGTGGTTAATAGTGTTCTGTTCTAATACTTCTAAAATTATAAAAGTTCCAGTCATAAAATGGATACGTTCCGAGCTCTCACCTGAATAGTCAGAAAAACCGGCAAAACTGTAATCAGGATTGCGGTACGCCAGTAACGGGAAATGAAATTGCCTCTGTGGTAGCTATCCCAAAGGTGTGCCTTAAACCACTGGAGCAAACTGAAGAATCAGAACCGTTGATCTTTGAGCTTATCATACTTTCTATTATTCATCAGCTATGGATATCACACATGCCCTTAATACCGGCATGACATCAATAATTTTGATTCCAATTTGAACAAGAAATTGGAGGGTTACATAAAGACTCTCGCAGTTCTTGAGAAGGAAAAGATTTATCTTGTATTCGTCATCAACGGTTTGGGTATTTCCAAAGTAGGATTGACTGTAGAGACCCTCGGAAAATTCTGTATGGATACCAAGTACGAAAAAAAGAACAGTTTTCACTTTATTCTAAAGCGCTACAAAAACCCGTCAAAGAAACAGTATGAATACATATCGATAGGTCTGCACTCTGTGGCACAAAATCACTTCAGTTGCTGTTTGACAGGAATACCACGAAAATAAAAGTTTGTCAAAGGCGAAAACTTAACCAGGCCCATCCAAGTTCCACACCTTGTATTACATGCAGTTTGTGGGGTTGCATATTTTTGATAGATCTCGACGCCTTATCATTAGAACCAGGATAGGTTTGAGTGCAAGGAACGGGAAAGAATTCGGCCACGGCATTTTCGGCTATAGTGATTTCGGTAAATCATTGTAAACAGAAATTTCGATGTCCAGACAGGGATCGAGCTGCGGCCTCTTGAATGTGAGGTCTGATCGTTCACCGTTAACAGGCTCGGTACCAATGTTTCGCGATAGAAATGCCCTGATTAGCAGTGAAACACAGTAACATGAATTGAATAGAGAAGGGAAGTAATTCCAGGCGGAAACATATATCCGATTGACAAGGACTATCAAACAGAGGTATTTTCATTAGGTTTAATAACACTTTACTTGGCAAACAATTCACTTATATTCATACTATCATTATCAACTCAAATGACATCTGTTTAATTTCCATTGCGTTTTCTAATTAACATATGATGGTGAAGAGGCGATGAGAACTATGACGTGAGGCAGGTCTATTTACCCATGATGCCCTGTACTTTAACCTTACCAGATATTTTAGAAGACAAGGAACAGACCCCTTTCTTGAATTAGTGTTATGATACTTTAATTATGAAGTAAGGAATTTCATTAACATTATTACGGCTGGGTCCGTTTCTTCTGTTATAGAGACCTAGGATGTTACTCAACTAAGAGTGTCTTTTTTTTTTTTTACCTTTCCGTTTTTTATTCATTTTGGTATAAATTCCCATTTTATTTTGGCTATAGGTGACGAGAATATGTTTCTCCTCCTTCACCACATTTTCACAGCATTTAGGGATCGGATGCCTTTGATGAGTTTACTCTTCGTTGGCATGGTCAAAATTCGAGCTTCAGTTTTACGGCCCCATGCCTACTACTACTACTACTACTACTACTACTACTACTAGCTACTGCCAAGTCGTACTATGTACTAATAGGGGAAGTGAAGTGATGCCATCTGTCTGTGAAACACGTAACTATGTTCTATGTGTGGTAAGTGTGTTTTTTTGTGATATGTGAAGTTTATGAGGTGGAGATAGGGTACAATCCATACATTTGCGTAAAATCGCCTAAAAAACAGCAGTCAGGAGGCCAGTACGAGGGATACGAGGGAGCCACACTGGCGGGTGAAGAGAATATGAATGCTTAGTTCCAAATCGAACGCATCTTCAAAGAGCTTACTGCCGATTTATTTATTTTTACTTACTGCTTTACGCCTCGTCGACAGCTAAGGTCATTAGAGGGGGGATGGGACTGGGGACAAGGAACGGGAAGGAATTCGGCCATGGCCCTTGTGAAGGAAGGAAGAATCCTGGCATTCGCCTGGAGTGATTTGGGGAAATCATGGACTGCCGATTTAGTTCAGCTCGTCTCCGTGTTGGAGTAGAGTCAGTTGAGTCAGAAATTTGCTTGAGGTGGTCAGCAGTAGGCTAGACTCTGCCTTTTTCGAAGAAGTTAATTAGCTCGTGTGCGACAATTCTTTTTTGTAGTACTGTATTTCACATCACTCATCTGTTAGCGAATTAACGGGCTTTGTTACGCTAGGATCTCTGAGGCTAATTTCGGCGCTGTTTAATTATTTTGCATAAACGTTCCAACGAGTGTGTGACTGTTAAAAGAACACTCAATTACGCTGACAGTTACTAAATCATTAAACTATTATTAAACCTTGTAACACAAATGGGGCTGGGTAGATTCTGCAAATTGTGACCGTCGAGCCACCTTACAGACAATCCACCACATCGTTTTTGACTGTCCTCTTCGAGCATACAAACGAACAATAGCGGAAATACACGATGCGTCGATCAAGGCAGTTGATAGGAAAATATCATTAGATCTAGAGATATAAAATTGTACAAGCTTGTGATTTACACATCTGTTCTCTCCATCTGTATATCTTGTAAAATATGACACAGTAAATTATTAATCCTTCTGATTCGAACCTGGTCTTATTTTTTTAAATAACTTTATTCGGGTGTATTGGGTGTTTGCTGGCCTCTGAACTGAGAATTCAGAAACAATGAATATGGACATACTGATAACAATGGATATTATTTCGAAACATCTATCATTATCTAATTACAGTCTTATTTGGAATTTGAACAACCTTTTTATAACTTGGTGCCGACTGTCTGATAAAAGAACTTGCTTTTAAGTCTATAAAGACCTCAGAGAGGAACAGTTACATAAAGGGCCCCATAGCTGGTCGGGGTTACAAAGATTATTGTAGTAACAATTTCTTAACACTCATGAAGTAGCCAAAACAAATCTACGTGATCGTATTTACACCTTGATTTGAAGTTTAAATGGTATGTTTTACGAAGCAGTTTTAGCTCGGGGCTGCTGGCACGTAATTTTTAACTCTTTAACTCCGTGTAAACTTCAGATTGGGTATGAAGTTTGGAAGTGAAATTATATTCACCAATCATTGTGAGTATTAACGGGTAATCGATATCTGATGGCCATCTCCAATAATTTTATGATTTACTGTTGAACAGAAAATTCCTATTGCTACAATAATGGCTGCGATTAGTTTGAGAAACTTGGTACACACATTTCTAAATGGGCGATTAAAAATATTACAGGAATAAATTAACCCCAACCCACCTCCTCTGGGCTACACTGGGGGTTAGTCGTTCAAATACATATAGCAAATGGAGCGACTGACACGAAATTTGATTCAAAGGTGCAGAAAATTTAATTCTATAATGAGCTTCAACATGTTTTTAATAAATAATCTGGCATTACTTGAAAATTGTTGAATGGATTTTGATGGGATTTTCACAGTAACCGCATATTCCGACTTGAAAGCTTAGGATCTGACTTAGAATCTGCCGTATGCCTTATGATGCTATGTGACCTGTCTTCAGAGCAGGAAATGAAAATGAATATGCAATCTCAAATATTTTTAACGCCATGTTTCACTCATTTCTGTAAGGTCATAAGAGATGTCTTCAACGCAGAACATGGAAACAGTATGACATCTTACGTTTCTTGTCCTAATGGTCTTCGTCACTGCAGGATTATGTTAATTAAAAAGCGAGGATTAAAAATTTTGAAATCTTCTCTAACACTCACAATGATAACTACCTTCCCCCTGTCGGTCGAGATGTCTGTCGAATTTTCTACAAGGTCCAGTTATTTTCCGGAAAGACTGGGAAGATTTGATACACATGTTTCACATTCTGCAAGTAAAATTAGTGTATGGGCTACCACATCAAGCAACACCGAGTATTCGACTAGTAATTTTATAAACCATATAGCAACATGTGGCGTTTTTTTTCGCATCATACACAGATTCAAGTAAATTGTGCCTTTAAACGGAAACTCGTCCACTGAAACTATTGCTTTCAGTTAAAGCTGGCACATCACTTGTATGCCGTAATGATGTAAATAACATCTTCACGGTTATATATTTGATAGACGGATGAGAGAAATGACTTGATAACTATCAGTTCATGTATCATATTATATGAGAGATTTTAACTTGTAGTTGTTAGTTCTGAACATCAGTAAAAATACCCTGCATTTATTGTAGACAACATGGATTTTCTTTAACGCAGTTAACAGAATTGAATGAGTAAATTAGATGTCAATACAACACATTCATAAACCAACAGACGATTCGACTGAATTCCACGTACGACATATAGGCTACTTTTCAAAAAACGACTCTCTCGAAGATAAGATTAGTTCAGACGTTAGAAGAAGAAACAAATTACAATAACTACGCAACACGATTGAATATATACAATTACTGGCTTAACTTATTATAATGTCTTCGCGCATTCTAGACAGCTAATGATTTTATCTGGAATTGTATTTGATCCGATTGTTTTTCCTATATTTATTTATTTTCAAATAGCCTATGGCTAAGATATATATCCACAATTCATAGATTACATTAAAAATAAAAGAGAAAAAAACAAACAAGGTGTTAATTTCAATTAATCCTTCATAAGAAAATATTTCGATCTCTCTCCTCTATCCATTTACCCAGATTTTCTCTAATACTTGCAACAGTTCTGGTACTTTTTATTTCTTCAGGTAATTTGTTTGTGCAAAACATCCATAACAACCCCGGTCCAAGATGATAGTCGATTAACACGAAAATATGGATGACGATTTGTTTAAAATCATTTGGGGGGGGGGGGGGGGGAAGGGGCTTAGGACGTTGAACGAGGAAGGTGAAGGGTTTGCCATTTATTAATTTTGTTAGGCTGTGTCGAAAACTCGAGATCAGGCTTGTACATTTTACCGATGTATTGTATTCATCAAAGAGAGTGTACGGGTGAATACCATGTATTCAGAATTATTTTCCAAAATTGCTTTTATTGATAAGACGAAATGCACACTTTCAAGTAAAAAGCAGTTGTTATGCATAGGTTACGTTTAGTGGTCAGAGATAATATCTTCGTTGCCTCAGATAACTTCGAAGGCAACGATGTTCTCTCACGGAGGAAGGAATTTATGGAGACGATATAACGCCAAATCGGCGAAACCTCATATAAAAACTCGTCTCCTACTGCGCATGCGCGGCGGCCACTGGCGGCCATAGGAATCACCCCAAAACATTGGGCTGTTTGCACTGTGTATGATGCTGTGAACATTTCATTTTCTAATATTTCTAAGTTTTTTATAATGCCAAGTTGTGTCGCATACGGTTGCACAAACAGACAAGATAGGAAACAACCTGGAATAACGTTTCGTAACTAAATCACATTGAAATTATTGTTCATGTAATGTTTGATAGATAACAGCAAGATTAGAGCCTATCACTATAAATTTATTCATTACTCTCAATAAGATGATATCGTTCTCAAATGTTTGTTGGTGTAGTATAGACAATCAGCATATGTTACTACTTTGCACCTAAAAGGCTAGCCTTATTGTAAACAAGTGTTGAAAGTCTAGTTTAAGTGGGTCATCTTTACATCGCGATACAGTGAATGTGCATGCTTTAGTCCCAGTTTCAGTTTACACTGAAAGTGTACGATGAAATTAATTGTGATAATTTGTGCTGTATGCACTACTAAACTTGATGAAGCAAACGTTGCTGTTAACCCAAAATGTAGTTCGCGATGTATTTCATGTATTTAGATCCATATAGTTTGATTTTGTAGCGGCTATATTGATGGAAATGTGGGTAGGTTGAAATGCGGCGTGTACCAGAATTGTACAAACAATTTATTTATTATTAGTTGTTACTAATTTCATGAGCACTATGTTAGTGACACAATGTGTATTGCGATGTAAATCACTCCCATCTAAGCTTCTGACTTTTGATGTGTGGTAAGAAGATAAATCCACTGATGCTGCTAGCAAAGTTACATAGGCCACTAACAGTTCAATATCTTCTGAGTAAGCTCAGAAGCTGTGGAGCTATGAGGTGTTTTGAAGGGTTCAATTTTTTTTTTAAGATCTAAACGTTGACTTAACCTAACCTAACCTAACCACCCCAGTTTGGAGACAGCATATCTCTAGAACTAAGCAAGATATCGAAAATATATATTCTTCACTTTCGAGTTATACTGTCGTTTTTTTATAAGAATCTATCATCAAATCTGACCTTAGGGAAATTTTTCTTCTGTATTTCAACCCGAAACTACTCACTTTTGAGACAGTGTATCTCGAGAACTAAGCAAGATAACAAAAAAAAAATTATTCTTCATTTTTGATCTGTCTCGTCGAGTTACATAATGACCCACCGTCAAATTGCGGTGCCACGGTTGTCTTATGATTCCTTTGAGGTTTTTGTGCCTTTTCCCCGTATTTCTAAGGCCAAGCAATATGGCGGCCTCCTCACCCCGCTTCTCTCCACCCGGTTTCACTCCAGTGCGTGGTGAAGGCATGGAGGAAGGGTGAAGGTCCCTTTGCGTCGTCTCCATATATTCCTTCCTCCATGTGTTCTCTGGCTTTATTTTCGTATTTATTAATTTACATATTTTCCTCTTTACGTAGTTTCCTCTTAGCATTCAGTACGGACATCTATGCAGTTTAAAGAATGCTTAACCGAAATTTAATGAAGGAAAAGACAGATGCGGTAATACGATGGTAGTGCGGCTATTAGTTTTTTTTCCCTCCGAAGTGTGACATATGCAAAATCTAGTTGATTTGCATCTTTGCTGTTTGGCACCATTCGTTCAGGGTTTCATTTACTGCTCCGGCGTTATGTAACTTAGAAACATAAGGCATAACAAACAATGCAAGTCAGATTCTAAGCTTTAAAACGACGAAAACTCGATCGAAATCTGTTCTGTAGTTTTAAGTTATATGTATGAATTTGTTTAGAACTGCTGGCTATAAAACATTACAAGAAACAAAAATCAACAGAAACACACATAAGAACACGCTCGGATGAGGCGTAGTAGTGTTTGAAAATGGAGTGCTGCTAGGCGGCAGTGGAGTAGCATTCAACGGCGTACAGCGAGTGCTGGTAGCCAGCGACCCCTCGAATGTAGGCCACGGAAATCAGCCGCTAGCTCCGGCCTCTTCCGCCCGGGCAGCCCGTCCAGGCGCAGGAAGCCGCCGCCCGCTCAACACTTTTTTTTATCATTCTCTCTCTTTTCTTTTTTAATAATCGGTCCATACGTCACCACGATTTCTGGCGCGTACGTTTCGCGCCGGATTAACCGTGACGTCAGAGCCCGGGACTGCGCGACCCCAAGGTCGCTGCGGTGTTCACGTAGTTCGGCGTGCGTCCGAGAGGCGGCAGCACAACGCAGAGCCGTTGCGTACGAGGGTGTCCTCGCGGGAACAGCTATTTGTTCGGGACGTATCTTAGTTATTTCTGGAGGAAGCTGGAATCTTCACTCAATCTGAATGGAATGCTGGGCGTTCAGACTCGAGAATCTGCATCTCCGGAATGTCAGTAAAATGCTGCGGTAACAGTTACGGATTTGCTATGACCCTTCGTTCGACGCAAATGTATACAAATCATCTTGCTCTACAGTGCGCTATCAGATTCAGTGCTCAAATTACAAATATTTCGAAGTGAAATAATGCACACTTCAGTATTCACTTGCTACTGATTCTCGCCAACAAATCATTCACGCAATCCCAAAATTACGTAGGAACAATTAACGTTTTCCATCTCCTGATATGTATGTTCTTTTATATATCCAGACATCAGACAACTGAAACCAACATTGGCCGGAAATTCAACTAAACTTTTATCCGAATGTTAAAATCAACTCATTACTTGTTCGACATAAAGAAATAATACTGTATACAAATTTTGTCAGTAGACAAATGTAGATCGTTTTCGCAGTACCCTCTAGAACCTACGGCGCATATATCCTCATTTACAAGTATGTTATCTAAAAACCATTTTAAACTGCACATAAATATACGAAAATTATCATTTCATATGCTACTGAGAACAGAAATAACAGAAGTCGCTTCTGCTAACTGTGATCACGCATTAACGAGATATAAAGTGCAGCTATTCTGGGCTTGTGGCGTATATTCTCCAGTCCAAATTACGCGACCTGGGGGACACTATTAATAACTCTCCCTTCAGCACTGCTTTTCTGAAAACTAGACACCAAAGATACAGTTCCAGCGACTTAAATTCAACGTCAACTCGTTTTGGCGTATTACCTGGTTCGCTGTGTGCTGTCTTGATTGCTTTATACACAGGAACTTCTTTATGTATGCTTTGTAATCTTCTGACACTTGGTTTTTGTTTTCTTTTATAAGATACTTGTATTACTTACCAAACATGGCGCTATGGAACACCACATCTGAAAACAAAAACAGATATATAAATATTGTTTTTTTTTTTTTAGATCCTGCCAAATTAGGGACGATGTAAAAGACAAAATTGGATTTACAAAAGAAATGTTTCAATTTCTTCAAAACAAACATCGAGAAGTACTGTTATCTAGATAAAAGTTTGAATTGAAAATCCGAATCAATATAGATGATTCCTACGTTCTGTTATCTTTTTTTCTACTTCGTTCATTAACAATTAAGAAGTAATCAAGGAAAATTTGTATCTAAAGTTCAAGGAGAATCAATCAACAGTTGCGATTACAGGATGTCATTGTCCTATTATTAAACAAGAGTGAAGATACTGAGAAATTACTGATTGGAATAAACAAAATATTACCAGAAAAATTTGGACTAAATCTAAAACTAAATCAAGGCTAAGTCGTGAAAATTTGCAGTAAAATGGAGGAAAAAGTAAGAAATTAGGCTATTTTTAAAATTGTGAAGGACAGAATTTTATGGAAGAGTCTAAAAAAATAAAAAATAAGAGACAGTATGATGCACCACATTTTAAGACATGAGGAACAATCGAAGGCAATAAGTGTAGAGGAACACAAAAATCAGACAATACGAAGCACATATTTGATGGTGTAGGTTGTAAAGGATGTGTTGAGATTAAAAAGGTGGAGTATTCTATCACACTAGTTGATAAACTTGAAAGAAAAAAAAGAGAAACAGAAAATAATATCTTTTTTAAAAACAGATTCTGTTCGTACAAACATATTAATATAATCTTAGAGCGAAAAATAAACTTTTTTTCTGTCATCTGTCTTTTCACTGGTTAGATACGATTCTCCATCCCTTCCTATCTCGCTCAAACCTCTGCATCTAAGCATATCCTTTACAACATATATTCTGATCTTTGTCTTCCTCTAAAGTTCTTCCATTCGTATGTTCTCTCCACAAAAAAGTAAGGCAATCCCGCATGTCTTAAAATATGACCCACCATCCTGTCTCTTTTTTTCTCTAAGATTCTTTTACAAACTACGTTCCACTCCAATGATTTCCAACACACGGTGATTTTGTACTTAATTGTCCACTTAATTTTCAGCATCCTTTTATGGCGCCACATTTCAAATGCTTCAATTTTCTTTCTTTCTAGTATTACTTAAGGCCATCCTTCGCTACTATAAAGGTCTGTGTTGTAAAAAATTCTTTCTTAGTTCTAGATGAATATTTGAAACTAAAAGATTGTTCTTATTCAAAAGAGCAATTCTGCTTTTAACATCGATCCTTCTCCGACCATCAGTTGTAATTTTACTTTCAAAGTAACAGAATGCACTTATTTCTTCTATTGCATACGATCCTATTTTTATATTTTTAATCCACAATTATTTGCTGTCATTTCTGCTACATTTCTTCACGTTTGTTTTGGTTTGATTTATATTTAGTCTGAAATCTTCATTCAGTATTTTAGCCAAACCATTCGGTACTTTTTCAATATTCTCAGTCTATTAACAGGACAATGTCATCAGCAAATTGAAACATACTGATTTTTTTTTCTCATTGAACACTTATGCTACATTCTAATCTTTCTTTTACTACCTTAATTGATTCTTCTACATAAAAGCTGAATATTAATGGGGATAAAAATAAACTGTGGGACTCTAAGAAATTTCTGAATGAAAATCAATAGATAAAAACGCGTTTTCATACGCATAAAAGCTACGAACTTCTTGTATGAATACAATCTCCACGAAACAAGCTTCTATACCTGTCAGAGATCAAATTCTTCAGAGCGAATTGTGTGCGGCGCGCAGAGGGGCACACAGAACGAGGTTAATCTCCCGCGCCAATTAAATAATGTTTACTTAATTGTGCAGGCACAGGACGGGTGCAGGCAGAGAGTACTGTGACAGAACTATTAGTTAACTCTCCTCTGTTCTGACGTCAACGATGTGACGTCACGAGCTACTTCCTAGTAACTCTGAAATCCTCAAACCCACAATTCGATTTTTTATTTTTAACCATATGAATCTGTATGAATTGTACATTGATGGAATAAAAATTAAAAAGGTAAATAATTTTTGCTACTTGGGTTAAATTTTAGAAATAGAAGAAAAATCCAATATGGAAATTAATAAAAGCATTACTAATGATAGGAAAGTAATCGGTATGCTCAATTCACTTCTATGGAGCAAGAATGTTTTGAATAGAAAAATAATAATTATAATTATATTTAAGTCATTATTGGAAAGTATAGTCTTCTATGGATCAGAAACCTGGACAATCAACCATAAACGTATTAAGAAGTTGAAAGCATTAGAAATGGATTTCGGGAGAAGATCAGCAAGGATATCAAGAAAAGCAAAAGTGGGGAATACCGTAATAATAAGGCTAATGGAAGTGAAAGAAGAAATGTATGAAGTTACGGAACGAAAAAGACTGGAATGGTATGTCCATCTAAGAAGGGTGGAAGATACTAGGATACCAAAACTAGTACAGGAATGGAAAGTTAAAGGAAGGAGGAAAAGGGGGACGGCTCATGTTTACCTGGCTCCAAAGTGTACAAATAGCAATGAGAAGATTTAGTGCAGAAGAGGAAGATATACAAGATCGAAATATCTGGAGAAATATTTTGAGAAGATGAAGCCAAGATCGGTGTTCCGAGTTTTTTTATTGTTATGTTGGAGTAAAACGTCTGTAGTGAGGAAAATCTCTCTAAAATAATAATAAAAAAATATAAACATGAATTATTTTTAATGAAACTCCGCGTATGAATTGCGTTTTATGTTTGTTCCAACTTCCACCACCAATTAAACCGCTTATATAGGTAAGTTCATCGCAGTATTGAAATAGATAATTTGAGTACGCTACTGTATTTTTTTTATTTTTTTTTCCGCAAGACTTTTGTAATTTGGGGAAAAATAAGCAAATTTTTGTGATAAATTTCAACTACTCTCCGAGCAACGTTTATTCTCAGTTTTAATGATTTTCACATCAAGTACCATTAAACGAATTACATTTAAGTCCAATTTTTCGCGTTTATGGAACTTCTAACTAATCAAAGTAAGTTCTCATTGCCGACATCCGTAAAAAGCAACGTTCAGTGAATTAAATTCTACTGAAAACCAATGTTTCTGAAACGTGCATCAAAAAAGGGAGCGCAATAAGCTTTCCAAACATAGATACCTATCACCCCATTGAGTTCAAATGCAACATCCTGTACAATTAAAGGAAACTGCAATGGAAAGCATGCTCCGGGGGCAATTTCCCTAAACACCCATCTTCTCCCTTTTCTGCATCCACCTACATTTACCCTTCACAAATTTTAACTTTAAATTCTTTCAACCTTTTTGGCAAATTATTCATCATTTCTCTTGGTAACACATTCCAATCCCAGACACCCTTACCTAAAAAAGAGAATCTTCCTACACCTTTGTGGCTCAAATTGAGTGCCAGCTTGTGGTCATGGTCATCTTTTCCCTTCCATGCATTACTTTCAATTCTTACACCAATATCTTTCCATGCCTCATCACCAATATACGCCTTGTACACTCCCATGACCCTCTTCACCCTCCTTCTGTCTTCCAATGAGTCCAATTCCAGCTCTTTTATCATTTCTGTTACTGATTGCGTTATGCGATAATTTCCAGAAACATAGCAGCCCTTTTTTGCACCTTCTCCATCTCCTGTATTTGATACTCAAAATGTGGGTCCCATACCACACTACCATTTTCAAGCAATGGCCTGACCAAAGTTTTGTAATCCAATTCCTTTACTTCTCTCGTACATCCCCTCATTATCCTCTTCAACAAATGCAGAACTTTGAAACCTTTTCCTACTACCTGTCCAATGTGATCTGCCCATTTAAGCTTGTTATCAAATGTAATGCCAAGATATTTACATTTCAAGTCTTCAATAAGCAATTCTTTACCCACATTATTATCATAATTAACCTCTAGTTTTTTTATTTGTGTATCTAATAAGCTGACTCTTCTTTGCATTTATCTTCATCTCATGTTTACCAACCCAACTAGATATCCTGTCCAGATCACCCTGCAACTGTTCACAATCCTCAACCGTTTTGATCCTTTTTTATAGCATTATGTCATCTGCAAACTATCCAATTTCTGATAGTAAACAATGAACACAATTATTCATTAGAATAATAAATATCAATGGTCTCAATACACTACCCCGCGGCACACCAAAATTTTACGTCCACTTCTTTTGATACCGCATTTCCTACCATAACTTTCTGTTACTACCTTTCAAAAATTCTTCTATCCAGCAAATCACTTTCTGATCCACTTCAATAGATTTTACCTTATTTACTGCCATTTTATGGCTCACTCTGTCAAAAGTCTTTGAAAGATCTAGTGCTACACTATCAATTTGACCTCCCTTGTCCATTTCATCTGAAATATCTTGCATATATCCCACCAACTGAGATTCACATGAATATCCTTGCCTACATGAAAAACACTTACGCTCCTCTCTCCATTAATTTACCTACCACTGACGTCATGCTAATTGGCCAATAATTTTCGACTATATTTCTCACCCCTCTTTTATGTACCGGCACTACTGTCGCACTTTTCCAATCCTCTGGTAAGCAGCAAGTATCAAGACTCAATTTAAATAATATTTCAAGATAAGGTACAATGTCATATTCTGCTATTTTAAAGACATCTGTAGTAATATTATCTACACCAGCCCCTTTATGGGTTTTCAGCTTTCTTAGGTCCTTTATGATATCCTCAGGATGAATTTCAAATTTTATGCTCTGCTCATTTCTAATTGTTTCGTTAAGCTCGTTATCCGATTCAGAACTACCTGTTTTTGATTCAATGTCCGTAATGCTCTCACTAAACCAGTTACTTAAAAATCTCTGCCTTTTTCAAATCCTCCGTAACTTCTTGTTCACCCTTATCTAAAAGTGTCTCAACACCCTCCCTTCCTCTCAGTTGTTTTCTAACATAGTTATAGAAATTTCTAGACAAATCAGTCAATGGTCCCCATGTACTTACAATACTCTTCATAAATTCATCTTTAGCCACCTTCTTAGCTATTATCAGGTCCTTGTTTAATTATTTTAAATATTCCCGACTATCCTGCTGTCTCTTAACTCTGTTATGTTCTCTTCTTACCGACCTCTTTAACCGCTTCACCTCCCTGTTATAGTACACAGGTTCTCTACTTCTTTTCATTTTCTGTTTTGGAATAAATTTTCTTCCCCCATTCTTATTATCTCCTTGAACTCTTCCCACCTTGACTTTACTGTACTTGTGCCTTCCTTCCATTTGCTGAAACGTTCTCTGAAATATCTTTTCAAATTCGAAATCTGTGCCTTTTTATAATTATACCTATTTCCCCCTTCAACTTTGGCTGCTTGTTCACTGAATCCTCTAATATCCATCAGAACTGCTTCATTATCAATTATTCCTTCGGTTACTTGACACCCTACAAGGTTATCATCAGGCTTTATTAAGAATATATCCAAAATATTTTTTCCCCTAGTGATTTGCTCTACCACTTGCATAAATCCTCCTTCCCTTATTAGAGTATTTGCAAATCTCTGTTCCCTTGTGTTATTAATCTTATATCCTACACAATTTATGTGTAAGTGGACTCCAGATGTGATCTCTATCAAGTCCTCTATTATAAAAAAATAATAAAAATAAACAGTTCTCCTGTTCGCGAAACTCCCCCTTCTTTTACACTTTCTATTTGACAAAAAAAACAAGATTGGTGCTGGGATCCCAAATGTCTTCTGCTCAAATTACGCAGAAAAAAACTTGTATTTCGCACAACGACCAACAAATACATCGGACGTCAATATTAAAAGATTGAACAATGTACTTGTTTTTACTTCCAGTCGCGGTAGAATTCGCACGCAACATCCCCACACCACACATCCCAACCTTCCCATGTCATATTTTTTTGTGTAACCGTCAGTCAGTCACTGAATCCGCCAGCTTTTTCATCCCCTGTGAGTAATGATCTCAAATATCCTATTTAGCTGGCCAATTAATTTTTCATTTCTTCGCAGATTTTGATAATTTTGTTCACATTCCAAGATTACTTCAATACTTTTGATCTACCAACATTGTAGGACGAAAATATGATTATAGTGTAGTTGGGATGAAGTGGATAAGGGTAATACGTTCAATGAAAAATTAGTGAATAAGATCATCCGCTACTTCTTGTTCTGCCGACAAAATAAGGAAGTTATGTATAGTATATACTAAGGAACAATTTATTTATTTATTTAATCTTAGGTATTGAATAGATCATACAGACAGTCTGGTAGACCTACAAATTAATAACAGGGTTTTTTTTTACAAAAAATATGACTGATATTGATGCATTAAATATGAGTGTCAGTATCCATAATAAAGTCCTAATTGATACAGTAGATTTTGTTGTTATTTATAGCGCGAACTGTAACACTGGCTGGAAGTAGCTGCTGTGCTGGCACTAGAGACTTTATGAAAGTTGCGTGCTGTTGCTGAAAATTAGAGCAGTTGAACAACAGATGATTGAAGTCCTGTAGTGCCTGTCCGTTACAGATGCAGAATGATGTGCATGCATTAAAGATGACTAAGAAAGGCGCCGTGGTTGAATCTCATACGGATGATAGATGTGATGTATCGTCTTTGAGAGTTCCATCTTGAATACCAAGGCCGTCGTGAAGGATACGAGCATACTGTAATTTCGTTTCGATTCGTTCCAGCTCCGTTCCATTGGTATTAGAGACACAAACAGTGTCGTTGCGACACGTGTCACATCATTCTGTTCGTGTCTAAATAGCGAACTAGCGATTGCGCTATTAGTCACGTAGTAGATTACAGAAAACGGATCAAGTCTTGTGGGTGAGCGATTAACACTGTGGCCTCGCATTCTGGAGGACGCGGGTTCGATCTCCGATCCGTCCATCCATATTTCAGTTTTCCATGGTTTTCCGAAATCACGCGAGGCTGGTTCCTTCAAAACACCATGACCCAATTTTTTCCCCTTCCTTACCCCCACTCCTCTCCGAATCGATGTCGACGAGAGGAAAAGCCCCGGCTCGTCTGAGGCCGTGTGACTAGAACTCATAACGCCTGTAACTCCCCAATTAAACGCACTCATCTGATGATTGTTTAGTGCCATCAACGAGTGAGCTGGTGGCTCTGTGATAACAAGCCCGATGGAAATCCGTAAAGGTCCTCTGTTCAAAGCCCAATCTAGATTGCTATCTTGAATCACCTAACTCGTCCTTCGATTCTGGCATAGACAACTTTTTGTATGTTAATTACGTTATACTGTTCCGGTTGATCGCTTTCCATCTTAAACGGCAGGTCGACAATTAACGGTTTTGCTTAATGGGTTACAACAGATGTGGATTGTACAGTCCTTGAAGTGTCATGATGTTATAAAAAACAAATGCAATTTTTATTTACAATCTAATTGACATAAATAATGCCCATTTCATTCAATTCTCTTATAAGTGTCAATTTTGACTTATCGCTGGTTGATAAATCATTACATTCAATGTTTAGTTTACTTTCTTAGCGAAACGCTGGGGTCATTGTAAACCTCTGATCAATATCTGTCCTTTGTTCCGACGTTTAATCACTTCTCACGCTTAGCCGTTAAATCAATAGTCATTGGCTTCAGTGTTAAAGCTCCACGTCAATAATTATGGGAATCACATGAGGATCCACATGCATTCATTCTGTGTACGAAATGCCCACATTAACTTTTTCACGAGTTTTCTCACATTATAACAAACGCCTTTTTTGCGTAAAACTAATTCTCGCGTTTGAACACATTAAAGTCAAATAAACGTAATCAGTTTTATATTTGAAGAGACACACTGTTGTTCAGAGCTAGTACGAGCCACCGGACCAAATAAAGGAATGGTGGAGCGGCCGGTTGCGTCAGTGGCACGCCCAACTACGGTAGGGCTCTCCCATATAAACCATACTAGCGGGATACAAGTGAGAAAGAGGGAGAAGGGGCGGTAAGGTAGCAAGGTTATACTGAGCAATACGTACACTTTGGAAGACCTCTTTCTCTTATTATAAACGTTAATATCATTAACTTTTAATTGATCGTACTCGGAGATTGAGTGTTACAGTAGTTCCATCACTGTTCCTTTGAAGGAATAATACAAAACCGTCTAAAGTTAAAGACTATATTGGACTTGCATTCAACCATATCGGAAGGTAAGATACCACGCAGATCTTGAGAGATCTTCAGCCGGAGAGTATCGTTAGAACAAAAGGTTTCTACAACAAGCTCCGGCTGCCTTCGTCAGTTGAAGAAGTAGTACTATAGTGACTGTAGTACAAAGTCTCTCTATCACACACAAACACACACACACATACACACACACACATACACATACACAGACACACACACAGGGGCGGATCCAGGGGGGGGGGGCTAGGGGGCTCAAGCCCTCCCCCCCAAACGTATCTAGGTCCACCCCTGAAATTGTAGTTTTGAGACCATTTTTTTTTTTTTTTAGCTCTACGGATTTGATGCCCGAGGAGGCTATAAATACTACCTTTTTCCCGACTCAAGCCCCCCCCCCCCCAAAACCAAAGTCCACTGAAAGCAAACCCTTTGAACCAAAATTCACTCAAGCCAAGCCCCCCCCAAACCAAAGTCCGCTCAAGCCCCCCCCCCCAAAACAAAATCCTGGATCCACCCCTGCACACACACACAGAGAGAGAGAGAGAGAGAGAGACGAAGGGTCATATATCGGTTTTGTACAGTCCCCACTGTACAATACCGGTGTGAAGAACACAAACGCCATCTTCGCCTGGGACATGTAAGCTACCTTACTCTTTGTATTCTCAATAAGCACGCATAAACTAACGAGGGGGTGTAAGGGTTTGGGAGAGACTATACTAGTCTTTTCCAACCAAATGTCAACCTCTCCTTCACGTGGTGCACCCTGTTTGCACGGACGAGGTTCTGGCGACTGAAAGATTCCCGGTATAAGGAGTCACCCACTGCTTGCCAACGGCCTCTTAAAAGAGGGCGGAAGAGCGGGGAGCGGTTCAGGGCACCCTCTTGCCCTTGGGGTTGGAAACGGCCCCTAAAGGCGGATGAATCAGAAATGATCAACGGCATGGGGATGCAGAAGGCAACGGGAAACCACTGCATTAAAGACCCAAAGGGTATCCCGAGGACATGTAATCCTCTCAAATTACATATATCATGATGGCTTCTTCCTGGGTAAAATATTCCGGAGGTAAAATAGTCCCCCAATCGGATCTCCGGGTGGGGACTGCTCAGGGAGGAGTCATCAGAATGAATAGAAACATTCTACGAGTCGGAGCGTGGAATGTTAGAAGTCTGAATAGGGCAGGTAGGTTAGAAAACTTAAAAAGGGAGATGGAACAACTTAAGTTAGATGTTGTTGGGATTAGTGAGATTAAATGGAAGGACGCACAGGATTTCTGGTCTGGGGAACACAGGATAATTAGCACACAAGCTGTCAATGGAGTCACTGGTGTAGGATTTGTAATGAACAAGAAAGTAGGGAAACGGGTTAGTTATTATGAACAATTTAGTGACAGGATTATTTTGATGAGGTTAGAAACTAAGCCCGTCCCAACCACATTAGTACAAGTATATATGCCAACGTCACAGGAAGATGACGAAGAAATAGAAAAAATATACGCTGAAATTGAAGAATTAATCCAATATGTGAAAGGGGAGGAAAATCTAATAATCATGGGTGATTGGAATGCAATAGTGGGAGAAGGAAAAGAGGGGAATACTGTAGGAAGTTTTGGTCTAGGAGAAAGAAATGAGCGAGGAAGCAGGTTGCTAGAATTTTGTGAAAGATATAAGCTAGTAGTGTCGAACACACTGTTTAAGAACCATGCAAGAAGAATATACACCTGGAAACGTCCTGGGGATACAGGCAGATATCAGCTAGATTATATCATGGTCAAACAGAGATTCAGGAATCAAGTTCTAAACTGTAAAGCGTACCCAGGAGCAGACGTAGACTCGGACCATAATTTGATAGTAATGAAGTGCAGGATGAAATTCAAGCGAATAAGGAAGCAGCATAAGCAGAACAGACTGGAAGTGAATAAACTGAAACAATCTAGCACAAGAGAAAAATTTGCAGAAATGGTAGACTTAGGTCTAAGAATTAACTGTGAAAGGAGCTCAACCGAGAACGAATGGAGTGCATTAAAGACCGAAATAATGAAAGCTGGCAAAGAAACCTTAGGCTTTAGGGAACAAGCTGCCCGAAAACCTTGGATCACAGAAGAAACTTTGCAGCTGATCGATCAGAGGAGAAGGTACAAAAATGCTCAGGATGAAGCAGGAAGAGAGCAGTACAGGAAATTTAGAAATCAAATAAATAGGAAATGCAAAATAGCAAAAGAAAAATGGCTACAAGAAAAGTGTGAAGAAGTAGAAAAGGAAATGGTTGCAGGAAAAGTAGATGTTGCATATAGAAAGATCAAACAAAATTTTGGAGAAATGAAGAAAAGAGGTATGAACATTAAAGCTGCCGATGGGAAACCTCTTTTAAGGTCAGAAGATAGAGCTAACAGATGGAAGGAATACATTGAAAAACTGTATGATGGAGACGACTTGAACAATAGTGTATTGGAAAAGGAAGGCGATGTCGACATGGATGACTTAGGAGATCCTGTTTTGAGGACAGAATTTAATAAAGCTCTGAATGACTTGAAAGCAAATAAGGCAGTTGAAATTGATGAGATTCCTGCAGAACTTCTTAAATCTCTAGGAGAGGAAGGAATCGAAAGATTATTCAAGCTGATATCAAAAAGTTATGAAACAGGAGAAATTCCAAATGATTTTAATAAAAATATCATCTTCACACTTCCAAAGAAAGCACAAGCTGACAAATGTGAGAATTATCGCACAATTAGTCTAACATCACATGCTTCAAAATTACTGACCAGAATAATAATATACAGAAGGATGGAAAGGGTAGTAGAAGAGATAATAGGTGAAGATCAGTTTGGGTTCAGGAAAAATCGCGGTACAAGGGAAGCAATTCTGTCTTTAAGATTAATACTTGAAGGGCGGATCAAGAAAAACAAAGATACTTTTATGGCATTTGTTGATTTAGAAAAAGCTTTTGATAATGTTAGGTGGGACAAGATGTTCAAAATTTTAAAGAAGTCAGGTCTAAAGTATCGAGATAGAAGAATCCTCTATAAACTATATAAGAATCAAGTGGCTGTGATAAAAGTAGAGAATCATGAGAGACATGCATCAGTTAAAAAGGGTATGAGACAAGGTTGTAGTCTATCCCCGTTAATATTCAACTTGTATGTAGAAGAAGCAATGAAGAAAGTCAAAGAAAAATTTCCATGTGGCATAAGTTTTCAGGGAGAAAAAATCAGTATGCTACGATTTGCTGACGACATTGTCTTATTAGCAGAGAGGGCTGAGGATATTGAGAAGTTATTGAATGGCATGAACAAAATACTGAAGGAAGATTTTGGACTGAATATAAATCAAAGTAAAACAAAAGTGATGAAATGTAGCAGAAATGACCCCAATACTAGCAGATTAAATATAAAAATTGGATCGGATGCAATAGGAGAAGTGAGTGAGTTCTGTTACTTGGGAAGCAAAATTACAACCGATGGTCGAAGCAGGAATGATGTTAAAAGCAGAATAGCACTAGCAAAAAGAGCCTTCATGAAAAAGAGAAACCTTTTAGTTTCAAATATTGATCTAGGAATTAGAAAGAACTTCTTAAAACTCTATGTGTGGAGCACAGCACTTTACGGTAGCGAAACATGGACTTTAGGAATACCGGAAAGAAAGAAACTTGAAGCATTTTAAATGTGGTGCTACAGAAGAATGCTGAAAATTAGGTGGACAGACAAAGTAAGAAATGAACGGGTTTTAGAAATGATGGGTGAGAAAAGAAGTTTATGGAAGAAGCTTACAGGAAGAAGAGACAGGCTGGTAAGTCATATTTTGAGACATGCTGGATTGGTTAATTTGTTAGTGCAGGGACCAGTCGAAGGTAAGAACTGTAGAGGAAGACAGAGATTAGAATATATGAAGCAGATAATTGAGAACGTGGATTGTAAGGGGTATGTAGAAATGAAGAGGTTAGCACAGGATAGGAAGGGATGGAGGATTGCATCAAACCAGTCTAAAGACTGACGACAACAACAACAACAAAAAAACTAACGAGAATTGGGGTTAACCTTGATACATGATACTGCAGCTTAAAACCGAATCCACAACACATTAAAGCCAGAAAAGTAGATAAACAGGTTACAGTAATAATAAATAAACAGTTTCTAATAAGAAATCACTTGTAAACTTACCGAAATAAGGGTAATCCATAACCATCCAAAAATGTAAATAAGCAAGTCTGGTTCGTGACCATATTACTAATGTTCCACACATTCTTCCACTGTAAAGCACTTTTGCAATAATAATTATGTCAAGGAGAATAAAATTCACTAATAACCTGTAGTTTCAGATAGATTTAAAGCAGTAAATATGTTCTTTAAAACATTGAACCATGTGCCCAGCTTAAATAAAAGATTACAATCCAGCTAAGTAATTTCAGAGCTTAAAAAGTAGTTTTTATACCTCCAAATAATATTTCCACTAATATTCCATAAGCTTCAAGTAGCTACCAACCGTTTAAGAAAGGATATAAATAATTTTAGAGTCGCAAAATTAAGACGCAAAAACAGTCACCTATAAAACAGAATTTCGAACCGGCAAACATATTTCAGTAACTAAAAACATTTGAAAAACACTTAAAGAAAGGATTTAAAAATGATATCCGGGAGAAATAAGTTGTAAATAAAAAATTAGTAAATTTGAGTAAAGTTGGAAAAACACCGATTTTAGAAAAATTAATAAATTTTGATCCACTCAACCGATTTTAAAGATTGTGAGCTGATTGTAATCAGCAGGCACGCAAGAACATTTCTGAAATAGTTTAAACTAAAAATTATAAACATTAACGGGGAGGTTCAAATAGCTGTACTATTCCACCAACTAATTAAATGTTTTACAACGATTTGGAAGTATTTAGAGCAAAAACACACAGAACACAAAACACTTGTTGAAACACGCTCTACACATTGTGATTTTCTGGAAGCCCTCCGTGAACACTAAAATTTTGAACACCTGTTGATCCTAGCAGTATAATGCATTTTTGATATAAGGAAAACCCGGTGTGGCCATGTTTAGTCGTTCGGAAAACTCGGTGCTGGGAGCATGTATAAGCTCGCCAAGCGAATTCGGCGCTGAGCCGCGCAAGTGTTCATGGGAACTGTTGCTTACCGGAAATAGTAATGGCGCTGGTCAGGGAGGCCATCTTTGAAACATTGAACTTTTCAGACATGAGATACTACAGTAGAAGGATTTTAATTTTCCGATCGGGGTTAGGCGGTTCTGTTCTGCTTCATTACTTGTGATCTTTCGGGTGATACATGGTTTTCGTGACATGAAATTCACCAGCTTTCATTTCTAAATTAGTACCCTCCTTACATAGGTTTTTTTTTTTATGTAAGTGGCGGTCGTTTCTATTGTGCAATTAGTAATTTCCATAGGTGATTCACGGTTTCAGAACATTTCCTTGACTTTTATCAGAATTTTGAAGGTACTACAGTTTAGGTGGACAAGCCGATACACACCCCGGTATCCGGCTTATTCCCTAACAGACAGTATAGCAAGTCAGCGATCGCCGAGCATGTGTACAACCATGGCCACAGGGTTGACTTCAACAACGTTACGATATTAGCTGAGACCTCATTTTTGGGATTCCATAGTCAAAGAAGAGATTGAAATTCGATTCCTCAACTTGCCAGTCCGACCATCGTCAAAACTGGAAACCCCAACATCTACCATCGAAAATTAAGCAACATGGACGGAGGGGCAGGAGATGCCCAATAGCGTCCTGTGCCGCCACGGCCCGCCGTGGCGGCACAAAACACCAATGACGACGACGGGCTGTCTCAGTATCCGACGGTCAGCTGACCAGTGCAGATGTCTCGGCACCTGATGAAGACGACGGAGCTAGTCGTCAAAATATCGTGTTTTAAAAACACTATCCGGCGGTACACCCGTGAAGATTTCATATCAAGCATACGCCGGGAAAGTCTCCGTTCTTACACAACGTTATTTTAGTTTAACTCTACCAAAAAGTGGATTAAAGCAAAAAACTTTGGAGCACTATGCGTTACATTAATTATTACAATAAGAGGAGTTGTGTTTTTTTATGAATAGGTGGCTGTGATAAACTTTTTTTCGAAAAGGGGGTGGTAGGACAAAAAAGGGTGGAAACCTACGTTTTGGAATATCGAAGAACAGCTAATGCTGAATAGTATACAGCAATTTGTTTGCCAGAAGTCATCGATGCAATCATGCAAAACAACCGGAATCTTCGTCATGACAATGCCAGCTCTCACAACACGTCAAACAACTGATTATTAGTCGGAGAGAAACTTGGAATTAATCTCTCATTTCCCGTATTCATCAGATTTATAGCCTAACGACTTCTTTTTGCTTGCGAATGTCAAACAACAAATGCGTGGACAGCGATTTTCATCATCTCAATAACCTGTTGAATCCTTCCAAAAGTGTGCAAATCTTTAAGACGAATATTCTGAAAAACAGAACAATTTGTACCCCAAAAAAAATCGTTTTTCTTCCTCTGTTTTTGTAAAAAAATTTAAAGGCGACCCTTGCAGTGCTGTAGCTTCCTTGTTTAGTTTAAACACGCTGTTCCCGAGACATCTGTTATACAAGTGGCGTACGCTGCTTGGTAGTTATGTTCTTGCTTCGGATATCCATCTTTCGCGACGGTGGAAAATTCTTCCCCCCGGTGCAACAGCTTTCACAAGCTGTATCCTAATTACGATTTATTTCGTCCACCTGCCATCTTGGTTGCAAGAGCCTCTGTGGCAGGAATACTAATGGGCGTTAGTTGTGAGTTGAGACTCTGCGTTCATAGCGTAAGATTTTTACCTACCAACGAGGGGAAAGGCTGTTATACTCACTTGAAACATGACTTCTCCAAATATAAACCCAGGGGATGGAAGAAGCAGAAGTTTCACTATTGATTCGCTCCTCTCTCTCTCTCTCCAGTACAGTTCGTCGGGTGAACGCTCATTAGAACGAAGAATATCAGTAATGAACGAAAAGTTTCTTCGGTTAATAAGATACGCTGTCTCAATCATAACTTTACAAATATATATATTATAGGGTTCCCTAGCTTTCACTGGTTTCTTTAGTCATGAAATTTAAGAAATAATGTATATGTGTAGTTTGGCTGTACTTTAAGTACATTCGTGTGGTCTTGCGACCTTGTGACAGAGTTTCAAGTTGCATTGCATTCTGTCTCTGTTGCGGCACAGATTACTGTGAAATCCGATTTTTAGCGTGCTTCAGACGAACATAGCACTGGTTTCCCAGAGGCGAAGAGGTTGAAGTACCCATAAAAATTAGTAAGAGGTTCATGAAATATGAATTAGATCACAATAACCACGCCGATAATTCAGGCAAATGCGAGATGTGTGAGGAAAGTAATGAGATTGGTAACACTGCGGGCGATCTGGCAACGCTGTGTCTACCGGTTGAATCAATCCGCATTTCGGATGCTTCATTTTGAAAAATTTTGTGCCGAGGTTTTGCTTGCAGAACTACGCTATGTAGGCCTAACGGGACCGGAGGTAGCAGCTTGGAATGTGTTTACACGGCGGGGACAAAAGGACAGATGTTTCGGCTAAAATTTTCAATTAGGCGAGAGAGAGGAAAATATTGGGCGACAAAGATGGAGAAGGTTTTTTTTTTTTTTTTTTTTTTTTTAACAGTTTAACGTCCCTTTTTAACAACGTGGTCTTTAGAGACGGGAAAGGATGGGGGCAAGGAATGGGAAGGAATTCGGCCATGGCCTTTTGAAGGAAGCATCCCGGCATTCACCTGGAGTGATTTGGGGAAACCATGGAAAACCCAAATCTGGATGCCCGGACGGGGATTCGAACCGCCGTCCTCCCGAATGCGAGGCCAGAACGCTATCCGTTACACCACCACGCTCGGTAAAGATGGAGAAGGGTAGCGACAGATTGTGTGTGTGTGTGTGTGTGTGTGCTTGATCCAATCACAGGTCGTGATTGGTTTCACATCGAATAATGTGCATCTTGGTTTCCACCCAATGGCGGAGGAGTATATACTGTGCCTACGGACGGCGAGCCGGAAAGTGCTTGCGTGGGAGAATGAGCTTCCGAGCGGAGTCGGCGTTAGTTCGACCCCTGACGAGATCACGACAGCCTTCTACAGCGAAAGGCTGATTGGAAGTGTGTGCGGCGAATGTAAATTTGTGCAGCTCCGCAGTGTGTGTGGCCGTCAGTGCCAATAAGTGTAATTTATACTTAGTGCGTGTACAACGCGTCAGTGTGACCTCACACAAACTTGAGATACTGGGTGACGTGTTTGTCACAATTACCACCCGGTAATTTCTGATCTCTTGTGGTGATCTCCATCGATCGTGCTACAAAACCCAGTAACGACTCTTGTGAATAGTTTCACCGAGATAAAGAGACTCTCATCCTCTCTATACTGAGCTTAACTATATTCAATTGTAAATGATCTGTTATTCTTCGGTTTCGTGTTTCATTTGTAATTTTTTTTCCATTGGATTTGATGTTCAGTGCGATAATAATTTAAATGTTTCATTTGCAAAAGAATAAATGTATAATGTAATTAATGGTAGATTACCGGTTTCATTTCTTGGCATCTCCCATTTCCCAATGTTTGATAATTATAATTAGTTTCTTACATTGGTGTCATTATTGTAATTATGGCAGGGAATATAGTTTATTAATTTCATGTGGAAGCAATTCCTGGCGCCCGGCTTTTAATCACGAATACATTATATTTAGCAGACATTCACAGCTCTAGCCAATAAATGGTGTAAAGTGTAGTGTGAATAGTTTTATCATAGGATACACTACACGGTCTGTGTTCATCCCTTCCACATGTTCAGTCCGAGTTTCAACTCCGTTCAGCCAACACATTATTTTTGACAGCGTCATCAGTGAAGTTGTGTTTTTGTTATGTGTTGCGAAAATGGAGCATCTGAATTTAGAGCAACGTTGTGTAATCAAGTTTTGTGTTCAACTTGTGGAATCCGCGAGTGTGACCTTTGAAAAGTTGAAACAGGCCTATAGGGAGCATTGCTTATCAAGAGCACAAGTTTTCCGCTAGCATAAATCATTTTTTTAAGGCAGAGAACACGTTGAAGATCAACCTCGCTCAGGGAGACCCCCAACTTCAAAAACTGACGAAAACGTTGAACGTGTGAGGGCTCTTGTGAGATCAAACCGCCCTTTAACAATAAGGATGATGAGTGAACAGTTAAATTTAAACACTTTCACCGTACATCAGATTTTGACAGACGATTTGGACATGCGAAAGGTTTGTGCCAAAATGGTGCCAAAAAACCTCACAACTGAACAGAACAACAATCGAAGAAATGCGTGCGTTGACAATGACCAAGAAATCTTCAATCGTGTGATCACAGGTGACGAATCCTGGATATTCGAGTATGATCCTGAAACAAAGCGGCAAAGCGAAGAGTGGCACACTCCGTTATCTCCTCGGCCATAAAAATATTAAATGAGCAAATCAAAGATCTAAACAATGCTGATTTGCTTTTTTGGCAGTAAGGGTATCGTGCATAAAGAATTTGTTCCGCCAGGACAAACTGTCAACCAAGTGTTTTACAAAGGTGTCCTTCAAAAGCTAAAGAAAAGAGTGATTCGTGTGGAGACCAGACATTGCAGACAAGTGAATGCTTCATCATGACAATGCCCCGTGTCACAAGGCTTTTTCCATCAGTGAATTTTTGAGCTCAAAACGCATTCCAGTTGTTCCTCAACCCCCCCCCCCCCCCCCCCCCCGAATTCACCCGATTTAAGTCCTTGTGACTTTTTTCTTTTTCCGCAATTGAACCATGTCTTAAAAGGACGTCATTTTGGAACTCTGGAGAACATTAGAAAGACTGACCGACCAGTTAACAGCCCTTCCAGTTGAAGCCTTCCAGCGCTGCTACCAGGAGTGGAAACAACGACTCCGCCGGTGTGTAGCTGTCCAGGAGAACTACTTTGAAGGGGATAATATTGTTGTTTGAAAAAAATATTTGATAAGTAATAAATCAGTCTCATTACTTTTCTCACACACCTCGTAGACCTTATCGTTTATGCTAGAGGCTTATTTAATGGACTGTAAAATCAAGTTTATCTGTAACACAAAATTAGAATATTTTAACGTGTTTTACGCAAATCATATATATTATTTCTATACGGTATTTTTTTTGTCACAAGCCTATATCTTCCTTCATACTTAACCGAAATCAATGAATGAGGTGTCATTTTAAAGCTTATGGTCTCCACTTTGGTTAAATCGTATTTTAAGCAATAAAGTTTTCGGAATGCGACCCTTAAAGGGCAAAATGTAAATTTTTCTAAAATGCTGTTTTCTGTGTTACGAGTCAGTTATCTCCCTGGATACCTATCTGAAACCGTTTTATGAAGTATCGTTTTAAAGATTAAGATCTCCGCTTTGGTGACGTCATATATTAAGCCAGAAAGTTGTCAGAATTCAATCCTTAATGGGCAAAAGTATCAATATTTTTGCAATGCGTTTTTGTGTCACGAGCGATTTATCTCCCTTAATATCTAACCGATATAGATAAATGAGGTATCATATTAAAGAATAAGGTCTCCGCCATGGTAACATTATATTTTAAGAAAGGAATTTTTCGTAATTCGACCCTTATAGGGCAAAAATGTCACTTTCTAAAATGCGTTTTTTGTATTTCGAGCCATTTATCTCCCTGGATATCTAACCAAAATCGATAAATGAGGTAGGATTATGAGGAGTAATTTCTCAGCTTTGTGACATCATATTTTAAGAAAGAATGTTTTTGGAATTCAACCGTTAAAGGAAAAAAGTATAAATTTTTCTATAACCGATTTTTGTGTCACGAGCGATTTATCTCCCTTGATATCTAGCCGATATAGATAAATGAGGTATCATATTAAAGAATAAGGTCTCCGCCGTGGTAACATTATATTTTAAGAAAGGAATTTTTCGTAATTCGACCCATAAAAGGCAAAAATGTCAATTTTCCTAAAATGCGTTTTTTGTGTAGCGAGCCACTTGATATCTATCCAAAATCGATAAATCAAGTACGATTGTGAGGAATAATGTCTCAGCTTTGCTGGCATCATATTTTAAGAAAGAAGTGTTTGGAATTCAACTATTAAAGGGAAAAAGTATAAATTGTTCTACAACGTATTTTTGTGTCACGAGCCTTATATTTCCCTTGATATCTAATCGATATAGATAAATGACATATCGTATTAAAGACTAAGGTTTCCGCCGTGGTAACATTATATTCTAAGAAAGGAATTTTTCGTAATTCGACCCATAAAGCGCAAAAATGTCAATATTTCTAAAATACGTTTTTTGTGTTTTGAGCCATTTATTTCCCTGGATTTTTAACCAAAATCGATAAATGAAGTAGGAGTATAAAGGGTAATGAGTGAACTTGGTGACATTATATTCAACCTCACTATTCATCGCATTTTATTCGCGAAATTTTCGCACGGGTCGTCTAGTCAATCCCAAAAGTGCCTTTATCATTATTTTTTCAGACTTTTTCAGTTATACGGTGTGAAAATTAGAGGAAAATAAACATTCTTTCACAGGTTTGTGATCTATATCTAACTAAATACAATATATTAAAATATTTTACACTGAATATGTAATCAGAGATGCCACATTCAACAAAAAATTTTTTTTTTTGGAAGGGAGAGGGGGAAAGTAGGTATCCTAAAAGTTGAGTATTTCTCTACGTATCTGTTTTTCGGTCAATACAATACAATACATTAAATTCCCATGTATAAGAGACAAGCTCTGTGGGATGTTAAAAGTTGTCAGTTTACTAATAAACTACTGTATAGCAAAATAGATAGACACACCAACAGATGTACTGTCACAGCATAATATGTACATTAATTGTATCAACGACTTTTACACTGACTATTAGCAGTTATTTTGTAGACATCTTTGAAATAAACTCTTTGATGGAGTAGAAGTTGTCAATTAAAAAATTTTCAATCCTTACCTGATTTTAATCTTATCGTTTGCTAGGCTCTGAAGATGTGTTGGGAGCTTCTTGAAGATATTTATCCCTGAATATCGGACCGCTTTTTTTTTTTTTTTTTTTTTTTTTTTTTTTTTTTTTTTTTTTAACAAATGATATTAACTTGTGATCCTTGCGAAGATCATTTTTACTTCTAGTGCCTTAATTGTGTCAATAAAACATATCTTCATGTGAAGCTTCATCACAACCGGTGATAAATAATTACAAGGCTGTGACATACCGACGGAAGAATATGACGAAGTTGTAAGGTTTCCGTTTTTGTTACGAAACCACAAAAATTGTTTTCTGCGTAATAGTTTTCTGTCGCGTTGTATGATATTCTTAAAGAAGGGGCCTGGTGACATATATCGAAACAGTACCAGGAGAGCCGCGTGTTTTGTGACTGCTTGCTCCAGCCCTAAAGTGTCAGACTTCCTGCCTGAATTGACTAACTAATATCAATGACTTGCTTTCATTTACTACTGCAATGAAATGCTGCTATCGACAATACAATTGCGTGGCGATTTCAAGAAAGGGAGAGAGAGAAAAAAAAAAGGTGTTGTGCAGAAGACTATTTGTATTATTTCTTCCGCATTGCCGTTTGGAATTGGAATGCCAAATACTCTTTGCAGCCCATATTGTTTTTGAATTGCATACTACAGAAGTAAATGGAGGAATACAGCACTGCAGTAACATAATTGAACCTCCCATCCTGGATGCACGGCTGTAACAGAAGACCAGACAAAAGGAAGCAGTGTCTTCGAGCTAAATGTCTAATCTAGAATCTCTTGTTATAGGTCAAAATAAAGCGACTTTAGCTTCTATCTGCTAAGTAGTTTTTTACGATGTACTTTTACACTAACTAGTATTTTCTAGCCGTATAAGTCCTCAGTTTATAATAGTATTGTTGTAATTATAGTTTTTATATAATTTCGAAAATCCGTGTCAATACATTGTTTTTAAATTTCATCGGAGAGAAAAATGTTACATAAACGAGATTTTTGTTTGCATTAAAATTTACTGCTCACTGCATCATTTGTTTATAAAATGGGTAATATTATTTTTCTACTATTTCTTTCTGTTTTCGGTTATGGCTTTACTCCTCGTCGACGTCGGGGTCATTAAGGAAGGGATAAGACTGGAGGAAAGGAACGGGAAGGAGTTCGGCAATGACTTTTTGAAGCAAAGATCCCGGCATTCTCCTGGAGTGATTTGGGGAAACCATGAAAAACCCAAATCTGGATGGCCGGACGGGGATTCGAATCCGTCTCCTCACGAATGCGAGGCCAGAGCGTTACTGCCCACAAAACACGCTCCGTGCATTTTCTACCTGTTTTTATCATTTACGATATTTCTTGTTTATCAGAAACTGGATATTCGTTCAAAGATTTTTTTTAAAAAACTGCTTAACGTCTCTTAACAGCGAGGTCTTTAGAGACGGGAAAGGATGGGAGGCAAGGAATGGGAAGGAATTCGGCCATGACCTTTTGAAAGAAGCATCCCGGTGTTCACCTGGAGTGATTTGGGGAAACCATGGAAAACCCAAATCTGGATGCCCCGACGGGGATTCGAATCGCCGTCCTCCCGAATGCGAGGCCAGAACGCTAACCGTTACACCACCATGCTCAGTTTTCCTTCATAAGCACATCGTTACTATTTTTAAGGTTTTTACCTTCTGTATCATGAGTAAATAAGATAGGGAAAAATAACCCGTCACTTACCACAGATGAAGGCAAAAAAGTTCAGACGAACACCTATGAAACACAAAAAAAACACACATCCACATAAAATTCACAATATTTCGGTTAATAACCTTAGTCATGTAGGAGGTTAGAGATACGACAGGAGGAAAGATATGAACGCATCCAGAGCCACCACAGGAATGAAACAAAGATGAAAAACGCGGGAGGGTGGTGTTTGAACCTGTGGTGGGAGGGAGAAAGTTTAATTAACGATAATTGTGAAACAGAAATATCATTGTGAGGATAAGTCGAGGTAAAATGAAATGTGTTTAAATAATATACTTTGGATCTGTTATAAGGGTAAATAAGTAAATAAATAAACTAAAAATATATACATGTTGAAAACTATATAAGAAAAATGACTGTAAAATTGTAAAATACTAAGTGAAAGGTTTAGCGTAGGTTAGTGTGTCTGGTGTCTAGGATGTGCTGATAGGCAAATTCCCATCTACGGCGTTCCGGTGAAATTCTGACAGCTGTATCAATGAACAGGTAGTTGGAACCGTGTGAGCTGGCATGGATTGCTACTGGATGGTTAAGGTTGGCAGTATAAACTTTTTGCCTTTGGCCATACATTCTGTAGGACAATTGTTGACAATTTTTCAATCAGTATTTATCTGTTATGACAAATCACTAATCATAACAAGCACAACCTATTTGCTTCCGTTTCCACACATATTTTTTTCCTTTTAGAATCAAAAACTTCTGTTGATCAGCAGAAATTTCCGTAAGTAGATTCGAAGGAATGGTTGACGTTTATACTAAGAAATAAAATGCTTATCAGCGACCCCAGTGTTACTGCTACAATATTCACGGTCGATAAAGGAACGTTAATAGTTGAATATTTGAACAAAGCTTGCATTGTTAATCAACTTCGCTTTGAAATTACATTAAAGAGAGAGAATAGCTGCCAACTTAGCCAAATCCCTTTGATCAAGGCAGCGCTGTAACCCACAAAGGCTCCGTAGTAGCTGTGAATCCAGCTCTTAACGTTCAATTTCCCCTTTTATATCATAATCCTTCCTCCACCAACTGAACCTTCTAATTTATCAATCCAAGATATGAAAACAGTCAATGAAGATTAATATATTGTGATTCAGGGAAAGAAGGGAAATCGATTCGTTTCTTATTCGTTAAGAGATAGGTGAGATGCCATTTAGGCGCAAGAAATAATACTACTACTTGGATGACGGCCTTTCCCTTGAATGCAGATTTGAAGCTTCTATCGGAAATTGTCCGTATCTCTGACACATGAACGGTAACGCTCTGCCCTGTTACCCGGGAAAACGTGAGTTCAAATCCCGTATGGCCTTCCAGATTTCGGTTTTGAATAGTTTCCCGAAATAACTTCTGCGGATTACGGGGATGGTTCCCACGAAAGGTGATAACTAAATTCCTTCCCGTTTCTTGACCGATCCTTTTCAGGCTATGATGACCTGGACGTCGACGAACCGTAATGCACCAAGCAAAAAATAGCACTTTAAACACGTTAGAGTTATTTAAAAATATTCCAATATACTGGAATTCCACAGAAAAATGGCGCTTACCGACAGACCAGGAGAACGAGGTGGTTATGGCACATTGGTATTGTGAGAAATCAGTGATGAGAAATTCCTCGAAGAACATCCATTTGAGGCTCTTGTATGCTCAGTGGTCTCTTAAATGTTTATCATTAATGTAGCAGACGAACGACGTCGACTCCCATATCGCTTCTCTTAGGTGTTTACTGGTGTGTGCGCGCAACAGGAACGGCACATGTTGGTTTTCTCCTCGAGATACTACCCCGTTGACCGTTCAAACGACAAGCAACCTTAAAATTGCAGCGAATTAAGGTTGCATTTCGAGCAGATTCACAACTTTCAACAAGCCGGCCTCGGTAGCGTAGGGGCTAGAGTGCTAGCTCCGCGTGCCGAAGGCCGCCGGTTCGAATACGGCCGCGGGCATGGATGTAAAGTGTTGTGTGTCTGTGTGAATGTCCTGTCCGTCCTGTGACGTCCATACACTGAAAGCAATTATAATTACCTTGAGCTGGCTGTATGGCCTCCGTTGCCAAATGCCATTAAAAAAAAAAAAACTTTCAACAATACTGAAAAATACGAAAAAATAGCGTTAGACGTTTCATTGTTCCATCAAATCCCATAATAATGCTCTATGTCTGTAGCTCTATGTTTTTAGTAGAGTTATGGAGCATTTTATATGCTCGAACATTATGAATTTTCTAGATGATAATAATTTGCTTACAACAAATCAACACGGATTTCGGAGGAAAAGATCATGTGAAATACAGCTGGCCCTATTTACACACGACGTAATGAAAGTTATTGATGCAGGTTCACAAACAGATGCAATTTTTTTAGATTTCCAGAAAGCCTTTGACTCTGTGCCACACAACAGCCTTTTAGCGAAGCTTCGAGCGTACGGTATATCGGATCAGCTTTGTGAATGGATAAAGGATTTTCTAACCGGTCGGTCGCAGTATGTAGTCGATGAAGTATAAAGTTCTTCTAATCTAGATGTTACATCGGGTGTACCTCAAGGAAGTGTAATAGGACCACTTCTTTTCTTAATTTTTATAAACGATCTCGGAGACAAAGTGAAAAACCTTTTTAGATTGTTTGCTGATGATGCGGTTATTTATAGGGAAGTAAGAAATTTGGCCGATTGCTTAGAAATTCAACGCGATCTGGATGTTATTTTGGCATGGTGCGCTGAGTGGCAACTTACTCTAAATTGTAAAAAGTGCAAGACAATGAGCATAACTAACAAAAAGAATCCAATTGTTCAGAAATACGAGTTAAACAATACAGTTATTGATATGGTTGATTCTATGAAATATTCGGGAGTAACAGTACAAAGGAACATGAAAAGGGACATACACATTAATTCGTTAGTAGGTAGAGCAAATTCTAGGCTGCGTTTCATAGGTCGAATCTTAAAAAATTGTAATGAACAAACAAAGGAGATAGCGTACAAATCTCTTGTGCGTCCACATTTGGATTATTGTTGTGCCTTTTGGGACCCGTTTCGTAAGTGGTTGATCGAAAGTATAGAGAAAGTACAGAGAAGAGCCGCTCGATTCGTGACCGCTTGCTACAGTCCTTATGAAAGCGTCACAGAACTGATTAGTAGACTAGGTTGGGAGTCTCTGGTAGATAGACGACACACGTTTCGTTTAAACTTATTGGTAAACATGCGTACTCCCACTTTAACTTTTGAGTGTAGTGAAATACTTCTTCCACCAACCTATTTGAGTCGGAAGGACAGGAAAGATAAAATTAGAGAAATAAGGTGCCGGACTGATTCTTATATAAATTCTTTTTTCCCTCGTACCATTAGGGATTGGAATGCACAGCAAAGAGATTAGCTTTGGTGCTGAGCACCCTCTGCCACCCACAATTTTGTGAATTGCAGAGTATATATGTAGATATGTAGATGTAGATTCGCTCACTTTTTACTTTCCCCAATAAAAACATGCTTTTCTACCAAATCGCTGAATACAAATTGTAAGATTTTTTAGCATCCGAGTTGCAAAGGCTCGCGTCCTAAAAAAAAAAAAAAAAAAAAAAAACACACACACACACACAATGCAAGGCCCCAAACTCTTTGACAGTAACACAGTTCGTTCTGGCCTCTTCGTTCGCTGTTATGCTATGTCCTTTAATAAAGTAAACAGTCCAGGAGTAACAAAGCTTTGTCTCACAACGACAGATTTCTGAATGACGCAGCGAGACCAATTTGTGCGTTAACAGCCTAACAACCCACCCACAACACCAGCCAAGAAGAACGTCCTCTCCCCTACACCTTGTAAATTGGAATATTAATCACACTGATGATCTCGTCGGAAAAAGACACTGCTGGTGCTGCCCTAACCATAAATTAAGGTCATCCACATTGAATAAAACTACGAAAAATTTTGCCCTAAGAGAGAGTTATTTGCTATACAAAATACCGTCAATATACGGCCACCATCAGCGGCTCTCCGTGACGTTGATAGGTGAATGACCACTAGCTTGCCGAGTCTGCACAGAGCGTGAGGAGACAAGCCTCTAGAGTGATGCATAGTCAAACAGTCGCCAGCTCGGGAGTGCCCGGCTAGATTCCTTGTTGCCTCTCGGCTGATTTGATGCGAAACTATTCCCGTTCCCATTCGAAGGTAGTCTACTCGTCTCCGCACATTCATCCATTTCCATTGTCTCAGAACCGATTACGCACTTCTCAAGACCTAAGTCATTTTTTTTTTAAAAAAATCTTGCATAATTTTTTTAGTTACCATCAATAGCGAACGATAGTGGTTTTCCTTTTTGCTTATGGCTTTATTCCTCGTCGGCGCTGAGGTCGTTAAGAGTTGGGATTGAACTGGGGGTAACAGTTGTGCGCCAACTTGCCTCAGGAGAGGATACAACGGCTTTATGACACCCTTCCCAACCTAATCAGTGCGTGCATCCAGGACAGAGGGAGTGCAACGTCATACTGTTAAGTCAAGTTCTTTGTAAATTTGACTACATTTTGTAACCACTGAAATAACATCACATATCCTCCCAACCGATTAAGTTTCGTTCCTTCCTCCCTTCTGGATACCTCATTTCTTCTTCATTTTTTCCCCCTCCCTCGGCAGTGTAAACTTCAAATGTGCAAGCGGCTGAAGTCCTCATGTGAAATCCGGCCAGTAAATTCTATCCTCACTGTCGTACGTCGTCTCAAAATTGCAAATCGCAAATTTAAGACCTTACTAAGACACGCGAAATTAGTGTAGCACTTGCAGTAATTTATGGAACTGTGAAGAAAATATTTAAAACGCAGTTAAATTTATGCAAAATAGTATATGGATTTCCATTCTGGGTGATTTTTTTTCTGTTATTTCATTAACTGAAGAAAAACACTCTATGAAAGTTTCAGTATGGAGAAAGTTCCTTAAACGCTGGATGGCTAAAATCATGGTTAACTCTTTAACAACATTTGTGGAGGATCAGGTATTCCAAACTGCTAATCCTGATAACTATGTATCTGATAATGGAGCTGTCTCATTTTGTATGCTCGGCACACATCTAGGCTTCTGCTGATCAAGATGCGTTTGATGAGTCCACATCCTATTCTACCCGTAGTTCCAGCGAGAGATTTTATTTGCTCCGTATTATGCCATCTGCTTACCACGGGCAAGTGAATGGTGCAACGGTACCAAGCAGACAAGTCCAAGGTTCCAACTTTCAGTCTCGTATCTAGAGGAGGCCTCGCTGTCCAGATCACCATCATCAGTCTGTGTAAGTATCTCAGAACCACACTCGCCGAGTATCGCGGACATTTGGATTTCTGAACAGCTCCTATTGAGCTGACGAATGATGTTTGCTGACTCACGAGGCCTTGTGTCGTCCCCATACTATTGTAGCAATAATAATCATTTTATTTATTCTGTAGTTTATTGTACTTTCACCTATGTCGCTAAGATACTATGTCTGCCGCTCGACGTGGGCAAGATATTTTCGCAAACTGGAATTTGGTCAGCAGTGTAGCATACATGATAAACAATTCCAAATCAACAGATATTAGATAGATGTATGAACGGAGACTTTCCCGGCGTATGCTTGAAGTCTTGACGGGTGTACCGCCGGATAGTGTTTTGAAAACACGATATTTCGACGACTAGCTCCGTCGTCTTCATCAGGTGTCGAGACGTCAGTATCCGACGGTCAGCCGATCTGTGCACATGTCTCTACACCTGATGAAGACGACGGAGCTAGTCGTCGAAATATCGTGTTTTCAAAACACTATCCGGCGGTACACCCGTCAAGACTTCATTTCAGATATTAGATTGTTTACCAAAAGTCCTAGTTTAATCCTAGATTTCTCCAGAGCATTCGTCCACTGGATGATAATTTAAAACCTGGTAGATACTTAATATTCTTTGGAAGAGAAAACTCGAAAGTTCCATTTTCTTACTTGTTTCTTTTTCAAACACTAGGCTGAAAACAGACATCACATTGATATTGACACAGACACACACAAGGAACGAATCCTATCTCCGTATTGAGGCCTAGAGTGATTTAATTTATGATTAACACCATACCAGAATCATGTGGATCACCGCATTTCTTTTTTAAAACATGCCTTTAGAAAAAGATAAATTGCGGCAATATACAAAATACAACAGCAGATGGGACAAGTCCAAACAAAAATAAAAAAGGTCATGAATTGCATTGTAACAAACTGAGTGTTATGATGAAACCCGCCAGTATGGCTGAGTGCGCTGAGGTGCCGCACAGTGGATCAGGGAGGTTCAACGGGTCGGGCAGGACTCCGCAGCCGTTCTGAGTGCAGTTTTAGGGCGGTTTTCCGCAGAAATCAAGGCGAATACCGGGACGATTCCCAATCTCCGCCTAAAACTACACATTTCATAAACAAAATTATCACACGCTGAACATAGTTACACGTTTCACAGACAGATAGCAAAACTTCACTTCCTCCATTACTACTTAGTACCTAGCAATAGGTATAAAATAATTGGCGTTAGCAAGGGCGCGCGGCTATAAAACGGAAGCGCCAAATATGACCATGCCAACGATTAGTAAAACTCATCGAAGGTAGCCGAACTCATAAGATTTTTTTTTTTAACCACGTTGACGTCGAGGCCATTAGAGGCGGGATGGGACTGAGGACAAGAAACGGGAAGGAATTCGCCATGGCTTTTTGAAGGAAACATCCCGGCATTCGCCTGGAGTGATTTGGGGAAACCATGGAAAACCCAAATCTGGATGCCTGGACGAGGATTCGAACCCGCGTCCTCCCGAATGTGAGGTCAGAACGAAGGAGATAGAATATATGTGTATAGCACAGTACTACATGGTAGTGACTTTGGGCGGGATAGAATGTAGGGAAGTAAAACCATTTGCATTAGAGAAATTTTAGCTCGCTGTGCTGAGCTACTCGTTTTCCGACTGCTGAAGGTTCAAGTTGGCAGCTGACCGTCGCCTTGTTGTCTGTACTTAACAACTTATAATAGGCTCAAATGTTTGCACAGAACTGGTAATTCTTCACAGGAGTCCCGCGCTGAAATATTCTGATTTCGTGCGTTCTTTAATTGATGTTTGTTCAAGGCATTGAGTCATTGCAGTACAGTATTCACAGCAGTCGCTCGTTCTCTCATTTGACTAAAGTGAGAATTACTGGTGGCATAATGAGACTGACGCCTAAAAGCCAATGACAATAATTCCAATTGTCAAATCATAGTTGTTTATTGCCTCTACTGTAGTTACTGGCTCATGTACTACAAGAAGTCTCTGGGAGGGTTCAGCTGATAGCAATCAAAGGTTGATCGGCTCGTTAACCAGCTGTCTGCTTGAGACGAGAGAGTGTAATGCCTCTGCTGCAGCAACCAGTGGTCCTGGCAAACGCGTAATCTAAGTCAGCCGGGGACGACGCACTGCCGCCGACGATAATTAAGACATACTAAGATAACTTCTACGATCATTGATCTCTCAAACTCATTGGAGTTGTATCATAAATTAGCATTTCCTCATCCAGCAATGAACCTTTTAAAGAACATCATGCAGCTGACACCCAATAACCAGGAACAAAAATTTTAACTGTTAAATCACAGTTTTGAAATTTTCAACAACTCAGGGAGCGTCCATAAACTACGTGACTCGGTCTACAGAGACTGGGGGGGAGGGGGGAGGAATTAGTTGGAAAGCTACGCTGGGCTACGTAGCTTCATTCATATTATTTGTCACAGTTATGTGGTACAGAACTGGTACAGAACACAGGTCATCATGTAAGTACTTATTTCCGTCATTTAATTATCTCTGTATGCAATTTAAGATAGTCTAATAAGAAAAAACAGTACAAAATGTCTTCTGGAATCTATAGGGAAAAAAGCTACGTGTTACACGGGAAAGGGGGACGGGGTAGAGACAATAGCCACGTCGGGCTACGTGGAGGGTAAGGGGGGGGGGGGGTTCACAGGAGGCCAAAATAAGCTACGTGGTTTATGGACACTCCCAAAGTAAATACTGCTGTGGCTAAAGACATTCCACAGAGATTTTAAGCATTTCCTCTTCATGCTATTATCAATCGCTGGTTTGGTGATGAGCACCCTCTGCCACCCACAATTTTGTGAATTGCAGAGTATATATGTAGATGTAGATGTTTGTTAGGCAATGATAAAGATGAGAACAGCTGGATGAAACGCCAGTCTCCAGTAGACACAGCAGGATATTTACCCTTGAACAGGACCCTAGAACATGGCATAAACGTTAGAAGGCCGTGGGAGAATGACTGACGCATTGTGATATCTCGTGAACAATTGGGCACATTTTCTTGATAGTTGAGTACTCTTTAATGAAGTAACATACCGTTTCTTCCACTCTGCACATTGTTTCTGTTTCTACTAATAACACTGTAAATGCTTGCAGGCGCTCGACATTTTTCTGTCATCTGCAAATTTATTATTAAAAAATGACAAGTATATATCTGTATATCACATGACCATGATAAACAGCGTCTTAGGCAACGTCCGCATAATGATAGTTAAGTAAACAACAATATCCATTTCTCCCATTGGAAACGAAGTTATCGCTATCACTAACCTCCATTCAGTTTCTTTATTGTAGATGACGTTCTCAATTAATATTCCAGATAACAGCAAAGTTATTAAAAATACTGTTAAATTATCAATTTATAGGCTATAGCCCCGAAGAAGTCATACTCTAATCAAATTTAAAAGCTGAATACCTTTTGAAGAAATTAAAATTATCTAATCAAACGATACAACAGAAATATTTTTAATCAGTGTAATCCACTAATTTGTTTCGTTTAACTTTATACTACTGAATTTATATCTCTCCAATTTTTGCAGAATATTTCGTGTACCTTGATACGTGATACGGTTATCACATGCCGAAGGTCATCTATAGTTGCAGCTGGCAGTTATCGCTGCTTATTAGTTGTTTTCTGTTTGACCTTCGACAGCAACGAAGTAATAAAAACAATCTGTATGCTGGATAGCAGATCATGCAGGATCCTTCCAAGTGACCCCACATTCTGTCCCCCCACATCTTTAACCCAACTTGAGAGATAAAGGAGATCCGCAATTTTGTACGGAATGCGAGCAACAGAAGCAGTCTTGCCAAGTTCACCTGAAGAAAGTAAACGTTTCCAGAGGTAAAAGGCGATCAATGGCCCGTCCATGTCTTAACCGACATTCAAAGTGGAGATCTTCCGATTTCGAGTAAAGTCTTCAGACAAATACTCCTAAACTAACTGATATCGGTGATTATCAAGTAAATTCTTGTCATCATAACTAAACGATGACAGAGTATGAAGTTGACGCACTTTCTGCCCCTTTTATTGCGTTAACGCACAAGGTCATTATGACCACACGGAATTATTATTATTTAGAAGCCTATATTTGTAGCCATAAGTATGACGTGTTACGAGTATCTTATTCACAGTTTTAACTTCTGTCGGCATCCGAAATGACTGGGTGTGGTTTTTTTTTTTTCTTCCAGGACACTTGCTTGCGCCTCTACTTAACCGATAAAAAAATTTCTCAAATTAGTCTTCTTCACCGTCTGGTAGTCGCGTCGACAGAGAGTATCGAAGGTAGTAATAGGTCGAATTATGGAAGCGACATCGAACAATCACGAGGAGAATCCATCAAGCAGCTGATTGATAATGTCGTTGACTGCTCTGCAACGTCGCACTGACTAGAAGTTGCAGGATAAAAGCATATGGCCCGCACAGCGAATGAATCTAGATGTCACGGCCACAACAACAGCCTCCTGCAGGTGGAGGTCGAGTTTGTTGTCACCCATGCGGGCCTCAATCGACTCCGCTAGTGGCACTGCAGGAAACGCCTGATGCAGGTTCTTCTTCAACGGCGTTTTGCCTATAAATTAAAAAACAACAAATCCACCATCTGACGATCTTAAATATTTTCCAGATAAGATAAGATACTTTACAAAATCCACACTAACTCAGATTCTTCTTCTTTTTCTCCTCCACTACCTTTTCCCAACAATGGGGTCGGCTGCCTTGATAAGTTTCCTCCACCTTTCCCTGTCTAAAGCGTCCTCTTCTTTCAGTCCTAACTTCACGAGGTCCTTGTTAACTAGACCATTCAACCTTATCCTTTGTCTCTTCCCACAGGAATCCTCCATGTTTTCTTGATTGGCTCTTCCTCACCTCTTCTCATATCATGACCGTACCTCCTTAATCTTACCTCTCTGATGACTTCGCTAATACTAGACGCTCCAGTTATTTTTCTAATATTTTTAGCTGCAGTAGTGGTTTCTGCAGTACCCTTCGCTCATTTGTCACGTCTACACCGGAATCGGGACGCGCATCGCCTATAGGAGATGCCGTAGCATTTCTCTGGCACTCATTTTTCATCATTGCCATGGTCACACTTGGAGGTTTGGTTTTACGGCCGTATGCTCTTGCTATCGCCAAGAAATTTATACTTACTGCCAGGTAATTATAAGGCCGTCCCTAACATGAGGATTATCCGCTACTGTGGAGACCAGACACTACGAATTTGCTTCTTTCGCCACCTACGCCGTATCGAAGTCCACCTTCTCCGCAGCAGACCCTGAGCTGGGTCCCTTTACCGCGTCAGTGTGCTCTGGGATTCCACACCCTGAAGTAGAGCTGCCTCTATCAATTACCAGCACGCTCAACTCACATTATTAACATTTTTATATTTTTGTAAGTTCCTTGACAAGTAAAACTGTTCTTTTCATTTAATAATCCTCCGTACGGTTATATTTAACACGTGCATTTCAAATAATAGTAATAATAAGTATTCCTGCTTGCCGTTATAGCTTATGTGTCATTAATAACAGAAATGGCAATTCTAATTATGTCACTCTATCACGGAATAGTGGCAAGGATTTGAAACTTTCACGGATACACTTCGCGACCCAAAATCAAACCGAACATTAAAAAGTTAAGTAACTGGTCATAATTTTTATCGCTGGACTGACAGGGTGGCACTTAAGCACATTTAGATGTAGGAAGATTGCAAACGACTGGTGAATACTTAAAGAACATTTTGTTTCTTGCTTATACGGATTTTATCGAAGGAAAAATGTTTCTGATCTACAACTGAAAAAAATTAAACAGTTTTCTCCACTTTTGCATGTGTTCACAAACCTTTCTCATGACGGTAAATTCCCTTCACATAATTAAGTTGGTCCTGCAATGCTGACATGCCATTTGCAATTATGTCTTTGAACCTAGTAGTGACCATCTTGGATTAAACAAGCTGTCTTTGAAACTGAAGTCCTCGCCGATTTTAAATGCCCACCATGACGCTTACTACTAGAAGATAATTATACAGCCTTTGACGGGGTACAAGCACTACAATTACAAGCAATCTAAGAGAGGCAATTCTAAACTTATGGCTATAGTAGATGTCCTGTTCAACAAGAACAAAGAATATGTTCACGCAGTATGTAGGTTCTGAAAACATTTTCGCATTGGTAAATGGGAGAAGTGTACAATATTTAAAAAAAAGTTCTTTAATACCGATAAAGAAAAATCATTTGTTATCTGAATAAAAACAAATGTTATGGCGAAACAAAAAAAAAAAATCATTCATCAGAAATAAATACTTGCTTCACTGAAGATGACGCAAAGCTTTAATCTATGCCACCTATAAGGAGTGGAAGCAATGTAGGATGCAAACTTAAAAAACGAGTATACAATTAGGAGTCAAGGGGGAAAAGGACCCCTAAGGCATGATACGTTATTTAAATCGGTTTTTTTTTTCAGCTAAAAATGAAAACCACTGACAAACGAACTCCAATTAAATATGGTAAGTGCTCTGCCCTAACGCAGATGTTGACATTACATGTCATTTCTACATCTTTTGTCATTAATATTATCAATCATTTCTTCGAAGTCCGCTCTTTCTTTTTGCATCCTTCTAAAACATCCATAATAATGTTTTAATCTTGTATAGAATGTCATAAGTAGTTTTTGTTTCTATTTCTAATAGTGATCAAAATAATTTGCCTTTCATCAACTCCCACAGGACTCTATTCATTCCTTATGTGTGGTTTTTTTTTTTTTTTTTTATCCTCCGCCTCGACCACTCCACCACATATCAAGAACTTAATATAATTTTTTCAGATTTCCGCAAACTTCAAATCCATGCACCCTACAACGCTACCACCCAAACGACTCTATTAATTATACTTTCACCAAATAAAAACAAGTTTCGTAAACAGTAGCAGAACGGACACTAACAGAAGTATTAAAATTGAGATAAATGTAACAGATGTGGCAAGAAAATTCTATCGTTTGTTGATTAAAAATAACCAATATCTAAAGCACGTTAGAGATAGCGAAAAGGCACTTCTTCAAAAATAGGATATTTGTACTGCGAAACACTGACTTGGGTTGCAAAGGGAACTTACTAAAGCTGTATGTACGGAGCACAGTATTTATGAAAGACAATCTTGAACTTTGCGAATATCATAAGGATAACAAACAAGTAAAACATTTCTAACGTAGTATTACTGAAATATATTGAAACTACATTGTACCAAAGAGTATTAAATATACACGTTCCGGAAATAATGTTTAAAATAAGTATAGTTTATAAAATAATCTCACAAAGGCAGATACGAGCGTAGACATATGGGGTTGATTACTTTTTTTAAATAGTATACTGTTATGGCAAAAACTGTAGATCCGAGTAGGTTAAACCTCAAATCATCAGTTGCAATGGATTTATGGAGATAAAGTGATTAATACAGGATATGAACAGATAAGCTGCATTAAGCCAGTTGACAGACTGATGAAAATGAGCTCCTGTAATCACGCAGCAAAGAAATTACCTTGTAGTAAAGCTAGTTTTCAATCCAAAGAAGATTGTTCCAACATTGGTTATTGGAGACAACCAATTACAAGTGCGGTCACAAGCTGCAGAGTATACCCGTTAGATCAATTACTAAGTCTATTGGAATACGTGGAGTTAGGAACGCTCACAAAGGAATGAGAAAATCCTGGAAGAGAGTGGCCTACGCAAGTAGGAAGAACATTGTGGAGAATTGTCGAATGCATGAGAGAGTGTAGGATCAGAATCTGAGTGATGGATCGGCGATGGAGACTGCGACAATGAGAGAGGTAAATATTTGGAAGTCACGTTTCAAGGCAACATGAAAAGGAAAAATCAGAGTAATTTAATGACACAGGACTTTGACGGAACAATTCATTCCTGTTTGGAACGAAAGCACGAGAAAACAGATTTTTTTTTAAGCCGTGAAGGCTGACAGTGAAAAGGTATGCATTTCCATTCTCGAACAAGACATTTTTATGAATGTAGTGTAAAGAGAATAACATAGTAGAACTTAAATGAGAGTATACTAAGTGAACCTGAAGAATTTTGGGGGAAGCTAAACATGTTTTAAGGCGGAGGGCGGGAAGTGGCGTGTGTGAAAACAGAAGTTTCAGCATTGGCTGTCCACTTCATGATTACTGGCTAAAGCAATCTCATTACAAAACTCTAGTCTGGTTAACGTTAGAACACAATAGCAATATGTGGGATTGGGTCAAGGATGTTTAAATGGAGACAGCGATCAAGAGAAAAGCAGGATGCTTTGTAACCGCGCAGTAACAGTCCACATAAAAGTACTGAAGTAGGGAAAAAAGAAGCATGGAAGAGGCACCTTTGTACTTAATAACGACTGCACTAACAGGAACAAATCCAGTCAATTTTATATTCAATAACAACAATAAAAAGCACCGAGCGTGGTGGTGTAACGGTTAGCGATCTGGCCTCGCATTCGGGAGGACGGCGGTTCGAATCCCCTTCCGGGCATCCAGATTTGGGTTTTCAATGATTTCCCAACTCACTCCAGGCAAATGTCGGGATGCTTCCTTCAAAAGGCCACGGCCGAATTCCTTCCCAGTCCTTCCCCCCCCCCCCCCCAATACTTTCCCGTCTCTAAAGACCTCGCTGTAAAGAGACGTTAAGCAGTTAAAAAAAATGAAGAAAAGACAAGGATGAGTTCTAAAAATACCGTGTTGAAGACAGTATAAAGGGAAAGTCTCAAAGATTTATATGAATGAAGTAAAGTAACAGAGATAGTGAGGAGTTATATCGTTAAAAGACTGCACGGATCCGTCATCAATGCATATTTAGCTGTCCCATCCATGCAGTCGATTCATAATATAAATCTCATATTTAGCTAGTTGGTGAGCGGAAACGCTCTGGCCTCGTATTAGGGAGCACGTAGGTTCGAATCTCCGACGGACCATACATATTTCGGTTTTACATGGTCACTTCCGGCTAATGCCGAGGGGTGTCCATATTATGGAAATCAGATAAACAAGTAGAATAGGGTTACAAGTAGGTCAACTGGAGTCTCTGCGGAGAATATCGTAGAACACATTCAGTGACTTGCAGTGGCGGATCCAGGAATTTGGTTTGGGGGGAAGGGGGCTTGAGCGGATTTTGATTTTGGGGGGAGGCTGGAGCGGATTTCCTTTGGGAGGAGGCTTGAGTAGGGCGGGGGTAAGCTTTATAATAAAGAAGCCGGAACTGTATGATGAAAATATTGACGATGATTTATATTGGTATGTTAAAGGGGACGACGGAAATTTTTCAATATTGTAGGAAATGGAGTCAGCGACTGGAATAAATTATCAGAACTGTTAAACAACTAAATTCTTTCACTCTTTGAGGTAAAATGAAAATCTTGGTATTGTAAAAGTAGGTGTGTAGGGAAATTGGCACCGCGGCCATAAGCTCCATCGCTATTCAAACAACAATAACTTTTATCACAAGAACAAAGCTGAGTTAAGCATTGGCAAGGAGAAGTTCAGTCGAAATTTAATCCGAGGCCGGAATATGAAGCGGGAATCTGTTTTATCATTGAGCCAGCATATAGCCCACGGTTTCTGAAAATCGAGCGTCCGACAATGTCTCTGAGGAAGTCGGCAATCCCCAAAGAGTACATACTACACAATCTGTTATATGTAAAAACTACTAGGCGAACGTGATAAGCTCACACAAGAAGGCTTAATGTTACTGTCGTCACATCTCTATTGTCTTCTGGGGGAAAGAATGCCAGAATTTTACTTTTGTAACAAAACCGGGTATTATTAACAATGTACTCCAAGATACAATTTTTAGTGGCAGTAGCAACTCAACACAGTCACAGATATTTCCAATTTTAAGCCTAGAAAGTGTCACGAATTTCAATTTTTAATTCTTGTTCATGTTTTGATAACGCTGTGAGACAATTATCAGCAACACTAGTAACGCTTAGCCATTTGGAGTTACGAAACCTTTTCTCAACACTAGCGGTATCGTCCTCTGGAGAAGATCAGGAGTTTTCCTCCTGATACTCAATGGAGTGCAAGATGATTGGGGCTCCGCAACCGATCAGGAAATTAGACTCCATACAAAAATACATTCCTTCATTATGCTTGGAACAGCTCATGGATAAGGAAAAACCTTAACAAGCTTTCCTGTATATATACTTCGGCAGGATTTGTTCATTTTCAAATCCAGTGTGACGAAGGATTTATTTAGTCAACCAAACTGGTGGATTTAATAAAAGAAATTCTTTGTCGACAACAGATGAAGAAGTGTAAGTCAGGATATTTCGTAGAAAGATCCAGCAAGTGATCTTGTTCTCCTTCCTGCACTTATCCCTCTATTGCAAGGTCGAGCTATTTCAAGACGCGACGTGTTTTGGAATTTTGTCCGGTTTGTTGGGGAGCCTGACGCCTCCCGGGGAAGAAAGTTGTGTTGCCAACTGTCTGCGAGCGAAAGGTGGAACTATTTTTTTGTAGGCACTAAATGTGATTTTTGTTTATGTAATTTGTGGTTTATGAGGAGGAGATTGGGGACCATCCATGCAATCGCTTTGTTGACTGTGGAAAACCGCCTAAAAACCGCGATCAAAATGCGGGGACCAGGACGCGATCCTGCTTCGCAATCAACTCCGTGATAAACTAATAAGCCCTCGGTCAAGATGGATGGAACAGAACACATTTCCTGCAACATACAAGATCTTGTTTACTTTCTACGTGTGACAAGTTTCAGCTGCTCTGGCACACCTTCATTCGTGGAAAAACGAACATACGAAAAGTAGGCAATAGACCTTGTCTGTTTGTTGTGACCACAGAATGATTTAACAATGTAAATATCTTTAGATTAAAGTTTCTAGAAAACGATTTCTGTTAAGTTCAGAAACGTGGAAACTTTTTTCGGTTAATTGTGTTGATATCGCGACGAAGGCTAGCGGTACTGAGTTGGGAAAACATCTGCGTTTCCTCTTCAGGAATCGCCGAACGTTTTTAGTTGACGGCGGGTGGAGTGTTGTAAACTCGGCTGATGTGCGCCGGAAGAGGTGAGATATGTCCAGTTCCCCGACTTCCGGGCGTGGCGAAGTGACACGAGATGCGCTTCCCGGTACAGACGCGCTAGCGCTCGGCCTTGGAGGCAGAATACGCAGATGGAGACGGGGAAATTTCCACGGCGCATTGGGCAGGGCACAGCGGCTGTGGGCGTGCGATCCGACTGGGCGCTGGCCGGTTGCCTGGGAGACGCCTCACTGTCTTCAGGTATCAGAGCAACTCACTGCGTGACAGTACCGTCTGGCGCTCTCCAACTGTTTATCACACAGTATACATTTATGTTAGTTTCGCAGTGTGGAAAGAATCGCATTGTTTTGTGTTATTGGGAAATGGATCCAATCTCCAACTTTATCAATATTAGTATAGTACCACCACAAGCTGTGCCCACGACTTCATCCACGTTTAATATAACATTTGTGCTATTATTTAAATGAAATGATATTAAAAAATGTTGCATAGCTAGGAAAAAGCAGAGGAGCAGCTTAGTTCCATCCCGTTCCCTGGATATCCTTCTTTGCTTTAGGTTGGATGTGGTTGTTTTAAAGCTTTTGTGGACTTCATTTGTTTCTACCATCGCTTGTAACTACCGCTATTTGGAGAGTTTTTTATGGTACCCACAGACACATTCAGTACTGTTCAAAAGGCTTCCATGTAAGATATGCAGGGTGATTCAGGACGAATTGTAAATATTGAAGGAGATGGTAGTATGAACAATATTGAGTAAAAAAGTCCATATAAACATGTGCCCGATTTCCATTTGTTTTGGAGATATCCCATTAGATTTTTTGTGTGGGGATGGATGAAAAACGAAGTGTATAAAGACGAATTACTCGATAGCATCGTAAACATTGCTACCCTCATAAATGTACACCAAGCCGTCCGTACTCGGAAGAGCTCAAGTACTGTTGCGAAGAGAGCTACAAAGTGTATTAAAGTCGATGGTGGGATTTTCGAACACTTAATCTAAACTTTTGTAAAATATGCGTGTTTTTGCATGATCGAAGTACATCAGTAAGTTATTGGTGTGTTCTTGATCAATTTCTGAGGCTTGTTATATGAATGCCATTCCACCACCTGTATCTCCAAAACGAATGGAAATCTGACACATATTTATATTAACGTTTTTACTCAATTGTTCATTCCTCCTGAATCATCCTGTATTTGTAATGATGCTGTTGGCGTGTGTACAAACAAATTGCTGTATTTATATGTAATAAACTTTCATTTAAAGTCCCTTAATGAATCACAGTCAGTCTATTATAGTTTCTACGATTTAAAACACAGCGTAACCGGGTACAAAAGACCAATGTTGCGATCTGTTGGTAACTGGGTATACATGAGAGTAAGATAAATGTACATACCTGAGTAAAATCAGCTGCTATATTTTACTATGATTACCATGGGAATTTATTAGAATAGACATAAGCTATCGTTTCACTTAAACACATACTGTTTCAAGTTACTTGTGTTTTTCGACGTTTACAACTATCTAGCTTATTTGTACAATAACGCAAGTCATAAGCTACGACTATGTTTTAGTTTTGTTGAAATTCGATCATTAATTTTTGTTTGATGCGTGCACAGCCAGAAAAAAATATTCCAAAATTTACGATTATAGTCCCTGTGTGATCCAGAACTAAGCTATTAATTTCAACAAAAACCATCCTATATAAAAACCAATGCAATAAATTAGCAATTCTCAACTCTTTTCAACCGGAGGACCAGTAAAATTGTCAAAAATAGATCTACTGACGATTAACTTCTAAGGGCCTACTGCTTTACTTATAAGCTGACAATTGTTATCGCCATGTACTATGGTCCTATAACGAGGCCTAACCCTCCAAGGAGCGTTAGTCTGTTTGATATCGACTGCAATCTTAAGCACGGGATAAACTATTATTGTAAAAATGTAGTCATATCTTCTATCTTGGAAACGTCCGTTTTTTGGTGGACACTGAAATATTTATGTCTTTTAGAAAGCTTGGATTATAGCTTATGCTCACGTGGAGCCTTATACAGTAGGAGTATCCATTTCATACGAAAAACTTTTACATTTTTTTATGTTATCTTCAATGCAGCTAGAGATAAATTCTTAATATTCTATCTGCGGACAACTGTGGTTCGCGGAGCACAGAATGATATATATATTTTTTTTTTAACTGCTTAACGTCTCCTATAACAACTAGGTCTTTAGAGACGGGAAAGGATGGGGGGCAAGGAATGGGAAGGAATTCGGCCATGGCCTTTTGAAGGAAGCATCCCGGCATTCACCTGGAGTGATTTGGGGAAACCATGGAAAACCCAAATCTGGACGCCTGGACGGGGATTCGAACCGCGCACAGAATGAGAAATTCTGACATATATCAAGCGGTGGTTCGGTGAAAACCGTTCAATAGTTTTTGCGTGATGGATGCAGACACAGAAAAATTCCAAAATTTACAATTTTGGTCCCTGTGTGATCGGGAAATGTGTTACTAATTAGGATAAAAATATCCTATGCATTATCCGATGACATAATTCATCACAATGTGCAGCTCTGTTAAAATTCGTTCATTAGTTTTTGCATTATGTGAATGCAGAGAGCCAAATGTGGTCTCTTCAGGAACTACGCTACTTATCCGAATAAAACGTATCCTGTATGTTAACCAATGGAAATCTATCATTATGAACAATTGTTATGAAATAAGTTAGTTGGATTTTTACTGATGTACACATAGGACAGACAGACATGTCAAATTTTACGGTTTCGATTAGTGTACTATTCCAGCCCCCGAATCACCGACAGATAAAACGTTTCCCACTTCTTTATGGCTGATACAAAATGATAATGCATGATTTAATCACTCCACATACAACTCAAGTATGGACGCCAGTTCCCTTACGTCCAGCTGTACCACCTCATTACCCTGTGCAATAGCAATGCCCACTGTTTTGTACCTACCGGTTTATCTACAAATGATAGGCCAAGATATTTGGATTTTATGTATTCAATAAGCAATTCCAGTCCCACCATATAACCATACAAATCCCTCATTTTTGTCTGTGTAGCTGATAAGCTGCCTTTTTTTGGCTACAAGATAACACCAGTCGGAACTTTGTTCCTAATTGCTTCAATAGATTTGACTGTCAGCGAACCTACACGAACTACTTGTACAGTTTTTAATTTCGTATCTGCCTTTAAGATGAGTACACACTTTTCGGACACTTCTTCATTGAGGGCACATTTAAAAATATCCGCCAGTGTGGCCGTGCATGTTAAAGCACTGCCATAATCGCTATTGGGAGGTGTAGATGCGGGCGCACTCTCCAAGTTCCAAACCGGTGTAGTCATGATAAGTTTTTAAGTGGTTTTCATTAGTTACCTGGGTGAATGATGCGACCGTCCCAAATTTTCTGCTCAGCAAAACACACATTTCACAAGCAAATCAACATATAACACACAGAATAGTTCAGTGCCAGATGGTAACACTTAAGCTATACACCCGCCCAGTAGGTTATTCGTATGATTTCCAGATGAACACCAATTCATCAATGAAGCACACGGGGTTATTGAGCTTCACAATCATAAAATAAAGCGTCTCAGGTGAGTTCATGTATTGAAGAGGTTATCAACGAATTGCTGATTTATTTTAAACTTCATGCGTTAATATGCTGCGCTACAGTCTTCTTTAGCTTCTCCGAATTCACGAAGTTTCGACCAAGGCCTTCCACACTCTTCAGTGGTGTAAGACTTCCAGAGTGTCTGCCGGAAATAATGCGTTGATCCAGTGCTCAACTCTTCACAACATCAAGGCAATAGCGGTTACGCGATGACCAATAATACATCACGACATCCCAATGATGGTAATACCTGAAATAATAATATTTTGAAACTACTTGAAATTTATTTGTAATTTCATTTATTTTACCAGTTTGCTTCAACATGCTATTGTACCTGATTGTTCGCGGAGCCATCAATGGTGGGATAAGCATTACAGAAAAGTCGAAACTGGGAGGTGACTCAACTGGCGTAAATACTGTGAACTAACGTAGGTTGGTAGACATGTACAACAAGTGGAAATCAAAGATCGAACGCGAGGCATAGGTGTATGGTCTGGTATAAAACGTGGTTCTGACTGGAAGCTCGCAGCCTATGGAGAAAATAGATGATGCGATTACCAAATCCTTTCTACCTTCTCGGCTAGGTACTGGTGAAAATTTCAAACACTTCGAACCATCTAACCAATGTCACGCGCCGGACACCTTCAAGGTGCAAAACCGCAAGAGTCTACAGTGTGGGCTTCCATATCACTTACAACCGCCATTTTGGGGTTTCAGTAACACGAACAGCCATTTCATTTCATCTGTCCCTGGTTGTACATAGTGAAAAGAAAGAGCGATGGTGTTTTAAGGGACTCAGCCATAGATATCGTCTGGCGATAATTGCAAATAACATTTAAAAGTCTTTCCCTGTTTATGAAACGACCGATGTTTTTTTGACAAAACCCACGCACTGAGTCTACAGACCTACCGACGTTACAATTTTTTCCCCCCACCACTATTGCTTCTCAAAGAAGTTTCGTTATCTCGAGGTAACATTCCTTGTTAACTGCTCTTCCTTGTTGAATAAATTAACAGCGAATGATAGCTTAAGAATCGAATTCCTTCTAATCTATTCGAACTGTTCACTTATGGATGAGAGAAAACCGCCAGACACAACCAACATGAGCTCAAACAAGGAAAAGAAAGAAACAGACAAAAAACTTACTGCCTGACCGAGGGGCATACTAAGGAAAGAGAGCAAGAGTTTCCAGCTATCTGAGAGACTGATACGATGCAGATGCGTCAAAGATTACAAAACCCTCACGCCCGTCTCGGCAAAGAACCAGGTTGATGTATCTGGCAAAGACGCTAGCCTCTTCATTCCGAAGCCTAAACTAAACTTATTTCCCGTTAAGCCTCGTTCCCACAGCGAGAGGCGTGCTAGTGATGATTCGATACAAGTACATACGAGTAAGTACTCGATACTTTGTTTCGATACCGAATACTTTTCGTATTCGAATTACTTCATTCGATACTTACTCGGTATCGGAAGAAAAGTACTTGTATCGAAACGCATCCGGTGTTAAATTCTAAACGCATCAACCCTTCTACGTCACTCAACCGGCCTACCAAATTAATTTCCCTTTTATGTCAAGGTGGTAGCATTTAAAATTAAATTAAAAAAATCAGTCTTAGAATAGGCAACCGCCACAGAAAATCTAATCTCAAAGAGTTTGTTTTAGGTCCCTATTTCATTTTAATAAAGTCGTACTTCGCTATGTCTGGCCTATGGTCGCTCCCGCGCAGCCCCACACAAAAACTAAAAGATATGGTTCAGAGCAACTAAGTAGCCCATGTGAATCGAAAGAAGAAGCTCCATTTTGGCCTCTTTGAACCTCCCCCCCTCCTCCCTACGTGGCTTTTGTCTCTATCCTCCCCCTCCCCATGTAGCACGTAGCTTTTTTCCCTATTGATTCCAGAAGACATTTTTTTCTGTTTTCTCTTGTCAGACTATTACATTTATAGAGACTAGACGACCAGTGCAAAAATTTCGCGAATAAAATGCGATGAATAGTGAGGTTGAATGCTTGTAATATAATGAATAGTAGAACCGTACTTTTGTAGCAAATATTTCATTTAGTGTAATAGGTACGCAGCCAAATTCTCACAACATATTACGAAACAGTTAGGAAAATTTAAAACACACTGTATTTATGACAAACTGTCACTGACCTTAGTAGAATAAAACCAACCTTAACAAAATGCACACAACATATTAACATCTCTGAAAGATTTGTTGCTGTGCGAATAAAATGTTTACATTGGAATTATATAGCAAAACGACAGTGTTTCCGTAACAAAAAAAATATATCAGAAAAGTTACTTATTGAATAAAAAAAAGTTTATTGACATCTCTGTGATATCCGCTGCTGAAATCAGGGGACTTGGCTCTGAACAGTCTCATACGCGCTACCACTTTAATCACCAAATTCCGGAAAAAAATTTCTTAATTTATGATTTTACCTAGCTGGAGACCTTAATTTTACAACGATATGTCATTTATCGATTTCTGATAGGTATCGAAGAAGATAAATGGCTTGTATTAAAAAATTAAAAAAACACGTTCTACAACTAATATTGATAATTTTGCCCTTTAAGGGTTGAATTCCAAAAAATTCCTTTTAGAAAATATCAACCAAGGTAAAAAAAAAAGTTTTGAGTAATGATGATATTTTTACCCCTTAAGGGTGTAATTTGGAGAAAGTTTTTTCTTAAAATATGATGTGACCATAGCGGCTAATTTAATATTTAAATCGATACGTCATTTATTGATTTCGATTAGGTATCAAGGGAAATAAACAGCTCATGACAGAAAAATGCATTGTAAAAATATTAATACTTTTGCCCTCTAAGGTTAGAATTTTTAAAGATTTCTAATTAAAATGTGGTAACGGTACCGAAGACACTACGAAGACCTGAAGCTTTTAAATGATACCTCGATTATCAATTTTGTTTAATTGTCAACGGAGATAAATGACTAAAGACACAAAAAACGCATTTTAGAAATACTGATATTTATACCCTTTAAGGGACGAATAACGAAAAATTCTTTCTAAAATATAATGTGACCTTGGCGGAGACCTTAATCTTTAATATGATACCTCATTTATCTATATCAGTTATATATCAAGGGAGATAAATGGCTCGTGACACAAAAATGCATTATAGAAAAATTTATACTTTTTCCCTTAAATGGTTCAATTACAAAAACATTCTTTCTTAAAATATCATGTCACAAAGCTGAGATATTATTCCTCATAATCCTACCTGATTTATCGATTTTGGTTAGATACCCAGGGAGGTAAATGGCTCGATATACAAAAAAAGCATTTTAGAAAAATCGAAATTTTTACCCTTTAAGGTTCGAACTACGAAAAAATCGTTTCTTAAAATATAATGTTACCACGGCGGAGACCTTAATCTTTAATATGATACCTCATTTATGTATATCGGTTAGAAATTAAGGGAGATAAATAGCTCGTGACACAAAAATGCGTTGTAGAACCATTCATATTTTTTCCCTTTAAGGGTTGAATTCCAAAAACGTCATTCCTACAATATGATGTCACCGAAGCTGAGACATTATTCCTCATTATCTCACTTGATTTATCGATTGTGGATAGATATCCAGGGAGATAAATGGCTCGATATACAAAAAACGAATTTTAAACAAATTGACATTTTTGCCCTTTAAGGGTCGAATTACGAAAAATTCCATTCTTAAAATATAATGTTACCACGGCGGAAACCTTATTCTTTAATATGATACCTTATTTATCTATATCTGTTTGATATTAAGTGAGATAAATCGCTCGTGACACAAAAATACGTTATTGAAAATTTTATACTTTTTCCGTTTAAGGGTTGAATTCCAAAAACGTTCTTTCTTAAAATATTATGTCACATAGCTGAGACACTACTCCTCATAATCCTACTTCATTTATCGATTTTGGTTAGATATCCAGGGAGATAAATGGCTCGAGATAAAAAAAAAACTAATTTTAGAAAAATTGACATTTTTGCCCTTTAAGGGCCCAAATACGAAAAATTCCTTTCTTAAAATATAATGTTACCACGGCGGAGATCGCATTCTTTGATATGATACCTCATTTATCTATACCGGTTACATATTAAGGGAGATAAATCGCTCGTGACACAAAAATGAGTTATTGAAAAATTTATACTTTTTCCCTTTAAGGGTTGATTTCCAAAAACATTCTTTCTTAAAATGTTATGTCACAAAGCTGAGACATTACTCCTAATAATCCTACTTGGTTTATCGATTTTGGTTAGATACCCAGGGAGATAAATGGCTCGAGATACAAAAAACGCATTTTAGAAAAATCGACATTTTTGCCCTTTAAGGGTCGAAAACCGAAAAATTCTTTTCTTGAAATATAATGTTACCATGGCGGAGACCTCAATCTTTAATATGATATCTCATTTATCTATATCGGTTAGATATTAAAGGAGATAAATCGCTCGTGACACAATTACGAATTGCAAAAATATTGATACTTTTGCCCTTTAAGGGTCGAATTCCGAAAAATATCTGTCCTAATATATGACGTCACTAAAGAGGAGATCTTAATCTTTAAAATGATACTTCATTAAACGATTTCAGATCGGTATCCAGTGAGATAAATGACTCGTAACACAGAAAACAGCTTTTTAGAAATATTGATATTTTTGCCCTTTAAGGGTCGAATTCCGAAAACTTCATTTCTTAAAATATGATTTGACCAAAGTGGAGACCGTAAGCTTTAAAATGACACCTCATTCATTGATTTTGTTTAAGTATGAACGAAGATACAGGCTTGTGACAAAAAAATACCTTATAGAAATAATATATACTAGACGACCCGTGCGAAAATTTCGCGAATAAAATGCGATGAATAGTGAGGTTGAATATAATGTCACCAAGTTCAGTCATTACTCTTCATGCTCCTACTTCATTTATCGATTTTGGTTAGAAATCCAGGGAGATAAATGGCTCGAAACACAAAAATCGTATTTTAGAAATATTGACATTTTTGCGCTTTACGGGTCGAATTAAGAAAAATTCCTTTCTTAGAATATAATGTTACCACGGCGGAAACCTTATTCTTTAATACGATATGTCATTTATCTATATCGATTAGATATCAAGGGAAATATAAGCCTCGTGACACAAAAATACGTTGTAGAACAATTTATACTTTTTCCCTTTAATAGTTGAATTCCAAACACTTCTTTCTTAAAATATGATGTCAGCAAAGCTGAGACATTATTCCTCACAATCGTACTTGATTTATCGATTTTGGATAGATATCAAGTGGCTCGCTACACAAAAAACGCATTTTAGGAAAATTCACATTTTTGCCTTTTATGGGTCGAATTACGAAAAATTCCTTTCTTAAAATATAATGTTACCACGGCGGAGACCTTATTCTTTAATATGATACCTCATTTATCTATATCGGTTAGATATCAAGGGAGATAAATCACTCGTGACACAAAAATCGGTTATAGAAAAATTTATACTTTTTTCCTTTAACGGTTGAATTCCAAAAACATTCTTTCTTAAAATATGATTTCACAAAGCTGATACATTACTCCTTATATTCCTACTTCATTTATCGATTTTGGTTAGATATCCAGGGAGATAAATGGTTCGAGATACAAAAAAAGCATTTTAGAAAAATTGACTTTTTTGCCTTTTATGGGTCGAATTACGAAAAATTCCTTTCTTAAAATATAATGTTACCATGGCGGAGACCTTATTCTTTAATATGATAACTCATTTATCTATATCGGTTAGATATTAAGGGAGATAAATAGCTCGTGACACAAAAACGCATTGCAAAAATATTGATACTTTTGCCCTTTAAGGGTCGAATTCCGAAAACTTTTTGGCTTAATATATGACGTCACTAAAACGGAGATCTTAATCTTTAAAACGATACTTCATAAAACGGTTTCAGATAGGTATCCAGGGAGATAACTGACTCGTAACACAGAAAACAGCATTTTAGAAAAAATTACATTTTTGCCCTTTAAGGGTCGAATTCCGAAAACTATCTTGCTTAAAATACGATTTAACCAAAGTGGAGACCATAAGATTTAAAATGACACCTCATTCATTGATTTCGGTTAAGTATGAAGGAAGATATAGGCTTGTGACAAAAAAAATACCTTATAGAAATAATATATATGATGATTATATTATAATTAAACGACGGAAATAAATATTTACATGCTGTTGAGTGTTCTGGACCTCATTTTAACTTTGACAAATAACATGAATGAAAAGCTACGTGGCCTGGCTCGGAAACCCCCCACGTAACTCTCCGGCAAACCCCTCTCCCTTCCCCCTAGACCGAGGTATGTAGTTTATGGATGTTCCCTTGTCGTACACTGTAACGTGGCCTTGAGTAGCTCGATTCTTGTTATACGTTCTTCAGTGTTTTTGTTGTTCTTCGAATCTTATTTATTGGTCAATATAAATAATTTGCGATAAAAATGAATTAAGTTTAAGAATTGGACAGTGAAGGGGAAGTAGCACGTGTCGCAGCAGCTTAAGTAATGTTCAGTGGTAAGATTGTGAAGAGGAAAACAGTAAAAGCTATTGCCGAATTTCAACAATTGATCTGAATACCTATTGAGTAAAACTGGACTCTACAAGATACAAACATAAGTATCCCCATTCAAGAGTGACTAGCTGTTACATTACGATTTTTCGTCACTGGGAGCGCTATTCCAGTCTACAAAGCAAACCGTATCCAAATGCGCAGATGAAAGGTGTAAGGCCATAACACGAAACAAACACATTCTACGGGGGCAGGGTGAGAAGAAATGCACACAAGCTTGTTGTAGGGCGCCAACGAAATGCCCCTCAGTATCGCATTCGTTGGCACCATGTGGGAGCACCACTGCTCCCCCCCCCCCCTCTATAGGTGCAGGTTTGAAGTCGTTAAATTCATCCAGTGTATTTTGAGAAGTGGAAGTACGCACGCGCGTTCTAGTGCCATGCCAACGCGAGTTAAACAGCATGTTGCTATCGAATTTTTAACTGCTGAAAAAGTGACTCCAATTGAGATTCATCGTTTATGCTGACGACGCTGTTGATAGGTCTTCTGGAAGTCGATGGTCAGTAAAATTTCGTGATTGCGAGCCTGGAAAAGCGTTAATTGTTGATGAAAAACGCAGCGGACGTCCGATCACTGCGAAGGACGATAAACATTGCAAACTCGTCGACGATTTGATTCAAAATGACCGGATCACTCAAAAGCGTATCGCAAACCATATTGGAACGTGTGAGTTGAGACTTTCGAGGCGTATTGATTAACTGGAGTTCAGCCGGATAGCGTCATAAAAACACAACGTTTCGACAGCTGGCCCTGCTGTCTTCAGCACCTGAAGCTTTCCGCCTATGATGAAGATAGCAGAGTCAGCTGTCGAAACGTTGTGTTTTTATGATGCTATCCGGCTGAACAACCTTAAAGCTGATTCAAGGAATGTGTCGGTTTCATTGTTGAACAACTGCGATACCGTAAAATCTGTGCACGATGGGTACCATCTCACAGACGTGAACAAACAGCGTCGATTGGAATACTGCGAGCAACTTTTGCAGTGTTACCGTGACGATGGAGACTCAGTTTATTTTGAATACTGTTACGGGGGACGAGTCAGCCATCGATGAGGTGAAGCCAGCTATCAAATCCTGGATTAGAGAAAAGTCGGAAGAATTTTTCGGAGACGGAACAAAAAAACTTGTTACACCTTCGGAGAAATACGATTATGTTGAAAATAAATAAATGATTTTGAAGCTTAAGAATTGTAGTTTAATGTTATTTTTCCCGATCTTGCTATTTTTTTTTATTCGTGATCTACAAGCATGTGTACACTTTTTTTTTCAGCCTACCCTTATACTACATACTGTAGGAACAGGAGTACGAGGTTAGTCACCAGTAGATCCGCACGCGTCTGATATCTGAGGATTTTACCGAAATTTGAAAGCGAAGGGCAAGCCACCTCCATTTGTCTAGAGCAACAACGAATCTTTCCGCTTCCATGGCGATAGGCATGACAAACTTCAGACTTGACTCGCCATGTCACAACCCACAGTCGTGGGCACAAGGCTGTAGACCGCGAGGGAATGCGTGTAATGAACCCACGACACGATTCCATTTGGTGTGGAATTACGAAACTTGCACAAACTTTCCAAGTTGTTCAGATTTTGAAATAAGAAAATGCTGCACCAAGAAAAGTAGTTTTCAGGCAGATTCTATGTGAATGAATGTTTACGCTTGAATTCGGCCATGCCCTTTATTAAAGGAAGCATCCCGGCCGTATTATTTTCCATGAGATTTCGTGCACATTGATCGGAAAATCAATGATGTTTGTCATTCCGAGGATTGTAATTTTACGTAATTTTTTCTGCACAAGTTTGTGAGATTATAGTTGGCAATATTTTCCTAACACAAATTTATTAATGAAGTGATGATAGGTTGTATGAAGATTCAACTGCAATTACCAGAGTGGTGAAGTTATTGTTTGCGGTGTGAACACTAATGTTTCAATTGATTCATAAAATAATAGACATGAATCCGGAAAATTTGTTTAGCATTGGACACAACCTACTTCTTCCCGTTACAAGCCAATAAAGTACAAGACATGCCCTACAGAAAAAGCCTACGGCAAGCCATTAACTCTCAAATACGAGAATTAAAAAATCTACTAATTCATTTAGATATCATGTACATTTCATTATAAACTGAAGAGCCAAAGAAACTGGTATAGGCACGTGTATGCAAACACAGAGACATGTAAACACTTAGAGTACGGCGCTGCGGTCGGCAACGCCTATATAAGACAACAGGTGTCTGGCGCAGGCGTTAGATCGGTTACTGCTGCTACAATGGCGGGTTATCACGATTTAAGTGAGTTTGAACGTGGTGTTATAGTCGGCGTACGAGATATGGGAGACAGCATCTCCGTGGTAGCGATGAGGTGGCGATTTTCCCGTACGACCATTTCACGAGTGCATCGTGAATATCGAGAATCCCGTAAAATACCAAATCTCTGACATCGCTGCGTCCGGAAAAAGATCCTGCAAAAACGGGACCAACGACGACTGAAGAGAATCGTTCTACGTGACAGAAGTGCAACCCTTCCGCAAATTGCTGCGGATTTCAATGCTGGGCGATCAACAACTGTCAGCGTGCGAACCATTCAACGAAACATAACCGGTATGGGCTTTCGGAGCCTTAGGCCCACTCGCGTACCCTTGCTGAGTGCACGACACGAAGCTTTACGTCTCGCCTCGGCCCGTCAACACCGACATTGGACTGTTGATGATTGGAAACATGTTGCCTTGTCTGACGAGTCTCGTTTCCAATTGTATCAGGCGTATGGACGTGTACGGGTATGGAAACAACCTCATTCATGAATTCATGGACCCTGCATGTTATTGTCAGCAGGGACTGTTCAAGCTCGTGGAGGCCCTGTAATGGTGTGGAGCGTATGCAGTTGGAGTGACATGGGATCCCTGATACGTCTGGATATGATTCTGACAGGTGACACGTACGTACGAATTCTGGCTGATCACCTGCATCAATTCATGTCCAATGTGCATTCCGACGGACTCGGGAAATTCCAGCTGGACAACCCACACGTCCAGAATTGCTACAGAGTGGCTCCAGGAACAGTCTTCAGAGTTTAAACACCTCCGCTGGCCACCAACTCCCCAGACATGAACATTATTTAGCATATCTGGGATGCCTTGCAACGTGCCATTCAGAAGAGATCTCCACCCCCTTGTACTCTTACGGATTTATGGACATCCTTGGAGGATGCATGGTGTCAATTCCCTCTAGCACTACTTCAGACATTAGTCGAGTTCATGACACGTAGTATTGCGGCACTTCTGCGGGCTCGCGGGGGCCATACAGGATATTAGGCAGGTGTACAAGTTTCTTTGGCTCTTCAATGTATTATATCCTATCAATACTTACCTGTGTCACCAACAATGTCAGATGGATCCCCCGGCCAGATTACAGATGTGCTGTAAATGAATAAACCATAACGTTAATGTGTGAAATATTGCTTATATTTATTTGACTTCATCAATACAATAAGTATTACAGGTTTCAAAACTGCTACTTCAGTTCGCACATAAAACCAAGTTCAGCTACAAGGTGTAGCACCAGGAATTGTGAAGCCCTGGTTCCAAACCCAAAGCTGACAGAATTCTCAATGTCCCTTCACCTGGATTTCTCTTCTCGTGGCGCTTTCTTTGAACGTGTTATGTATTCCGTGTTCGAATTCCGGTTTCTACAAAAGTGTTTAACGCGCACATTAACTGACTCTCGCAAAGCTCTTCTGTTCACTGCAGAACGGTAAGCCGATCTGTGGTTCTGATTCATCGTTAAATTATAAGAACCGTTAACACAACAGGTGGCCACGACGGAGGGGAATTGCGCGGAAGATTGAAACTCCCTCACTTCAACGGCTGAAAATTCTTTAAGGGTTTACAAGCCAATAATGACATACGCTATTTATTTTATCCCAGGAATGGTCCAGGACTGGGAATCCACAGAATAACTGCTATCGCCCACTGTCGCCGTTTCCGTTTAACGATCTTTCTCGATCCCGTATGGCATCAGTTTTAGATAATATACCCTTCCAGTATGTTGCTGTCCTATTCTGGGTTTTGATACAGAAACTTTTCAACTTTGACGAAAGAATGCATTTAACTCTTGTGTAAAATGGAGCTGCCACCTATGCATGTCATCGGCGATAAGTTTTAGTCGCCATTCGAGCTCTCAATAGTGCATTTTTATTTAATGTCTGCTATATCATAAACTCTCAATTTTATTTTTCCCATGACATCTACCAGATACCAAAAGTTAAGTGCACAAATCATTCTGACTAATTCACTTTTTATTTCTGCGGCTTCATAACTTCATAACTTTCTCAAACTAGCAGCATCCACGAAGTCAGCATATACATAAAAATCTAACTTTTAAGAAAATATCGATTCCTATCTCACACAGAACTTTTTAATTGACCTTTATACTTCACATTTTCCCTTCTATTTTATCTTTACTCTTCCTATTAATTAATTTGGTATACTTTGATATTTGTCAGTAATTTATTTTCCGCACTCGTAGTTTTCAACTATTACAGCACTAGCTTTATTATGTGTGAGAGAAACTGCCAGTTCTAAATACTGCCAGGCTAAACAAATATATAAATAAATGTTATTCTCAAGTATACCGTTATTAAGTGGTTAAAAGTTCTGATCGTATTGCTCATCGCGTAATCATATGACTGAAAAACAAAACTACTATTACTAGTTACTGAATTTTGTTCATGAATTCCAAGGACACATTCAGCACACAGAATGTAATTATCGTACAGCCAGTTAATATATATATATTTTTTTTGGTTGCTGCAAATATATTACTATCCGTCATTTGAGGCAGTTTAGAGTACATGATAAAACTTTTTTTTTTTTTTTTTTTAGAATTTGAAGTGGGATAAAAACAAGAACATTTTCGAAAACAAAGATTTTGTTAATTAATTTTCGTCTATTTATTGACCAAGGTGTATCAGAAAATTTTATCTGTTTCTCTACAGTTGACAATAACTTCTATTCTTTATGGATGCTTAACTATGCCAACGTTAATGGCTATATATATTGACATGGCAAAAGTCATGGTAAAGAATTCCGATAGTGTATTGGGCCTCCTTTATGGAGATATTAATGTACTCGCGGTGGCATGGACTAGGCCAGTTTGTGGAAGTCCCATGAAAGCTCTGCAGCCTGGCTGTCTCCATAGCCACCCATATCAACGTGCTTGTAGTAGGTGCTGATCTTCTTTCACTAGATGCTCTATCCCTAATATGCTAAATACCTTCCACGCGGCTCGTGTCCCGCGATCTTGGTTTTCGAATCAAATACTGGACTTATCCAGAATGCCGCACGAACCAATCACGCACAATGTGGACCGGGTGGCATGACACTTTATAATTCTTAGTCTTTCCAAGGATAAGGAGCTACGTGGCGTCCGGAATTCTTTTTATTTCTTGGTTATGGCTTTACGCCTCATGTCGTCAACGTCATTAGAGGAGGGAAAAATATGTGGGCTAGAAACGGGAAGGAATTCGACCAAGACCTTTTGAAGGAACCATCCCGGCATTCACCTGGTATAATTTCGGGAAACCATGGAAAAAACGTTAAGATCTGGAAACGGTTACCATGAATAGAATGAGTATCCTGTCATAGCGTCTCCAATTCTTGCCTGCCAAACCGTAATTCCTGGCTGACAAGGGGTTTCCATAGGAGTTAAGCCACTCCCAAATCCAAAAATAGGCGCGTGCCGGCTTTAAATATAACTCATGTCTCACCTGAATGGTTCCTTCAAAAGGCTATGGGGGAATTCCTACCCGTTCCTTGCCCCCAGTCCTTTCCCGCCTCTAATGACTTCGACGAGGCGCAAAGCAAGGATAAAAGCATGACTCATCGAGCCAATCTACCAGTCAATCATCCAGTCATCTAGGCTCTACAGAATGTGTTGGCGAGCTCAGGTGAACCGGTGACACCACGTTTTTAGCAAAGTTCCCGAGTCGGTCTTCTGCTGCCACATCCCATCAACGACAAAACTCACTGCACGGCCCGGGCGGATACTTCTCAAGTGCATCCTTCATTGACCGCGACAGTCAATTCACGAAGAGTCGCTCGTCTTCTGGAATGGATGCATCTGCTATCTGGCGCAGGTTTCTATCATTCAGCGGTAATAGCCGGTCATTGCTCTGTCACTTTTGGTAGGTAATGCCATCTGTAAAATAGTCTCACAACCACTTTTGAAATGTTATGTCCCATGCGAACGCCTCCAACTACCATTCTGCTTTCAAACTCGGCTAATTCCTGCCGGGAAGGTATTATTACGTTCGTAAACGTTTTAAAGAACATCCACAAATCCAAATGACAGCAGATGAAAACATCTGCCTGTTTATATACTTGACACGAAGTGTGTGCCATCTCTAGAGCTGCTGTCCATGACTTCTGGCATATATTTTTTTTTTTTTTTTGCTGTCAATCTTTCAACTGGTGTGATGCAATCCTCTATCCCTTCCTATCTTGTGCTTACCTCTTCATCTCTACATATCCCCTACAACCCACGTCCTCAATTATCTGCTTTATATATTATAATCTCTGTCTTCCTCTACAGTTCTTACCTTCGACTGTTCCCTCCACCAGCAAATTAACTAATCCAGCATGTCTCAAAATATGACCTACCAACCTGTCTCTTCTTTCTGTAAGCTTCTTCCACAAAATTCTTTCCTCACCCATCATTTCCAAAACTCGTTCATTTCTTACTTTGTCTGTCCACTTAATTTTCAGCATTCTTCTGTAGCACCAAATTTCAAATGCTTCAATTTTCCTTCTTTCCGGTATTCCTAAAGTCTATGTTTTGCTACCGTAAAGTGCTGTGCTCCACACACAGAGTTTTAAATTTTTTTTCTAATTTATGCAATTCAACTTTTCGATTCAAATTTCAAGCACAGTAACCAATGCTGCTATAATTGTTTAATGATACAGCCACTAATGATGATTTTACACTGGTTTATGTTCTCGCAGTTGTTATAAAGTATATTCATTTTAAAATGTCTTTTAGTCACTGACCTGGATATACGTCTTACTGTCCATGCTGTTAAAGCGTCTGCTCCCTACCTTTTCGACTCATCACCACCTTCTCAACTGTGTCAAATATAATGTGTGTCAATACGCCTACTGGATAACCAAGAATGTTTTCTTCACTCTAAAAAATTATCTTCCATCTTCAAAGGAGCAATTCTTATTTATATATCTTATATATAAAAATGAATGTACCTTTCTATGTCCTCTATGCGCTCCTAAACCACTCATCCGATTACGGTGAGACTTTGGTGAGTTGTCGAAGTTGGTTCTTTTTTTTTTTTTTTTTTTTTTTTTTTTTTTTTTTTTTTTTTTTTTTTTTTGCTGTTGTCAGTCTTTTGACTGGTTTGATGCAATCCTCCATCCCTTCCTATCCTATGCTAACCTCTTCATTTCTACATACCCCTTACAGCGCACGTCCTCAATTATCTGCTTCATATATTCTAATCTCTGTCTTCCTCTACAGTTCTTACCTACGACTGTTCCCTCCACCAACAAATTAACCAATCCAGCATGTCTCAAAATATGACCTACCAGCCTGTCTCTTCTTTCTGTAAACTTCTTCAACAAACTTCTTTTCTCATCCATCATTTCCAAAACTCGTTCATTTCTTACTTTCTGTCCACTTAATTTTAACATTCTTCTGTAGCACCAAATTTCAAATGCTTCAATTTTCTTTATTTCCGGTATTCCTTAAGTCCATGTTACGCTACCATAAAGTGCTGTGCTCCACACAAAGAGTTTTAGAAAGTTCTTTCTAATTCCTAGACCAATATTTGAAACTAAAAGATTTCTCTTTTTCATGAAGGCTCTTTTTGCTAGTGCTAATATATATCCATCTATACTAAAGTGTTAGTGATTTTTTCTTTGAAAAAGACAAATTGGAGTTAATGAACGTCCAATCTACTGAACACTCTTGTCCTCACCTACCCACGTTTAGTTCAAAAAATATTTCGCAGAGCAAGTTTTGGGAGGTGCTAAACTTTTCGCTTTTAACGTGGCTTAAGGCAATCAGAGGATCGGGCGTTGTAATCCATCGTGGACTTAACACTAATGGACTGGATAACTTCCACTGTTTCATATGTACGCCACCACCTTTGAAAGTGATGGAGACCTTGAGGCACGTATCTCTGTAGCTGCTGGGGAGATCCGTGACAAGCCAGGGATTTTCCAAAACGTACAGTACCCGATTTGCAGAGCCGACGCTGCATAACGTGTGTTATTTCTTGTTCGCGATCACGTTACTGAGCATTTTTGATAACCTTAGTGAAATATCTAGTGGGTAACGAAGTATTTCACTGTCTCACACTATACTAGTATATGATTGTCTTTATGTGCTATTCCTCTACTTCATTTCTGAAACATCCTATAGAATGATAATGTTCTCTAAACGACGTGACAAAATTCCTAGACAGATGGCATACCTCTTTCAACATACATTGTACCGTAAAATCTCAGAAATACATAAGTAATAGACTATAATTTTTAAGCAGACCTTGCAGTGAGACAAAAACTGTAGGAGGAACAGAATAATAAATTTAAAAAAACCGGAACATTTGCAGTTATGAATTATGACATTTACTTATTTATACGAGCTAAAAATACAACGAAGTCCTAAACTTGAGAATGAAACGCAAATAAATTTGTAATAAAGTCTGATGTTTCTATTCTGATTCATTGTATACAGGAAAAGTGTCATTCGATAATATTTAAGATAAATATCAGATCACAGATATTAAATTTGAATCGCAGTTTCTTGACGGAACGTTACTAAAACAATATGAAAGTGAAGGATCTAATTAACAGTTAGCAGAAACTCAAATGCAAAAATATTACACTTAGTGAAGAAACATTATAAATTTTGTTCAAACTAAGAGACCAGATTAAAATTATCCGTATCTCATATTTCAAATAGTTTATACGATGCGGATACAAAAAAGTTATGGAAGAGTAAAAATATAAGAGTTGACATTGCAAGATTTTAATTTTTGAGAACTAAAGTGTCATGGTTTGACCTGTTGTATCCCTTGCAGCTCTCCTTCCAGGATGAAAACTCATTCGTATCTGAAGAGAAAGTGAAGACCACCGTGCGTTAGTGGCTTGCAGCCCTAACAAGGAAATTGTATTATAAAAAGGGTAAAATATGTCTAAAAACAATAGTTTACAAAAGTTTATGAAAATAAATTCAATAGCTTGCGTGCAGAAAGCTTATCGCTCACACTCGTTGGAGTAATGACTGTCTCAGATACACGGACATCTGACAGTGAAAAACCGTCTAAATATCAAATATATTTTGAAATGGCGAATTAGAAACAACCTGCAACATTACAGTACACTCTCTCTGCGAAAGTCAGTATAAGAGCTGTCTGTTGTGATCGGGCGACAGCAGACAGCCGGAACCAAGTGGGGCAGTGAGTCAAGGCTGTTGAAGCAAAGGATTGTGGGTGTGGTGGGACACTGCAAGGTCACTGCCAGCACCGTGATCAGCACGCGAGGGAGGATACATATTAGGCACTAACAACTGCTAAAGACGTGTGCACTGTGGAGATTAGTGGAACCTGGGAAGGGATGAGTAGGGGCATAAAACCGGTCGATAGACTGATAACGCAAAAATCGTCTGGAACGTTTGGCCAGATCTATGTTTGATTATGGCAGAGACATTTTCTTCCTCTGTATCTTTGCTTAGAAAAAAAAAAAATTCCAAACTATGTGTCATCAAGTGAGGCCATCGTAGGTTTCGCAGGATCCTTGTTGGATCTTTCTATCTCTGCTGGAAGAAACAGAACAATCCTACGGCAATATGACCCCAGCTCTCTTCTGTTTAATAGGGCTAACCTAAGTGTCGCAGGGAGTATTCTCAACTGAATTCTATTTGCGAAAACTTTGTTATAAATCGAGCGTGGTGGGTGAGCTGTACCGCTCTGGTCTCGCATTCTGGAGGACATGGATAAGAATCCTGGTCCGGTCAAAGTTTTCCGTGGTTCCACCAAATCACGAGGATTCCGGGATAGTTCTTTGAAAAATGCCTTTTCCCGTCTCTCGTGACCTAAACGTCGAGGAGGCTTAACCCAAAAACAAAGCTTTTTCAAAATTTGTTTTGTGTTATTTTTGATGCAGAGTCTAAAAACCGTTGTCAGGTTGGTCCGAAAGTTGAATCTCAGCCCATTATGCCTCTTAGTCTCTCCCGTATACAAGCCTTTCAACACCCTCTGCCGAGCGGATTACGTAGTACAAGGCAAATGTGTGGTAATTTAGATTTTACATCAGACGTCTCATAACATAATTTAAAGAGATTGGATTATTCACTGGCGATACCGAATTCAATACGATACGAAAAATAGCAAGTTTTTTTTTTTTTTTTAAATGGCTTTCGGCGACTAAGCCATTCAGCCAGCTCAATGTGTTTATATGTCTTCATGTGAATTTTTTTTTTTTATAGTTTCTCCAGTGCGTTTATGCATCCTATGTATAGACACCACAGTACGGACAGGACATTCACAAAGACACACAACACTTAAACATCCATGCCCGCGGCCGGATTCGAACCGGCGACCTTCGGCACGTGGAGCTAGTGCTCTAGCCCCTACGCTACCGAGGCCGGCCGAATAGCAAGTTAGACTGAGGATGAGCAATGTAGTACACATGACGTACTAAAAGAGGATGTTTACCTTTAGTACCTATAAACTGAATTCTTCAAAACTATAACCACGACTCTCATTAAATATTCCTGGCTGAGAAAACGGAAATGAACCTCAGTAATAGGAACAACCAATATTACTCTGTCTTGTCATAGCACGAATTTCGGGAGACTGTAACGAAAATACAGCGGTAGCGATTGAAATTATCTACGTCCTCGATTAGGTTACTGTAGAGCTGTTTGGAATCCATATCGCAGACAACTGATTAATAGACTACTATACAGCAACATTTCTCAACCTGTGGTCTGCAGGTAGAATATTAAAAATTTAATTCTAACTTAACTAAACATATCATAACAAAAAATAAATTATTAAACAACATTAAATAATATCGTCGTAATATTGCTGTATTGAGCCGCAAGACGTATTATTTACGAAACAGTCATTCCGTTGTAATAAAGCCTGGACCATTATTTTCAACCAGAAGTTAGGTTGTAATACAGCCTGGACCAGCATGAAACCGTTAAATGTACTTCGGAAATAATTTCTAGCGGAGTATTGCGTTTGAACACTGCAGTAATATGATGCCAATTCCTGGCGGAATCGCGATCACCAGTAATCCCAAACATTGTTCACTTAAAATTGTTGCCGTACACGTACTGTGTAATGCTATGAGCAGGTAAGTATAAGCTAGGAACCAGATTTTCTAAAAGCCATAAATATTTCAACGACCAACAAAAATCTGAAATTTTCAAGTTATGACTGGACTGTTTACTGTTCTCTAAATCGGTTTCCAGTCAACATTAAAGAAAGCTCCGTTTTATGAAGACTTTATCGCAGGTTGTCTTATGGAAAACAATTAGTGGTAGGATTGGTTAAAAATACAGGCATAGGTAAAACTTTAGGCCCATATAATATAGTGGTCCATAGAATTATCTTCGACATTTGAATGGTGTTCGGGTTGAAGGGGGTTGAGCAACTCTGCTATAGAGAATGTGTATAGAATAATTATTCCGCGTTCTCTGACCTGTCGCTGAATGCTGTTGGGGAATATCGCGCACATTAAAACAGGGGTTGGACTAGAACAATTTAACAAAAGTAATAGTTACTGGAAAATATTCCGCGCATTTCCAACACGTTTAGGCCGCGTATACAAGATGCGGGTTAACTGGTGCGACAGTAGACAAGAGCGTCGGTGGTGGGGGTAGGTTAATGAACAAGCATGTTAGCAATAATTTGAAGACAGTCCACTGTCAGGACAGTACTCTAGTCCTAAGTTGCAATCTTCTTGCAAGTTCTACCATACTACGAGAAGGTATTAATATTGGAACTGATTTGTTAATTATAAAGTTGAACGAT